>LPNX011118183.1:0-153887 GCA_001517045.1 Pseudotsuga menziesii
TTAAATTTTCAAAAAAAACTAGATAAAAAATATATTTGTATGATAATATTATTATTATTATTTAATAATAATAATTATTAAATCTTTTTAAATTGTCAAATATTCGAAAATGGAAATGTCATCATCCTTGGATAAGTTTTCTAAAGGAATGGAGAAAATAAACAAAAAATGGGAAATATGAAGAAGAATTTACAATTTTGAAGGAAATGATAAAAGATCATTTGAAGCAAAAACATGAAAATGAAAATAAAGTAGAAACTAACCAGGAACAAATGATTGATTAAGTTGGAATCAAGGATGAACTTGTAGAAATATTGTACCTTGAAGAATTTATTACTCAAATATAGCCAATGATGAGAGAAAATTATGAAGAAACGATTATGATATTTGAAGTCTCAAGTGAGGGGAAACATGAAACTGTGGTGACACCTACAACAGAGGAAGTACAAAAATCACATATTTTGACACCTTACATTCCCCCTGATCGAAGGTCTAAGGCATCAGACAAAACAAAGGATGAGAATCTCCATTTGAAATACAAGATGCAAAAAACAATGCCTATACATAACAATGCACATTTGCCAAAAATGAACTACCATTTGAAATAAAAGATGCAAAAAGGAATACCTATCCATAAACATACACATATGAAATAATTTTTTGTAGTTTCCTTCAAGGAAAAGAAAAGAATCACATGAATGGTCCACTCTACACAATTACAAAATCGTTAAAATGGCTAGTGAAACTCCAGAACAAGGACAAATTGGTATCTATTCTAGGGATCCAAACCAAAACCAAGGAAAAAATCACGAATAGGATAGCAATGATGAGAAGAGGAAAGATAAAAAGGATAGACATGAAGATCAAAATGTGGAAGACCAAAATGAATTTGTAAAAAAGATTTTTTTGAATGACAATAATGAAAACAAACATACAATTCAACATATTAATGAACATGAAGTAGTACTAGTTGAGAATAACGATAACACAAACTAGGATATAGATGCACCAAACATGAAGAAATATGATGTCAATAATGATTGTAAAGAGGATAAATATATTCAACATTATAATGATGAATATAAATATGATACCGATAACACTTGTTAAAAAAAAAGGTAGAGGAGTATCATCATGGAAATAAAGGAAGTGGAAATTTTCCTAAACATGATGACAAGAAAGATAAAAAACCCAAAAGATTCTCAGAATCATGAAGATATATATACTTTACAAGTTGTCGCAATTCAATGTGATCATGAATCACTAAAACTAATTTATTCCAACCAACAAGTGGAGAAGATCACAAAGTTAACAATGTTTGAAGATCCATCGTTCTTTACCAAGGAATCCAAAGGTCAGACAAGGAAGGGTGACATACCTGTGCACGCAAAAATTTCAGAGATGAACATCTATAACACTTATGAGTTTCTCAACGGAAATTATGTGGTGATGCAAGTTTTTCCAGAAGACATCAGATTGGAAACTAACAAGAACATACGCTATACTCATTATGTTTTTACCTATAGTATCATATGAAGGAATAAATTTGAATGGAAATGTGACCAACTATTTCAAGAATTATTAAACTAGGGTACCATTATTCGTGGAAAGAGTTCCTTTTTCAACATTAATCACACCTATGTCTTTCTCGAAGGGAATTATGTCAAGCACAACAACCCTATTGAAGTTACAACTAATCAACATTTAAAAAATTCAAATTGAGTGCTCTTTACACAAGATTCGTGGTTGAATCTTTTCAAGTCCAGATGACTTGTAATATTCCTTAATGTATATTACTCATTAGTTTATTACTATTTATGTTAAATAATCAATTAGGCAAGTTATATTGTGCGACATGTCTATTTAATGAAAAGACATGTCCTATGTTTATTATCCATATATAATTGGCTACTATCTTTTTTATTTTTCATCATTCAATTATTAGAATATATATTTATTAAACAAAGATTCCAACATGTAAGGTTTTATCCTTACATAATACATATTCATGTAGTATGTATGGGTCTATTAATGAGTTAAAGTGTTTTATTCAATTTAGTCAATCATGTTCATAATTAGTGTATATAATAATAGGTTGGATGTATTTTTTGCAAATGAAGATTTTAGACAGGATCTTCTTGAGGAGGAGGATTTCATAGTCACCCATACCTCATATGGACATGGTGAGAATTTGATATAAATTATTGATTAGTAAACAATTTCTTCAGTTTTCTTTAATCTTAGGTAAATCGAGCAAATAGGTGATAAAACAAATTGTTCTTTGACTTGGAGACTTTGGAGATGAACATCAATACTAGATGAAAGCATGCTCAACCTACATCTGGGAAAAACAAGAGGAAGATTGATTTTGAATCCTATATTTATTTAGGGGAGACACATTCCTTAGCATGTTTATTGTATTATAAATAGTGACATATTTAAAATATTTAAGCTAAAGATAAAATGTGCATTGGTGTTCAATATATGTGAAAGATGCTACATCGGTGTTGTATTTTAAAGTATTTAAGTGAAACACATGACATCATGCAATTGGTAGTAGTGACACACATGGCATCTTGCATATTTTTATGACCCCCAAATGTTTCAATTATGATTTGGTAAAAATCACATCTGTGAGATCTATTATTACTTTTCACACCAATAGGAACGTAATATATATAAAAGCAATGTTTTGGTAACATTATACACTTTGTAATGGGAATTCATGATGAGATCAAATTGATTCATTGATACATTATACACTTTGTATTTGAGTATTCAATTCAATTTCACTACTTTATCAATTATATTATTCAACCAACACTCACATTCAAGTCATTCACATAAAGTGTATGTGTACTTCAAGAATCCACCTTAAATGCAAAAAATAATTCTTCAAACATTAAGATGAGAATCAGGAACATAATCAAGTTAAACATTTTTCTTGCATGAATTAATGGTGGGATATTATACATTGATTAGATTGTTTCATCTATGTCAATTCTATTAAATTCATTTATTCTAAATGATCTTAAATAGCATGATAACACTATAAAAAAATATCAAATGGTTCTAGCCTGAGCCACCCCCCCAGGGGGTTGTTATACTCCCTAATTGGTTCACTTCCTACAAGAAAAATGTTGAAAAACACAAAAAAAAAATTTAAATCCTCGATTTTATGCAAAATCAGGTTTATCTTCCATACCATCTTCGAACTGAGGGGAAGTGACTAGTGGATTTCCTCAAGAAATGTATTTCATAGGGAATAAAATAAAATTATGATAAAAGTGTGAATTGATGAGCTCGTAAGAAAAAGGTAACAAGACCTTTCAACACGTATCCTTGTTTCCAAATTAAATAAGGAAAATGGAACACAAAGTAACTTCATAGCATTTCAACTGTTCACCTACCATTTTTTCCATTTAGGGATAAATGTCATCCTATCTGACCAATGATCCTCCTCCAAAATGAGTCATCCTCCAAGAAATTAACCTCTCCATGTGTGCATCATGAAGAATGTCATCATTCCCTCTAGGTCTCTAATGCTCCAAGGAAGTGCATTGCATAAACAAAGGTCTAGTGATCTATGAATAAGATATATCTAGTATGTATGTCAATCATCATACAACTAGGGGTAATCGAAAGATAAAGCATATGAATCATCCCCATGCATGGTTTTAACACTTTTAAAATAACCCCAAAATCTACAAAAAGAATCGATGCATGATTGAAAATTCTAGGTTGGAGCTACTTTGCATTTTCTTACAAAAAACACCTCGAAATAATTTAAAAAAAAAGGAATTGTAGGATTGCTCAATAAATAAAATAGATGTCATTTTCATACTTGGAGGGTTAAATTTTTTTTCAATGATTGCAGAATAACATATGGGGTATTGTTGGAGACATTTACCATCATACACACTCTTTTGGTCAAATTGGCCTAGTTAAACCACTATCCTAAGTTTAATTGACATCAGTGGAGCATTAATTGCCATCATCCAGTCACACCCACGCCTACCTACAGTCAAGGAGGCTAACTGGAGCACTTCGGGGGTGATCTGTGTGACATTAATGCACCTAATTGCTAACTGGTGGTTACAATCAGTTCAACCAGTCAGTTACAGTCAGTTAAGGCGCCTCCACCAACTTCTGATGGTCAGTTCAGCTTCAGTTAACCTCATAGGTGTTCATTGAAGTCATGGAGCACTAGCACTTGATGGTTGGCTTGCTATGACATATGTCTGATCTCCTTCAGTTGAGATTCAGTCATTTATTGCACTCCGACTTCAGTTAGGGTTTGGTGAGTCAATTAGGGTTTTGGTAAAGTGGTTAACTGAGTGTGATTGAATGGCTAAGAGTCAGTTAAGCTAGACTCACTCATTGAATTCGAATTATCTCCTTAGGTATTCAAATTCTTCATGGAGTTAAGCTATTGCTTAGCATTGGTATTGTAACCCTTCATTATTTATAAAATATACAGAGAGGAAACCAATTCCAGTTCCGATTAACACCAATTGATGAGTATTTGTTAATTATTCCTTGATGATTTTGATTCCTAGTTCCTAGATCATATGCAATAATTAATATGGTATCAGAGCATGCAGCGGGACGGAGATCAATCTCTCAAAAACACGATTTTTGACAGATTTCTCCATGAAAAGTGAGCAATAGCTCAAAATTCCAACACTGCACCAGAAGCCAAGTCTTACCACTTAATACCCCAAGTAAAGAACTTGTTGAGCAAGCTTTCTTGATTGACTATGCTGGGTGTGATGAAAGCCTAGAATGTGCAGGCTGTCTGACCTTATTTTGCCCTTTCTGTTTTGATTTTCAGGTTTCTACAGGTGAAGCATTCGCCACAGCATATCCAGATGGCCTCCTCAGTACCTCTGTTGACTCCATACAATTTCCACACATGGAAAAATAAAATGGAGCTTCATTTGTGCTCCAAAGGACTCCATAGAGTCGCCATGGACACTGAAGTTGAGCCTGGATCCACCATAGAAAAATCAAGATTCTTGAACAAGAAGGATGAAGCCTTCGGTTTCTTGTGCCTCTCTATTTTTGAAGACCTTCTTTTCCATCTTACGGATCTGAAGACACCAAAAGAAATTTGGGACAAATTGGAATCTCTGTACAGAAATCATGATGACTTGAGAGTTTACCAACTCGAAAATGAAATCATGTCTCTCCAACCTTCCAATTTCGAGACTCTGAATGATTTCTTTACAAAGTTCAAGCATATTGTTTTTCTCTTGAAGCAATGCAAAGTAGAGAAGGAGGATGATCAGCTCATCCTAGCCATCCTCTCCAAAATTGGGGCTGATTATTCAATTTTTTTTTCAACATTCCGTGTGGGGAAGCTCACAATTCCCGGATGGAAGATGCCTACACTCAATGCCTTCATTGAGTCCCTAACTAATGAACATGACAAGCTTGTCCAGATGGGGATCATCCGATCTTCCTATGATCAATCCCTCCATGTCTCTGGGCCCAAATATGTGAAGGGTAAAGGAAAGCAACAGAAAAATCAGAAAACTAAATTTGATGCTCCCAAGCCTAGAGTTGAAAATCAGCAGCATGATGAATCTTCCGGCTCAAGGAAGAACAAAGGAAAAGGGCACAATGGGAAAGAAAAAGTCAAGTGTTCTTACTATGGGAAGTGTTTTCACCCTGAACATGCCTGCATGAAGAAAAATATTGATGAAGAAACCTCTCTCCTTGAGAGGAATCACATCAATCTTTCGGATAGCTTTCGAAGGAGAGATCACCAAGATCGGGAACCACAGCATGAGAAAGGTCATGCCCTCAGGGAAAGAACTTCGAAGTCCAAATAACTGTTGATTGATAGTGGAAATTTGAATCACATGATGGCTGAAAAAGACTCATTTTCATCCTTGGAGACTGGTAAATCCATCCCCATCCACATGGGAGATGACTCCACCATCATTTCCGAAGGACAAGGTATTGTAGATCTAGAAAATGGTTTTTTTTATAAAGTTTTGTATGTACCATCTCTAGCAGCAAATCTCCTTAGTGTCTATCAGATGACACATACAGGAATGCCTAAGAGAGTCTCTTTCAGCCCAAATGATGTTGAGATAACAGAAATTGCATCTGGGAAACTCATTGCAAAAGGCCTTGCAAATCATCATGCAAGAGCTTATGAGTTCTCTCACTTTGTTGTGGATGCAAAGCCCACCGCTCTGCTAACTCATGGAAATGAGGTTAGTAGGCTATGGCATGAGAGGTTTGGCCATATTAATTTCAAATATTTTCAGAAATTACAGAAAAACTCCATGGTTGAAGGCCTCCCGGTCATCAAGGCAACCACGGGAGTCTGCAAGGGCTGTGTGATTGGAAAACACCCTGAGCACAAGTTTGATCGGGGGAAGGCAAACTGAGCTACAAGCATATTGGGGCTGATACATTCTAATATAAGCGGTCCAATGCATGTTACATCCATGAATTGATAAAGGTACCTCCTTACCTTTATTGATGATTTTTCAAGGTATACATGGGTTTTCTTTCTCAAAAAGAAATCAGAAGTATGTGAAAAATTTTCTGAATTGAAGGCCTTGATCGAAAATGCCTCTAGGCTTAAGATCAAGATCTTGAGATCTGATAATGGAGGGGAGTATTTCAGTAATGAGTTGCTGTAAATTTTCTCCCAAAGTGGTATTCAGGTCCAACATTCAATTCCCTACACTCCCCAGTAGAACAGAGTAGCGGAAAGGAAGAACTGGTCTCTCAAAGAGATGACCACCTGTATGTTGGAGTCAAAGAAGCTTGCTGCAAATTTGTGGGCTGAAGCCATGCATGCTACAACATACATTCAGAATAGGGTGACACATTCATCAATGAAATGAAAGACTCATTTCAAATCATACTTTGAACACAAGCCAGATGTGTCGAACCTACAGGTGTTTGGGTCCACTGCATGGGCCCGGATTCTGCGTGATAAAAGAAGGGCTTTGCAACCGCAGAGCATAGAATGTCTATTTATTGGGTATCCTGATGAACCTAAAGGATTCAAGCTTCTGGATATCAAGACCAAACATATCATCATCGAGAGAAGTGTCAAGTTCGATGAGCCTCTTCAGGAGGTGGAACTAGTGAAGGAGAAAACTGCTGAATTTCCTTCCTATTCCACTGAATATTTGGATGATGAAATTGGGGGTAATGACCCTGATTTGGATCTTCTGATTTCTGATATCAGTGTGGAGCAATCATCAGATACTGAATCAGAACCTGAAGTGCAAAATCATCTTCCTACATGGGCCCAAAAGACACTCTCCTCCGCAGGAGACAACATTGGAAATCCGAATGATCCAAGGAGAACCTGGTCTGATTTCCAAAGAGCAGGTAGTGCACTCTCTTGTGATGATAATTTTCGGTCTGAAACTTGCTATTTGATGATTATTTAAGATCCAAAATCCTACTACCATGCTCGGAATGATCCGAGATGGCAAGTTTCCATGGATGAAGAGATGAATTCTCTTCAAAAAAACACTACTTGGGAGCTAGTTTCTCTTCCTCCGGGAAGGAAATTGGTTCAATGCAAGTGGGTGTTTCAGACAAAGGTTGATGCTGATGGAAGAAACTGCAAATATAAGGCAATGCTGGTAGCAAAAGGTTTCTCTCAGGTCCAGGGAGTGGACTACCATGAGACCTTTGCACCGGTTGCAAAAATGGACTCCATCTGTCTTGTTTTGGCTATTTCCACATCCAAGCACTGGGAGGTGCATCACATGGATGTTAATTCAGCATTTCTACATGGATATATTCATGAGGAGATATACATGAATCATCCTAAGGGATACATCACTGATCCATCTTTGGTTTGCAAGCTATAGAAGTCACTATATGGGTTAAAACAGGCCCTAAGAGAGTGGTATTCCAAGATGGATGCCATCCTTCTCTCGCAAAACTTTCAGAGATGTAGATCAGATCCAAATGTGTATTTACAGAAGCATTATGGTCATCTAACTATCATTGTTTTATATGTTGATGAATTACTTATCACGGGTAGCACAATTGCCTCCATTTCAGCCATCAAAACTGCTCTCCACAATGCCTTTGAAATGAGTGATTTGGGGCTTCTAAAACAATTTTTGGGGCTCGAAATCGAGCAAAATTCTGATGGGATTATGGTAACTTAGTCAAAATAAATTTCAGACCTGTTAGTCAAGTTTAACATGGATGAATGTAGGACTGCACCATTCCCTTTCCTTTCAGGGATCAGCCTTGAAGAAGGAAAAAGCACACCTCCCATGGACTGCACTATCTATCAACAACTGATTGGTAGCTTGTTGTACTTGACACATTCTAGGCCTGATATTTGTTATGCCATGAATGCTGTATCAAGATACATGCAGCAGCCTCATGATATTCATTGCAAGGTATCCAAGAGGATCCTCCAGTACATTCAGGGAACCAGGACCTATGGCATTCACTATGCTGCAGACTCCGAGCTAGAGATGGTTGGATACACATATTCCGATTGGGTGGGTGATTCTATTGATCGGAAGTCAACTTCTGGATATGTATTCATGTTTGGTGGTGGCCTTATTTTCTGGTCAAGCAAAAAATAGGCTTCCATAGCACTATCTTCAGTAGAGGCCGAGTATCGAGGAGTGGTGAATGCTTGCATCCCAGCAGTTTGGTTGCAAGGAATTCTTTTAGAGTTTGATTTTGGTATTACTTTATCCACTGTCCTCTTTTGTGACAACCAGAGTGCTATTAAGATATCCACGGATCCAGTTACCAGGTAGAGGACCAAGCATGTAGAGATTCACATGCACTACATCAGGAAGCTAGTGCATGACAGGACCATCATTCTGCAATACTGCCCGACTGATGAGCAGATTGCAGACATCTTCACCAAGATCTTTCAGAAAATAAGTTCACTTACCTCCGTTCACTGTTGGGGGTGAGTTCATCAGGGTGATCCAGACTACTTTCAGTGTTCAGCTTGAGGGTGGGGTTTTCCCACTGGGTTTTCCCTCTTTTCCTCACTTAGTTTGTTTTGAGCATTGTTTCAGTTTCAGTATTGTACAGGGTGACCTATGGCCTTAGTTGCCAGGGCCCTAACATTTTTATGCATATATGTTTTCTAACTCTTCCTGAGTATAGCTTAATGGGGGGTGTTGGAGATATTTACCATCATACACACTCTTTTGGTCAAATTGGCCTAGTTAAACCACTATCCTAAGTTTAATTGACATTAGTGGAGCATTAATTTCCATCATCTAGTCACACCCACACCTACCTACAGTCAAGGAGGCTAACTGGAGCACTCCGAGGGTGATCTGTGTGACATTAATGCACCTAATTGCTAACTGGTGGTTACAATCAGTTCAACCAGTCAATTACAGTCAGTTAAGGCGCCTCCAGTCATTAAATATATTATTTAATGATTATTTATTATTATTTAATGATCTGGAGCCAACAAGGCACCTCCACCAACTTCTGATGGTCAGTTCAGCTTCAGTTAACCTCATCGGGGTTCATTGAAGTCATGGAGCGCTAGCACTTGATGGTTGGCTTGCTATGACATATGTCTAATCTCCTTCAGTTGAGATTCAGTCATTTATTGCACTCCGACTTCAGTTAGGGTTTGGTGAGTCAATTAGGGTTTTGGTCAAGTGGTTAACTGAGTGTGATTGAATGGCTAAGAGTCGGTTAAGCCAGACTCACTCACTAAATTCGAATTGTCTCCTTAGGTATTTGAATTCTTCATGGAGTTAAGCTATTGCTTAGCATTGGTATTGTAACCCTTCATTATTTATAAAATATACAGAAAGGAAACCAATTCCGGTTCCGATTAACACCAATTGATGAGCATTTGTTAATTATTACTTGATGATTTTGATTCCTAGTTCCTAGATCATGTGCAAGAATTAATAGGTATAGTAAATTGAACTCAATGAAAACTCACATGAGAGAAGCTTGTTGAATGAGATATTAGTTTTGATAGGGTTACATATATAATTAGATGAGGAATATAAGATACATAGTTACGATATTTGGACTTATTGAAAAGTTCTAAAGGATTGTAGGTAAAACTCAATAGGTCATTTATTTCAAAGCCAAAAAATGTTAAATCTACTTCAAAACAACAGTTTGGGCTGAATATGATCAAAATTGAAGGGATGTTCAGTTACATAGGCGTGCAAAGAACATTATTATTAGAATTTGCAGAATTAGGTGAAGGAATATCTTCTAATTGAATGTATTAATGTCTAAACTATGTGGTTGAAATCTAATGTAGTATACCATGCATAAATGTCTATCTACTAAAACATAGAATGAGGACAAAGATATAAATTGGGGATAATGATTTGATGGAATATGTTGAGATCAACATAGCTTCAAGTTGACTCTAGTTACTATTTGCACATCCTCCAAGTGGGAACAATAATAGGTTGCATGGTTGATTTAATTATGTATTTTTTGTGCATTTAATTCATATATTATAAAATGATGTTAAAAGGAGAATTATCCTCCCCAACCAAGATAAATTCTCACAAGTGATATGTTGGGATCTTGATGAGTATATTATTGTATTGGCCTCAAGACTTGAAGAATTCGGTTTACCTTGAGTACCATGCTTTGAATTAGAAAAAGTGATCAATGGGTCTCCCTACGAAATCTATTTCATGATAAAAATTAAGAAACAACTTTTATATGTAACACATATATCCTTGATTACATTATGTATAAGGGATTATTCTTATAAAATATAATAATAGGCTCTGTAATTTGGATTCTCATTTCAAGATTAATTTTATCTTGTATGTTTGAGAATTCCTTTATTGCAAGTGTATTTGTATACATAGTTAAGTGGCTCAATGTTTTTTCATTAATATATTTCAAGAACCATGGTTATGTTCTTAATAAGAGGCACATTATATTCAGTAGTCCAATATTGGGAAATCTCAAACAAAGAGTGTTCGGATAGAACAGTGGAATAGTACTTGCCTAAAACAACATACAACATGTTAAATTATGATTCACAATAGGATCTACAATCTAATAAATTCCTCACAATACATGGACTTGACAATGCATGAGAAAAATAGTGAAAATAGGAAAAAATGACACAAACAAATGAAGGCAATAATTGAAGTTTCTATTACACTCCAACATGTAAACATGTATGTAACATCATTATATTACAATAGGAGAAAATTGTTAGCCTTTGGAGGCATTAAAATGGCATACATGTGGAAGGCTTACATTGGACCTCAAAACCCCCCTAGGTTGACCAATAGGTTGACAAGTCACCTAAAATGGTCACGAATGGATCATGTGAACATTGAGGCAACATGGGTGGTCATAAATGAAGGTGTCTAAGGTGTGGTGGAGTGCATGTTGGAGTGGGAGTGGCTCTAGGTAGTCCAAAAAGGCCAAAAGAACCAAATACAACCAAATACAATGCATGAGCACCCATATTCAACCCATATCCTTGATTTAAGGAGTGGGAGCACACCAAAGGACCAAAACATCATAAATCAGGGTGAATTACCTCCTATTTGACCAAAGTGAGGGCATTGGGTGTCATTAATGTTCCAAAAACCCCCAACAACCTTAAGCAAACATCATAGACCATGGTTTAAACCATTTAACATAGGTAAAAATGAATGATACTATGGTCCTAGGTGGTATAATTTTCTAACAACAACTTACACCACTCGAAAATGATACTCTAGTAGGTTTTTATACCCCAAAAAAAGAATAACCAATGGTCTTCGGATGAATTTGGGATACCACTTGAAACTAGAAGTAAAATTAAAAATGTGACTCAGATTGATGAACTGTCAACTCCATTATATTATTCACATCCAAATACATTTAGGGAACCCATTTCCCCAAGGTTCATGTGGCTGAGAGCATGTTTTAATCATTGATTTGAAGAACTAGGGTTTTTCTTAGTAAGAGGCAACACAAATTTTGGTTTTATCGATCTAACTTGGGAAATCCTTTCTAGAGATAATCTATATAGTGTGGTGACATAGGAATTTCCCTTCAAAAAATGAAGAAAATTATGACTCTAAAAAATGATACTCCATTAGGTTTTGATGCCCCGAAAAAAAATAACGAAAGGACCCCCTAATGAATTTGGGAGGCAACTTGCAACTCAACATAAAACGAAAATTGTGACACAAATCGATGAACCACTGAATCCATTGCATTCTTAGAATATAAATACATTTAGGAAACCCCTCGTCCTAGGATTTATGTGGCTCAGTGGATGTTTTATTCATCGATTTGGAGAATTGGGGTTTTGGTTAACACTTGGTTAGTAAGAGATAATGTAAATTTTGGATTTATGGGTATAATTTGGGAAATCCTAATAAGAGAGAATACATATAGAGTGGTAACATTGACCTTTCCAAAATAAACATGCAATAACTTACAACAATAAAAAACACTACTCCATTAGGTTTTTATGCCCTAACAAATAAAATACCCAATGTTCCATGAATGAGTTTGCGAGGCAACTTGCAACTCGACATAAAATGAAACTATAAATTAGATTAATGAAACATAGACTCCATTGGATTCATGGAATACAAGTATGGCTATGGAACCCATTGACCCTTAGTTTTGTGGCTCAGAGTGTGTTTTATTCATCAATTTGGAGAACTAGAGTTTTTCTCAATAAGAGGGAATGCAAATTTTGGATTCATTTGTCCATTCTGGAAATCCTACTTGGAGAGTGTGTCAATAGAACCGGGCCACATGGGACCTTCTCAAACAACCTTACAACAACTTACAACAGTCGAAAATGCTACTCTAAGTAAATGGTACTCATGTAGGCCTTGCCCAAATAAATCATACATTGGAGGTCCATAATTATTGTATTCTTATATGAAATTTAATTATCTTTTTTAGGACAAAGTTGTAATATTATTTATGAAAAATAGGATTAAAAGGCCAATAACCATAGAGGTAGAATGATAGAGTCAAGTAGTTGGAAAGGCTAGTTGAATTAGGATTTTCTTTGAAAAAATACTTTTCTCTCTTACAAGAGGTATCTCTTTTGACACTGTAAACAATATTCATGTTTTAAAAAGAGTGGCATGGTTAGATATTGCATCATCCTCTAGTGAAATTGTCTATGATTGTAAGATATCTGGTCTATTCACTATTTTATTCATGTCTTGATTGTTTGAGTATATTAACTTGTCAATCTTATAGAAAAATTACATTCTCATGATATGGCATATTCAAGTTTTCTTGCCATACACTACTAGTTTGTTAGGTGTGACACTCCAAATAAGCAAGCTATCTTTGTTCCTCATATAAAAATATGGATTATCTTGCAAATAATATAGATAAAATACTTGTCTATACTCTTTGCATGTATTTTCATTGATGTCTAATGACTTTGATGTGAAAAATGTTATATGTCCGTCAATTGAATATATCTTCATGCATGCATAAATATGCCTTCTTTAGCCCATGTTTTGATACGATTGTGAAGTTTCCTATGTATTTTATATAGAATAACATCCATTCCTTGAACATCAGTTGACTATGAAGATGAATATGATGTTAATATCACACATAACAATATCCCTTTATTACCACGTTTATATTTTCTTATCATATATTGTGCTAATAAGTTTGATTCAACTTTGGTGATAAAGGTGGAGTATTCCCCATTCTCTATATGCAGTCTTATCTCCTTGGTGATTTAGTATTTCAGTAGGATCATGGGAAAATGATCCTTTTGGATTTGATGACACTTAATCCATCAAATATGTGAAAATCTAGTGGGCATCAGCATTCATAGTCCCAACTACTACAATGTTCAAGTCAAAATTTACGCATACTAGTGGGTCCACTTAATTACCCTTATGAAAAAAACATCTCTCTCAAACCATTTTTAGTCATGTTTTTCATAATTTTGAGATGTAGGTTTGGTTGTGGACTATTCTCTAGTCTACTTTATCTCTTGTTTCTTGTGGGTTGTATAATTGTTTAATGTGGACTATTATCATTATGACTTTGTTTTACTCAAATATATTTCACATGCTCACATTTTATTTGGAATAGGGAGCCTCTTAAAAAACATTACAACAAATTATGACACTTGAAAATATAGCGGGAGTGCAAGTACATAGTGGGAGTACAAAAGAACTATAATAACAATAAAATACACAAAAAAAAAATTCTAAAGTGATCAACAATATTAAAACTTTAAATAATAAGTATATAGTACCCACATCAAACATACTATTCTATGACATGTGAAAAAAAATGACTATTGATCCCCAAACATGATTACAATGAATCATTTCAACCAATATAGTATATTTCATAGCTTGGAAATCAACAGTAAAATCAATAATGTTTAGACACCATGTACAAATCATGAGATAAAAACATAATTGAATCCATGTATGCAATTTCATCCAACATCCATATAAATTCTTGAACAAAAAATTTATGAACTTCTCGAGCATGTCATGGTGGTGTCTAAGGATATTGAGTGCTTGTTTTCTCCTTCATGTGCTATCTATAGATTCTTGTAGAACCACGGGTTGCAGAAGAATGGTTTAGTTAGTATCATCAAACATTAGAATGAAAATATCAATTTTCATAAATAGCATAATTCAACTTACATTAGAAATAAATCAATGAACATAACTCTTAAATAACATACTTTTCTATCAACATACTCTAACATGCCAACATACCTTTAAATCGTCATATAATCAAACACTATGGATCATCTCTAATAATAATGGTCTCCATTAGTTTCTCATCCTCAACATCTGGTAGGAAGTATCGTACCCTTGAGGTAAATGGATGCTTGTACCAAAAATTAGGTTCGTAAAGTGATACACAATTGCACCTAATTTTTAATTTATATAAGCATATCCTCCCTTATTCCTTGCATTATTTCCTTGTGTCAAGTATTCCCCTTTGACAACAATTGATGCAATTGAGAAGTTCTTTTTCATCATCAGTTATGGATAATTAATATTTTCTTTCCCTCTAGGAAACTGCTAACCAATAATCCCCACCCCATTCATTAACGTTTGGGGAAACAATTACATATATTTTCCCTACAAAATATAATGCATGTTTCTTAACAATATAGACCATTAATGTCCTTAAAACACTTAAGATGAAAATACGTACTCGTTATCTTACCATTTTAGATTTAAGATAAGGTTGTATCATACTAGTTTGTACAAGATTTGAGACATGATCAAAATATGGATAAATATATGATTGGTCTACCTCCAATGAGGTCAATTCAACAAATATGTGTTGATAAAGTGAAATTGATATGTGATCTGATGCATCAACTCAATATGATTATTCACACCCATTCCAATCACCAATGTTGCATGGAGGGCAGAAGAAAGCAAGTTTCTAGTCGATATTTCAAATACAAGGTTGTCATAGCTTTGAAATGAGTGAAACACATGAGTCCCATGTACACTCTTATATAGTCCCACACATGTGAATGATCAACCTCAACCACCTCCAAAAAAATATTTGCATGTATTTTTTCCCTATTGATTCTTCTCACACTCTTGATCTTTATCCCATTACTGGTGTGAACCAAAAGGACTATATATTGGACATCTAAAATAGGGGAATTTGTAGATGAATTTAATTCGTACCAATGTAGGGTTGTTTTTACACATGCTCCAGCTCCATCATGCTCTCATTTACCATGGAAAATTTTAAAATTGCTCCACATATAGGACACTTAACATTTTTTGTGCAATGAATATAACCATTGAAATATGCAAGAATTTTTTAATTGACAAGAACATCCTTCATACCAAATCTAATGTCGTTCCATTTGTATATTTCTCCCCTTGAACTAATCATAGAACACGTGGAATCAATATCATACATGATGGAAGTAATGCCACCTATCATCACTTATGTAGAACTGATATTCTTTTAATATTTATCATCTCTCTTCACTACTATCTAGACCATTCCTATATGTGATATGGATCATTAAGGAGACTTGATCAGGATGATAATATTGACTTTGAATCTCCCTTTGGGGTTGTAGGGCATATTTCTCGACAAAATAAACCACTAAGATTATAGTACAAAGGATAAATGTATCTCTACAAATTCTAAAATTCTCATCCTACCATTGAGCCATGTGGACATGGTGAACATATTGCTACATGTTTTGAAAAAATTCCTTAATGAAATGGTTTACTTGTACCTGGTGGAGAAACACAATCTCATCGTTAGTTATGTTTATAGGTAAAGTTCAAAAAATAATTGAAATTAATTTAGTTAGAGAAAACTGCTTTCTTGGGAAATCACCAACTATACCTTTTTTCTTTATTTTCCAAGGCCTATGTCATAAGTGATGTATTTGAAGATTTTCGTGTCTACCATCATTTTCCAAAAATTGTGATCTTCACTCTCGGGAATGCATTGGCTCCATAAATATATTCCACCACACTTGGAACATGTCCAAGTTTTTGCATAATATGTTGTCCCCTCTACCTTATTACACATGATTCTATGAATGTAGGCTTTTGATGAATTCAATGTTATTATTATTGAACAATATTTGCACATGGTTAGCATGCAAACAAATATATACAAATATGTAATAATAACAATCATATTTTACATGGTATCTAAAACAACAAGTGTTACAAAGTGTGTTTATTAAAACTTAATAAGGCTTGCATTTCTCAAAACATCATTGTCCCAGGTTCAAGTACTTGAGTTCGTTCTTGAATATCTCAAATAGTTTTTGTATATGTTGTGTCAAGGTGTTTAATGTGTGGTTCACTATCACTAGAACCCCTTCTCATTTTTAGAACATCCTTCTAGTTTGAAGAATACCTATTGTTATCATACCAAAAACTTTGCACTAGTCCCTTAACTGCATAAATTAGTTTCATGTTGAAAAGTGACAACCTACCAATGAAGGTTGTTTGAAGGAGGTTTTGGGATAAGTTAGCTACACAGCATCACGGATGTTGCAAAAGGTCAAAGATGTCGCACAAGGTGGAAAACAGAGCCAAGTCGGAGTTATATTGCTTTATGTATTTTTGGTCATATTTTGTAGTTTTGGACCACATTGTGTGGATTAGGGCATTGTTTTGTATATTTTGGTCCAAGCAGTTAGACAGTTGCTTAAGTGGACCTTTGATGTAAAGGCGCAATCCTATAAGTAGATGTAGAATTGCAAGTGTTAAGATATCATTGGGGAATTATGAATTGATCTGTATACGATGGAGGAATTATTTTGGAAACTTTATTTTTTATGTGAAAGTTAATATGACATGATGGAAGTTGAGTAGATTCACTGTGTATTTTTCTATTTTCCTTTTTTCCGGTTTTCTGCGATCCAATTATGAAGGTGATGTGTACCTATGATATGGATCTGTGAATGATGTGATGTTTCTATGCTTTAAAGAATGTTATATTTCTAGATCTATTTGTGCATCTATGGTTTTGTTGAGATAATGTGATCTATGGAACGATGATATGAATATGTTAAATGAATCATCTGAATGATTAGATCTGATGAATAATGTTGCTTTAAGTTGATAAGTAGATGCACATGTCCCTCCTTCATTCTGCAGAAACTTGGTTTCGATAGATCTCCCTCAAACATCTTGGGTGAGACTTCATCTACTCTGTAGGTGTTACTGAATGGGATAAAACCTGTCTGGGCCAGTGCTTAGGGATATCGTGGTGGTTTGGGTGTCGACAGAGAGGGAACCCCTGTTGATTGGTTTTGTGTCAACAAATGGTTCCTTTGCTGGGGCCTTAGTGCGAAGAGGAGGGAGGACATGTTGTCGCATCCGACAAAACCAAAGATCCAAGATTGGTTTGACCAAAAGATACGAGAGTTTTCTAAGGAAGAAAATCAGAACACTAGAATGACGATGAATCAGTGGCTAGAAAAGTACATACATGACGGTCCACATGAGTAATTTTTCTCTGAATTCCTGATCATCTTGTATGAGTGGTTGGCGTGATTGACATATCGCAAGACAAAATTTCAAGGAGGTGAATCAACTTCCTGGACACTAGAATTGATCCAGGAGTTGTAGGAGGTAGACAACAGAGCATCAAAGGTTATTGAAGTTTGTCTTGACACCATCTTGGAGGGCTACGCCACTAAGTTTGTGGTTGATACTGTTAAATATTACAGTGATGCACAAAGGGATTTCTTCATTATACCAAGACGTAGGTTTATTTTGTCACTGCAACTATCCATTAAGATGCTCATTTGTTAAAAGGGCATACTAAAGATGAACCTCAAGTAGTAGAACCTTGGTGTGTGGATGTTATGGTTTTTTCTTGTAACTAGGGGAATAAACAACTGGGGACGGGGTGGTACTTGCATGGCACGGGGTCGACGGATCCAATCCCACTACCACTATACCCCTAGGTGCATCCAAAATGTTCAAACTATGGCACAAAGGTAAATTTGGGGGGGATTTGAACACGAGACCTTCCAATTACAACCAATTTCAACAATTCCACTTTACCACTTACTTTTCCCCCCACGAGCGTGTGGAGGCTATGGTTACCAAAAATAAAGGGGGGATGAATGGAATGATACGGGGTAGATGGGTGCAAGTTATGAGGAGACTATGAGGGAAACTAAGGAAGGGAGTGGTCTTATGAAAGGAGGAGCAAGGTTTCGACCAGAGAAGAGGCAGAGGATAGGGGAAGGTCCTGCTATGATCGAAACACAAGACCGCAAAGGAAGACCACACGAGATGAAGTGACCCTATAGTGACGATGAGGATGACTAGGCTATAGTTGAGATAGAGAGAAGATCAACCCCCAGCAGCAACATACCCACACTTCCTTGCACTACACCACATTTAGGAAGAAACACAAGTTCAACACCACCTTGTCTGATGTGCCAGCAACACGCTTAAAGTAGTGGATCAATGACCGTAGGAAGAAGGCCGGGGATGGAGGGTGACGAAGCAAAGCTACCTCTATTTCATGGGAATGGGACTGAGGATCTCGAGCAGTACTGGCTATTATGCAAGGAAGTATGGAGTATCATACAAACTATGGATGATGATGTCAAGAAGGTAGTTGGCGAAAACTCTTCGGGGTCGTGCACTGGATTGGTATATGAAATTTATACAAGTTCCTACGGGGGCTCCAGCGAAGGCTCTGGCTAAAGTCAGGAAAGGATTAATTGAATAATTAAGAAAACCGAAGTCTGAAGCACAATAAATTATTGAACTGAAGGAGATTAAGCAATTCCCAAATGAAACTGTTTGGGATTTTGACCAAAGATTCAAGACATTGATGGCAAGAGTCAGCTTCAAGATGAGTGATGTTCAACATAAAGAATGGTTTATCATGGCATTAGTATCTCATATTAGACAACCGTTGATGCAGCAGAAGATTGTGACAAAGAGCAAGGCTCTAGATATTTCTATAAATCTGGAAGCTTCATCTATTGGAAAACGTCCAGTCGGTATTAACTAGATTCAGACACAACTGACGAATGTGACACTCCAGTTGCAAGATATTAAAAAGGGAAAGGAACACCATAAAGAAGTTTGGTGTATGCAATGTCACGCAAATGGACATACTAAGGATAATTACCCATATTTTTGAAATTACCTATTGTCGGAAGCGCCAAACCCATTGAGTTGTGGCGGTATGTCATGGTGTTGTATTTGTCAAGTGTACGTGCACCAACATGAATATTGTGGATATATCCAAAATATAGTCACGAAGCAGAAGAACTTATACTATATATTTTTTCAATCTATTGTACATGAGGATAAGGATTGTCATGCATACGACCTACTTCAGGAAAGAATATATGACTCATACTATGTGAAGGGAGTAGACCATCAAGCAGTACAACAACCGCAACCGTAGGTGGTACAATTGCCACCGCAACCATAGTTTGTACCACAGTCGCGACTACAACAACAGTTTGTGCCACAACCACAGTATAATCAGATGTAGATGGCTCTGCTGCAACCACAATATGTTCAACTAGCACAGTATGCTTAGCACTAGCTGAATCCCCTGCAGCAGCAATTTAATTAGTCGCAGTATCAGCAGTAAGGAGGATTTTAGGGAGGATCTGAGGAGGATGAGGAGGAGGTTTCAGTGGAGGAGGAGTACTGGGACACTATCAGAGAGATTGTATGTAGTTGTAATCACAATGTACCTATTGTATCACTATTGATCACACTATTGAGAATTGTTCGCAGCTGATTGAGAGATGGAAGGAAGGAAATATTCCATAGTTGCAGAACTAGAACGAGAACCAATTGTAGAATCAGAATCAGTTGCACAAACATAACCAGTTGCAGAGTCGAAACTAGAATCAAATTCCAATTCATAACCAAAATTCCAATCAGAACGTGAAACATCCAGTGAATCCTCTACTGAACCAGAATCAAGGGCCGACGATTGAGGCAATATCAGTAGAGCCTAGGATGCATGATGTTGATGTTGCTGTCGTTACTCACGGATTTGTAGTGACCGAAGAATATAGTCCATTTCCACAAGTCCAGTTGTGTGGAAAGAAGAAAGTCTAGTTTGATATCGACACTAATAAAGACACATTCTTTCAAGCAAGGGACGAGATGCACAGAAATCTAGGTAAGTTACCTGTTTATGAAATGCCAACTACTTTTGATTCCACTCTGGGAGTAGGGCCATTGTGATAACATGGCACCTTGTAGAATTTATTTGAAAGTTTCTTGTCATTGGAAATGGATCCCTATGCTCTTGGCAAAATAGAGATTTGGTTGTATCGATTGACCAAGGAGCGGAAGGACTCTGCAGTGAATTCTTTGCATAAGAAGAAGACGGGAAAAGAGATGTGGATGAATATTCAAATTGGGGATTATGAGGTAGATTCAGTTATTCTAGATATAGGCTCATATGCCAATATTTTGACTAGGAAAACATGGTAGAAGATGGGGATCCCAATGTTGGGTTTGACTCCAGTGCAACTGCGACTAGCTAATCAGGCCAGATTGACACCAATTGGGCGTGTGCCACACCTGGCAGTGAATGTTGGGGGAATGAATACTTATGCCTATTTTGATGTTATTGAATTTGTTGATGGTGGATGATCCTATCCCGTATTGCTGGAGATTAGATGGGCCAATGACAGTATGGAAGTGATCAATTTTAAGAAGTAGGTGATGACCTTTGAGAATCATGACATCAGAGTCATAGCTCCCATGGATCCAACTGAAGGAAAAAGGTATATTGAACCAGTGAAGGATGAAACAAGAAGAGGATGGGATCATGTGTACAAAATTTCAGAAGACTACATCCATCTGAATGTTGATGGCGAACTTGGTTTGCACATCTCTAGCTCTGCGTCTTTGGACTCTGATGATGCACTAGAAAATTGGCAGAATCAGATGCATGAGGTATCAGTTCAGAGCTGTGGTTTGATTACTCAGTCACTGTGTTGAGTCACAATTGATACTATTGAATTACTAGTATATGAAGGACTTCCAGAGTTATCTGAATTTTTGGTTGAATTTGAGGATAAGGTGTTAGAACCACAACGATTATTGGTGTTGGATGAAGCACTGAAAGCTACTCCAGTGCAGTGGTAGGAGACACACAAGAAGTCAATCACTGGGTGCTCGTAGTGTCAAAGATTGATGACAATTCGATTTGGTGATGCAGAACAGTACCACGCTGGACGGTATGATGGGCGGAATGATCCTGGTGGTCATCTGATGGAATGTTAGACACTGTGGGCATCATGACCAAAGGATGAGTGGGTCCATGTGTTTTTCCACACATTGGATGAGATGTCACGATCATGGTACGTATCAGTTGAGTTGCGGAGAGAGATCGTTATTTGGGAAGAGTTGACGGGTTGTTTCACACACACCTTCAGTTTTGTGGCTGCCAACCTAGATGTTCATAATGCACTGCAGATTATCCGTGATGTGATTTTGAAGGTATTTTTGGTCTCATATCTAGTGGATCCACATGCACATTGTTCAATGAAATCGATGATGGAGTTCTACAATGTTACAAGCGGACCGAAGGACGAAGATGATCCATGAAAAATTAACATTCCAGAGACAAAAGGGATTCGGGATGTTGCAACACATGATGTGCCAAAGGATTCAATGAATCAACCCTTGATTATTATCAAATTCAACATTGGGATAGAAGAGAACCCAAATTTTGTGAATGTTGGAGACTACTGGGATGAAGAAATTATGACCAAGATCACAGATTTGTTGCATGAACTCCAAGATTTGTTTCCTACCAAGTTTTCTGAGATGAAGGGGATACTAGGAGATTTAGGAGAGATGAAGATTCCACTAAATCCATATGCCAAAATAGTAAGGCATTAGTTGTATTTCCTGAATCCGTGATACAAAGAAAGTTGAGCTTGACAAAATGCTAGAAGCTAGAAGGGTCAAAGTTGAGCTTGATAGAATGCTAGAAGCTAGAATAATTGAGCTAGTTGAATAATAATAATGGATCAATCCTATGGTGTTCCAAGATAAGAAGACCGATGAGGTTTGAATTTGTGTCGATATGAGAAAATTGAATGATGCATGTGTGCATGACCCATTTTGGACAGCATTCACTGATGAGGTTCTAGAAGGAGTAGGCGATCAAGAAATGTATTCCTTCACAGATGATTTCTCTAGATATCACTAGATAGAGATTGCAAAAGAGGATCGAAATAAGACAACATTCATTACTGAGTGGGGTTGCTTTCAGTACACTATGATGCTAGTTGGGTTGAAGAATACGCCTGCGATATTTTCCAGGGTGGTTGTCGTTGAATTCAAGGATTTTATTCAAAATTTTCTACAAGTTTACATGGATGATTGAATAATTTATGGATTGATCAGAGACCATCTGGAAACTTGCGACTGATGTTGGAGCGATGTTGATAGAATCAGATCACGCTGAAATTAAAGAAGTGTATTTTCTGTGCACCTTTTGGAATCCTATTGGGACACATTGTTTGCAAACAAGGATTGTTTGTTGACCCAACAAAGATTGCATTGATTCTGAGTTTTTCGCCACCTACAAATGTGAATATTCTTAGAGTGATGTTGGGGCACACATGGTATTATCGCAAGTTCATACGAGGTTATGCTTCGATCACAACTCCTATGGAGAGGTTTCTAAAGAAAGATGTGGTATTTGCATGGAGTTAGGAGTGTCAAGGAATTTTTGATACGTTGAAGGCCAAGATAGCTTCTGCACCTATACTAGTTTTTTCAGATTGGAATAAGGAGTTTCATGCGCATGTTGATGCCTCATCGATTGTGTTGGGATCAGGAGACGGGGATTTTGATTACCCGATTGTTTTTGCTAGTCAAAAGTTGTCATCTGTGGAGAATAATTATACAACAATGGAGAGGGAAGGTTTGGAAATGGTATATGCGCTACAGAATTTTTGGCATTACCTGTTGGGAGGTCATTTCAAGAAGTTCACATACCACTCTGTTTTGAAATACTTGGTCAATAAGCCTGTTTTGGGGGGGAAGATATGTCGATGGTTACTTCTCTTTCAGGAGTTTGTTTTTAAAATAATTGTGAAGTCGGGTCACTTGAATGCAATTCCATATCACTTATCAAGAATTGAGACAGGTGAAGAACCAGCGAATATTGAACAGGAGTTTCCAAATGCATAACTATTCAGAATTGACATCGTTGATGATTACTATGAGTAAATAGTTCAGTTTTTGGTGACAGGAACTACACCAGAGGAGCTTACTACAAGTCAGAAGAATCATTTGGTCATCAAGGCTGTGAATTTCCAATTGATTGTTGGAAAACTGTATAATCTAGGACTAGATGAGATTTTACGGCGATGTGTCCTACCACACGAACAAGGGAAGATATTGGAAGAGGCTCATGTGAGAATTGTAGGTGGACACTATGGAGGTCGCACCACTACTAGGAAGGTGCTTCATGCAGGGCTTTGGTGGCCGACTCTGCACAATGAGTTGCGACGTATGTCAGAGAACTGGAAAACTGTCAAGGAAGGATGAGATTCCATTGGTACCTCTGGTGACATTGCAACTAGTTGACAAATGGGTTGTGGACTTTGTGGGACCGATCAACACACCTGGGAAGAGGCTTGGTGCGCTGTACATAATTACATTAACAAACTATCTGACAAGATGGGCGGAGGTCGCACCTATTGTAGATTTCACCGTTGTGACAACATTGAGGTTCTTTCTTGATAACATTGTGACTTAGTTTCGGATGTCCAAGGATATTGATGAGTGACCAGGGGAGTCACTTCATCAATCACATAGTTAGCGCATTAACAGAAGAACTTCATATACAACATTAGAAGAGCACCTTGTATCATCCACAAGAGAAGGGGACACTGGAGGTGTTCTACAAAGTGTTGGAGTTTTCACTTACAAAGGCATGTAATGCGAACCATGATGACTGGGATTTGAAGATTCCAACACTCTTGATGCTTAATTGTTTTCTAAGAATCATAAAAGACCTAGATTTTAACAAAGATAAAAATAACCTACATTTGTCAACATCACATTTTGAATCAAATTGAATATTAATAATATGTTGAGTCTAATAAGCAATAATACATTTAAATAACTCGCCTTTGAGGGAACTAATAACACTTCATCCATATGGATATGTTTTGGATTTCTTCGATGCACTAGGTTCAGTTAAAGTAGCGGAGTTGCAACTGTAGCATGGAACACTTCATCAATAGGTTGTAATGATCCAATAAGAGATTTTAATTGTTCATCTCCTTGTTGAAATCTATATGGAAGAGTCCTAACATCCTCATGGGTGGT
The DNA here is from genome assembly GCA_001517045.1 of Pseudotsuga menziesii. NCBI lineage: Eukaryota > Viridiplantae > Streptophyta > Pinopsida > Pinales > Pinaceae > Pseudotsuga > Pseudotsuga menziesii. The sequence goes on from LPNX011118183.1 coordinate 24,807, forward strand.
CTCAAAAACATTTACTTATTCAACAATAGGTTGGACCTCGGAAAAATTTTCACCAAAATACTCTTCATGATTTAAATCTAAAATATCATGAATTGTATAACCAATATAGGACAAAAGTGTCTGTGTTTCCTCATCCACATTCTTTCCAAATGGTGGTATATTTGTTTGAAATTTACTTGATTTTGGAATTGCAACATCTCCTGATGAGCAAATATGCTTTACTTATTGACTAGGGCCTTGATTAGATTCTTCATCCATTTTTATTGAAAATGAGGTCTCCTCTATTGAATGTTTACTCTTATGTTATCATAAATTGGTGAAAAGACTTGTGGCATGTTTTGTTATTGTAATTGAAGTATGCCTCTCATTCACTATGTCTTCCCTTTCTTTGTCTCTACTTTCTTGGATGATTTCATGAGGCTTCTTGTTTCTTGTTGATCTTCTTAATCTATTACGTATGTTTCCTATTGTTACTATAATTGACTTTGATATCTTGTTTTGGGTTCTCTATCAAACATAAACTAATGAGACAAAACAATTAAAATTATTCTTCACCCAACAAAATTATGTAGAACAATATTTTTTAGCAAGTTTTGACATAAATGAGGTTGTGGTGGGACCAAAAAAGTTTTTAAAAAACAATATTGTGCACGGAGTTTGCAACTCATGAGTTGCAAATCACATGCGCATTTTGTAACTCATGATTTGCAAATAGTGTGTGTGTTTTGTAACTTATTTGTAACTTATTGCACACTTGATTTTTGCAAACAAGAATGAGTGTGTGAAAATGTTACTTGGCCTACATGTCAAGTATGTGACGAGGGTCAGAGTTGTTGGTCCTAATTCTTGTAATTGTGAGCGCATTATTATTTTCTATAAAGTAAGTAGGTTTTGTAAAACTTTGATTACACCTAGTAGGTCCACCAACCTTGTGTAGATGTCTCTATATCTTTGTGTAGATGTCTCTATATCTTTTTCAATTTTTTTAATTGTTATAGACACACATCTCACTCACCTCATAATTCTCCTTGAATGTAACTAAACTTTTACCAATAAAGAGAGATAAAGTGGACTAAACTATGCTTTTACAAGTAAAGATGAATGGGGTTGATTAAAGTGGCGTTAACATTATTAACAAGATTGGATTAGATTCTAACCCAATTTACTATGCACATAGAATAGTGTTTTAAGGCTTTGAAAATTCCTAATTATATGTTTTGGATCATAAAATATCATTTTTAAGAGATGTAATGTTAAATTAGTAAAATATATAACTAAATAGAATAAGAAAAAATAAATGTATTATGGAGATACTATTATTTCAAAGTAAAAAATAACATTTATATAGTGTTGTTCTCTCTACCTGTGGATTTACAAAGATTTTTCGTCATTTTTATTGTTAGTTTCTGGATATGTTTTAAACTAGATTTTATTGTGGGTGTGTTTTTATTAAACAATTTTTGTTTGCACTTAAAGACCCCTTTCTACAGTTCAAATGATCTAGATGTGTCTCTTATGTAATGATGATGATGTGGCACATGTGAGCTCAATAACAATAATAATAATAAATAATAAATAATAATAAAAAGTATAATATGTTGGCTTATAATTAAAAAAATAAAAAAATAAAAAATATTATATTCATATATAAATATACAACCATATTAAGGCAATACTCACAATCTTACAAATTGTGTAGTAAAATATTAGTAGTAAAATTCAATTGACTTGAATAGTAAAAAGAAAAATTATTGCAACAATATTTATAATGTTCTTTAAATGCAAATACAACTAACAAGAAACCACGACACTAAAACCGTGTTCCTTAAACCACTTACATCATTGCTCATTCTCAAGCCAAGGGCTAGCTCTAACATGTAAATGTTCATTTTTAGTTAAATAGAAAAACAAGTCATTTCTTAAAAACGTTTGGATAAATGTTTAAAATCTTTATTTTATGGTAAAATGCTTTTCAAATTCAATTTTATTCTCGAAATTTAGATTTTAAAATTTTATATGGATTATTTTAGTCATTAACTACTCTTAATATTCATAATTAATTTTAAAAAAAAACAAGTAAAACAAATTTTAGAAAACTATTTAATGATATGTGGTGCTTTTTAAATTTGGCTTTGATGCATATTTAATAGGTATATTAATGTGAAATATACTTAGACTATATAAAATAAAACATTTAAAAATTCAGCATTTAATACTTTTAAATTAATAATAATAAAATAATATTGTCTTAATTTTAAATTTTAAATTCTTAAATCTAGATTTAAGATTGATCTTTATGTTTAAATTTAAAATATCTAAAAATACATGATAAAATAAAAAGAAAATTTATTTGCAATTTTTTATAATCAACCACAAAAACTTAGATAGATTTAGAAGTTTATAATTTATAATTTAAATGTGAGATTTCATTGTTTTCAATATAATAGGATTTTGGTTCTTCCAAAAAAAAATGTTATTTCAAATAAATTAGTGTATTATTCCAAATTTTATTGTTGGAAAGAAAAACAAAGAATCTCAATTAATTTTTTATTTATTAAAAACAATTATATTCTAAAAATATTTTATAAAATTTAGAAAGATGATCCCCTTATATCTCATAAAATAAAAGTTAATATTACATATTAGTGTACATGTTAAATAAGAGATCACTTGGTGAAGATTTAAGCATCATTTGAATGTTCCAAAAGTATATGTTAATTTCTTATTGTTTCAAAGGTAAAGTGGAAGTTAGATTTATGTATTTTATTTATTTTATTTTGTCTCGTTTATCAGTGAGAAACTTGAGTGTTTAATAATTTTTAAATTAATTTAGCCATATAAAAAAAATATTTGATTTTTTAAATAATTTAAAGAAAACTGTTTAAAAAAGAAATATTTGGAAATCTCTTTTTTTTCAATTAAAGTAAGTTTTAATTAAAATTCAATTTATTTATATAAAATTATTTTATATAATGAGATACTAGAGAAATGTTGTGAGGATGTTGCCTATTTCACTCATTTGTAACTAATGTTAAAAAATGATAGTAAGTTTTAATTAAAATTCAATTTATTTATGTAAAATGATTTTATATAATTAGATACTAGAGAAATGTTGTTAGGATGTTACTTATTTCACTTATTTGTAAGTAATGTTAAAAAATTGAAAGTAAGCTTTAATTAAAATTCAATTTATTTATGTAAAATGATTTTATATAATTAGATAGTAGAGAAATGTTTTATTAGGATGTTAGCTATTTCACTCATTTGTAACTAATGTTAAAAATTAATGCTGAAATCACTAAAGATTAAATCTTAAATAATATATATATAATGGTGGCTTGCTTAAACCCGAAGGTCAAAGATAGACGAAGGAGGAGGACTGGATGTTGTTTTTTTATCTCTTTCTTTCGGATCCTATTGTTTTACCTTTGAAAGATCACAATGCGTGTGATTCATCACCGTTCTAGTACGACAAGTTGTACGTCGTAAACCAAAGTTGGAACTGAATGAGGTGAACTATGGCGTTCCTTCACCCACGAAATCCATCTTTGCAACTGATAACGAAATAAGATGTCGCAGTAGTTTCAAGGACCAAGCCGGTTGTGATACGATGTCAAACAATTATGTGAATGGCGGTGGCTATATACTGGACAGACTTTCCCCAGGAGGAGCCTGTCCAATGCACACCGTTGGATTTCTCATCCAACGGTGTGCATTGGACAGGCTCCTCCCGGGGTAAAGTTTGTCCAGTATATAGGGCGCTCCTTATGTGAATGATATGCATTTATCGCCTGAAAAGAACAATCATAAGGTTAGTACGTTGAAAACTGAACTAGAATTTGTACCCAGAAGCAGGAAATGGGTGCGATCAAAGAAGAAACCCGCGGAACTGGTGGTATGTAGGGAAATTGGAATAAGTGAAATTCCAGATTACCTAGCTTCATCACTAGTGGGAATATTTTGTGGCAAGCACGTACGTGAAGCATCCTTACGCAATTGGATGGAATCCAACTGGGGGAATATTTTGGAAAAAAATCCTTCGTTCCATATCTTGTAGAGGGGATGGATCTTATTCAGATTTCATTCAGAAGTAGAAACACAGTGACTACTCAAACGCAATTGGATTTGGGGTCCCTCTAGTTGAATTCTAAAGGTGGAAGGTGGATTTTGACGCATAAAGGGAACCAAAAAACCTGCAACACGTATGTGTAATTCTTCCTAGACTGTCCATGATCTTCTGGAAAAAATCGATACTGGATGTGATAGGAGACAAGATTGGAAGATTTATATCATTCGAGGATAACTGGGACACTAATATCGACATACATTGTGCCAAAATACTAGTCGAAATGGATCTTCGCGAAGGATTATATGAGGAGATAAAGCTGGAAATGAATGGAAGTTTATTGAATCACAAACTGGATTGCTAGAAAATCCTATTAAGATGCTTCGACTGTAGAAATGTCGGTCATATAATCCAGGATTGTCCGTTTCCTTCCCCGAACATAAAGCCTCAAAGGAAGATATGGGTTAAAAAAAAGTCAGGAATTACGCAAAATATGGAACAAGCTGGGGATGAGGAAAAAGGTGGCGGTCTAACCGCACCAGAGGAGAATGTTCACAAAATTGAGCCATGCAAGATGGTGGAAATCACGTCAATTATCCCAACCAGTAAGTGTTATGCTTCTTTAGTTGTCATTCCTATTATTACTTCTCTAACTCCAGGACCACCGGAAATAGAGAATGTTCCGGTGGAGGGCACTTTTCCTTCCCACAGTATCTCCACAAAAGATGTCGTCATTAGAAGTGGATCCTGGAAAAATTTCAACCCCCACGGTAAAGGAAAAAAAAGTCTATAATACTAGGGCCAGGGTGGCCTCAATGTCGGGAAGAGAAGAAGTAATTTATGGTGGGTTAAAACTTGACTTTCCATCCAAAATTACTCTGGCTCAAATTGCAAAAGAAAAAACCAAGCAATCGTATACATCAAGGTTGGAAAACAAATAACTTTAAACAGGTCCCTTAGAGCCGGAAACGTCCTTCCTAGGGATGACTAATGTTATGTATTTCCTAAAATATAAGGGGGATAGGGCGAACCCCGAAACTAAATGCCCTCAAGAGGATGATCTCTATTATGAAGCATTCATTCATCCTCTTACAACAAACAATGTATAAAAGAAAAAAATTTCAGGAATTTTTAGAGGCTATTTTAAAAGACTGGTCTTTTGCATATACCGATTCAGATGGACATTCTGGAGGGTTGATTTCTTCTTGGATCCCATCCTTAAAGAAGGTAGAAGCAAGTAAGCTCAATAATGTGGTAAAGACAGTCACTAGAGGAAATTTGGGGTCTAAAATGGGCCTTATAAAAAAATGCTCCAACAATAAATTTTGTGAGTTGGAATTCAAGAACCAATAGAATTTCAATAAAATGAGTCAACTATAATGGTTGAATTGCCATATTTGTCATAAAAGAAAACTACTTTTTTTGTTTGTATTTTCGACATATCTCCTTGTGTTTTTACTCAAATTTCAAGCGGGAGAGCTCATTGGATGCGTAATTTAATTCCGCATCCAACGAGTACCCACACCACATACTTTTGACGGACCCTGCTACCCCATAGTTCCATTGTAGTTACCTTCATGATTCTGAATGTATATGGTCCTGTATATAATCATAGAGAATTTTGGGAAAACTTATCAGCTACAGGGCTATTGGATGACAACAATTTGGTTTCACTACTATTTTTTACATGAAAAGTATAATCGATATAAAACCAATAAAATTGGAACCCACATAAAGAAATAGGTTAAGTAGGGAAAATGAAATCTTAAAAAGATTGGACAGGTTCTTCATGGTATCATTGGACATGTTTTCAAGACTCCTCATGATATCCTTATGGGTAGAATATGGAGGAATAGCTGATCACCGTCCCATTATGTTGTTGATTTCCCTACAGGAAAAGAAAACGACTTCTCCCTTTAAGTTCAATCCAGTGTGGTTGAAAAGGAGGAATATAAGAAGCTAATAGAGGAAATTTGGACCCCCTTAAATAATGTCAGCTCTGTGACCTATATGGAGCAGATGATGGATAACTTGACCAAGGAAAAAAATGCCTCAAAAAAATGGGGAAAAAACGTTTGAGCTCGACAACATAGAGATTTAAAGAAGGTGGAAGAATGCATCAAGGAGTTGTAAAAGGAAAATGATGCAGAGGTTTTTTCTGAAGAAGAGCTCAAGAAATTAAAATATTTGGAGGTTCGACATACTACTCTTCTGGACAATGAGGAACACGTTTGGAGACTAAAAAGTAGACCAGTATGGATAGTCGAAGGGAATAACAATACCAAATTCTTTTATAGATTTTCTACACATAGGAGAAATGTAAATACTATAACGAAAATTTCGAACGAGCAAGGTATGAAAGTAAGCTCCTTCAAAGAAAAGTGTGAAGCATGAGTGTCCTATTTCAAAACCCTATCCAGTGAAGTTGAAGAATGCTTGATCCAAGAAATATTGCAGGTACTAAAACTCTTCCCAAAATCCTTAATAGATGAAATGAATGATTCCCTAACAAGTGAAGTTAGAGAAGAATATTTATGCAGTATTGTACATTCATTTCAAAAGGGGAACAACCTAGGCCTTGATGGATTTTCAGTAGAATTTTCCTTTGGATTCTATAAATTAATAAAGGAATATATTTTGAAAACTGTAAGAGAATCCCAACACTCAGGTAAGATATTGGGATCATTGAACTCAATGTTTTTAGCATTGATCCCAAAGAAACAAAAAACCAACGGCTATGGAGACTTTAGACCTATTTCGTGTTGCAATACAGGCTATAAGGTAATAGCCAAAATAATTGCTCAAAGTTTAAAACCAACCCTAAGAGAGATTGTCTCGGAAGAACAATTTGGTTTTATGTTTAATAGACAAATACATGATGTGGTCTCTTTGGCTCAAGAATCAATTCACTCAATAAACAAGAATAATCTAAACGCTTTTGCACTAAAACTTGATTTATCAAAAGCATACGATCGAGTCAATTCAACATTCTTACATCTCCTTCTCATACAAATGGACTTATCAATAGAGATGGTGAATTGGATAATGGGTTGTGTAACATTGACATCCTTTGTGGTGTTAATCAATGGTTCTCCATCCTCTTTTTTTAGACCAACAAGAGGATTATGATAGGGATTCCCCCTATCTCCCTTCGTATTCTTACTAGTAGCAGAAGCTTTGAGAAAATTTATACATCAAGTAAAGGGAGAAGGAATTCTAAAGGGGGTCTCAGTCTCAGATTCTATGGAATTAACACACACCCTTTTCGTAGATTATGTACTAATGATGGGTGAAGGGACTCTAGAAAACATGTAGTCCACAACACAGATCCTAGATCTCTACAGTAAGGCTACATGTATCATTATCAATATGGATAAATTGAATCTAGCCTTAAACAATGTCCCATAAGAGTTACAACAAAGGTTCAGGGAACAATATGCTTATAGTCTCAACTTTGTGAGCAAAGGATTCAAATATTTGGGTTTCTTCCTGGAGCCTAATGCCTACTCCTTTAAGCATTGGGCATGGCTATATAAAAATATAGAAGCTTGCATCTCATGTTCGGATAATATAATCCTATCAAGAGGAGGTCGATTGGTACTTATAAAGGAAATATTACAAAGTATACCAGTATACTGGGCAGCTATTTCATATATCCCGAAAGGAATCTTGATGAAGATGCGAAAAATGTGCTTCTCCTTTTTATGGAAAACTAGTAAAAAAAGTAAGGCAATCCCTTGGTGAAATGGACTACATTGGCTAACCTATAGAAATTGGGAGGTTGGGGGATAAATAACCCCTTTCTATTATTTCAAGCTCTGATAGCAAAATTCCTTTGGCGTCTGATGATGAATACCAAATCTTTATGGGGAAAATAATGACTTCCAAATACTGCCCAAATTCATCAATAATTGAATGGTTCATAATGCCATAAAAAAGTCACAAGGGAGGTTCCATTGGATGGAAGGAAATGGTGCTCTCCTTTGCTCTAATAGGAAATTGGACGGCATGGGATATTGGATATGGAAAGAGTGTCTGATTAGGAAAGAAATCTTGGGTTGGCTCAGGTGGATATTACTCTTTGTATGAAAACACAATATTTTTGCTAAGGAGATAGAATATTAAAACATTAGCAGATTCTATGACTAGAACCTCACAAGGCATAGTAGATGAGTGGAAGTTTGCACATGAAATGGGGCTAGTAAACGAAGATGCAACAGAATGGAATGGATTATTAAGCACATTGAAGTCCAATTTCATCTCCTTGGAAGTTAATGAACCAAAAAAATTGGTATGGATAAAAAATACTTTGATATGTGATTATACAACGAAGTGGGGGTATGAGGTTCAAGATATGGAATCCTTATTAGGAGAAAAGGAATGGTGGTGGCCTACTATCTGGAAAACAAGAGGCCCCATGAAAGAAAAAATAATTCTCTGGATATCAATTAAAAATAAAATTTTGGCATGGAAAAACTTAATGAAACGAAATTGGGAAGGACCTAGCTAGTGTGTGTTTTGTGAATCATGCAACGAAACCACGGCTCATGTCTTTGTTTCATGCCCATATGTAGGGGACGTATCAAAAGAAACTTCTAAGGAATTGGGTAGTACAACTCAAACAATGGATTCCACTCTAGAACTAAGCTGCAAAACCTTGTGGAATAATCCCTCGGTATGCTGCTTTGATGCCTTCACTTCTCTGTTTATTTATGGAATATGGTGGGAAAGGAATTCAACCATTTTTCAAGGTCACAAAATTCCAAGAGAGGTAACAACCTCTATGATTTTGTAGTGGACAAAGGAGCATAAAAAATGGAAAAGTAGAAGAAAAAACGAGTAATAAAAGAACCCAATATAGATAATAATAAAAAAACCCATGGGATTTTTTCAATGGAGCAAGCCAAGGTAATCCACCATTGGGAAGATTAGGATCAATTATGCATTTATCGAAGGAGGTATAGATTCAAATTAAGTATGGCCTGAGGAATTACATAAACAACAAAGCAAAACTTTCAACATTATGGAATGTCCTCAATGCAGCACTGACACGGAACATTTTTAATTTGGAAATATTTGGGGACTCCAAAATGGTCATTTACTGGGAAAAAAACAAGATACAGATCAATGCTCCTCACTTGCATCATTTACTAGAGACAATCAAAAAACAAATTGAAATATTTGGTTCGATATCTTTCAACCATGTGTATAGGGAGTTGAATTAGGAGGTAGACGCACTCCCAAATAGTGCATTATTCTTGGCCCTGAGAACAATGACAGAGGAAGAAGTAGGAATAAGCTCTTGCTGAAGCACTGGTTTATGAACATAATTCTAATAGTTGCTCAATAGAAAGAGGGGAACATGGAAAGTGTTTCTCTAAAGTGAAAATCTCAGAAAATATTGTCTTGAGTTGTTTCTCACAATTAGACAAAAAATACATGATGTAATTTTGCGGAAAGATCATAAGCTATAATGTAATTCCTCCATAAAGAGTCAATGTTATTCTATATAAATAAAATATTTTTTTCCTTGAGAAAAAAAAAGATGTTGATTTTTGTTAAGAAAAAAAAAAGGATGTCACTCAAGTGAATATGGATGATATAAAAAATACTATAACATCTAAATTTAAGGTGAAATTGTAATATAATGAAGAAATAAAAGTATCAAAGTGGAATTTAGATCTAAATAAAAGAAATTGTTTAAAAAAAATCTTTTAAAATGTGCATAGTGCACCCACCTTAAATCTCAAGAACTCACCAAAATCATGAAAATTTAGTATATCAACTTTTTTTATACTAAAATGTTATATAAAATGAAATAATTTCATCATAATTGTTTTAAAGGTTTAATAAATACTCATTAAACAATCATCATTATTATCATTAAAATTTGTTATTTAATACTATTACATAAAAATTATATTATTTTAAAAATTATCATTTTTTATTAATGATGATGATGGTGGTGGTAGTTAACTTCCACTAGTGTAGTCTATTGGACCTAAAATATTATAAATAAGCATTCCTAGATAACCATAGTTTTGAAAAGAAGCATTCTAGGCCATCATAATTTTTACATGTTAAAAGGTTAGAGAGATTTGTTTAGTAGCAAAGATTATGAAACTTCCATTTAATGTGAGTGTACACGGGGAATTCTAAGAGAAAGGTAATTTCATCCTCAACACTCAGGATTCCTTTCCACCCGGTAAGTGTTCTTTTCCACCAATGAAGTTTTAGGAGTTGTCCAACATCCTATTTCACTATGAAGCTCATGAGAGTTCATCTTACCTTAGCTATATTAATTTTCTTATTGAATTTACTTAACACAAAGAGATATTTTTTTATGACCTCTTCATAATATCTTAATTTTGTTTTAACCTCTAATTCTTTTTTGTCCACATTTTCTTTGGCTTAATTCTATGCTTCTTTCTTGTTTTAACTATATTAATTTTAGGTATATAGTTAACTATTTTAACTATATATTAACTATGGTCCTTTCCACCCAGTAAGTGGTCCTTTGATGAAGTTTAGGAGTCGTCCAACATCTTATTTCACTATGAAGCTCATGAGAGTTCATCTTACCTTAGCTATGTTAATTTTCTTATTCAATTTAATTTACACAAAGAGATATTTTTTATGACCTCTTTATAATATCTTAATTTTGTTTTAACCTCTAATTCTTTTTTGTCCACATTTTCTTTGACTTAATTTTATGCTTATTTCTTATTTTAACTATATTAATTTTATTCTTCTATTTAGTTAACACAAATATATTTTTGTTGACTCCCTTATAATATCTTAATTTTTTTTAACTTTTAATTCTTTTTTACACAAATTTTATCTAAACTTATTAAATTATTTATTATTGTGTCGAGAGGCACTCTACAACCCTATATGGAGGACATCTTGTAACGTTATATAATGTTCGTTATAAATAATAAATAATAGAAAATTAAAATTAAAAAACAATAATAAATAATATAAAATTAAAATTAAACCGACGTGTATTTTAGGAAACACGTTAGAAATCAATAACTATATAAACACCAAGAGGTAATACAAAAAACTACATAAAAATTTATAAAACACGAATATGTGCATAAGAGAAGAGAAGGGAAATCTGAGCAACGAATAGGTAATCTATTTTAAATTTTAAATTTTAATTTCAAGTAGCTCCTCCCCTCTTCTTTGTGTATATTATCAAATTCAGATCTAAATGATGCACCAGAGGGAGATTGGCGAATACAGAGTTGGAAATATGAACAATGTTTAAAAAAAAATCAAAATGCAATGCGAGCTTTTAGACTCGCCAGAATATAAGGAATTCAGATGCTTTGCGAGCTTTCCTAATAATGTAGCATGGACACCAGTCTATAGTTAATTTTCCTCTTAGATGCTGCTAATTTGGTCCCCAAATTCCAGGACCATCAATTCAGTTCAAAAATAATACATTGAGAAGTCTGGAAACAATGCATCATTACCAGAAGAGTTTGCAATGAATCTGAATCCTTTTTAATCTAGCAACTCTGAAATCTCGCTTGCAAAAAAATGGATTGTAGTTCTTTTACTGTACTTAATTCAGAGAAAATTTACTATTCAATTTTCCCCAAAGTAGACATCCTCTGCTTAGAGCCTCCTCCCGCTGCCGCTGCCTGCAATATGAACAATGTTTAAAAATAATCAAAATGAAACGTTATATTAAAATATATTAATATATATATATATATATGAATAGGAATTTATGTTTTAGGATTTTGGTCCGCATTTGTCGGAGTGCTCTGAGAAGGCAAGTTAGGTCACGGGCGCGTAGGTCTGTGCATAGGAAGTGAAGCCAGGAGGCCTGCAAATCCCTTGGTTGTGTATCATGGAGGATCTGAATCCATGGAGCCATGTGCCTGAGGGCGGGGAAGCGGGGAACACGATCAACAGGAAGGATGGGGAGACGGGCCTTTCTATTCCACCTATCCAGATAAGATATGAGACGGTGAGAGGCAAGATTGAGTTATGGAAGGAGACGACCCTTATTGGGAAACTTGTGGGGGTTTGGTCCAAGGAAAGGGGTCTGGTCTGATGGATCAAGGTTGTATGGAACCCTAAGGGTCATTATGATCTACAACTGGGATCCAAGGTTTTCTTCACAATCATATTTCTCAACCAAGAAGATAGGGATAGAATCCTGGAGGGAGGTCCATATTTATTTTTCTCTGATGGGTTATACCTCTAGCCTTGGAAGGAGCAATTTAACACAGAAATTGAAGATATGATGGTCACACCAGTCTAGATCCATCGATTCTCACTACCCAGCGAGTATTGGGATTTGGAGACCCTGCAGGACATCGGTAATACCCTAGGGGAATTTGCAAAGGTGTCTGAGCAAACTAAAATCCAAAGATACGTAGATTTTGCTTGCGTATGTGTTTATTTGGACCTTCAAAATATCTCCTAGAGGCAATCAGCCTAAATTGGGAGGATGAAGAATGGCTCCAACCCATCGATTATGAGCAACTGCCCTTTCACTATAGGAACTTTCATGAATATGGACACTTCGGGAGGGATTTCCCAAAAGTTTCCCAACCACCAATCACCCCTAACCAGTGTCACAGAAGAGAGGTAGATGGGGAAGGGGTTACTCAAGTCAAGAACAAGAGAAGGAGTAGAGGAGGCGGACCCTCAAATACAAGGAAGGGGCTCGAGGAAAAAATCCCCAATTCCAATAACCCATTTGATGTTCTGAGAGAGGAGGTTGTGGAAGGGGGGAATTCTAAGGAAAAGGATGACTCGGGGTAGCAGGATGGAAAGGCCAAGGAAGCAGTGAGGATTGGATAGTAGCAGACCCCGATGGAAGTAAACGAGGAGGACGAGGTAGAATAAATGGAGCTAGGGGAGTTGGATCTAGACACAATCAAGGAAGAATGTGGGAATACAGGACAAGGTTATGTTTCCTGATGGAAGATCGAGCTTCTCTAAGAGGCCATTATCAAAATGAGAGCACACCAAAAACTAGGGATTGACCCAGATTGGCAAAAATGAAGTAAGAGAAAGTCCTCAGAAGAGGAGCTATGAAGGGGAAGGAAGACAAACAAGCAACGCATAGTGGGGGTAGGTGTAAAACCCATCGAGTCATGCTAGTATCCCATAATCAGGGTGGCCTTTTCTGAAGTCAAAAAGGTTTGCCAATGAAGATCATATCCTGGAATATAAGGGGGTGTAATCACCCTAGGAAGTGGAAGACTCTAAATAGGAAGACCAAGCATGAGAAACCAGATATTATTTTCCTTCAAGAAACCAAATGCAATACTAAGGGGATGGAAAAAATCAGGGAGAAGATTTGGAAAGGAAGTCGTATAATGGCACTTGATGCTGCTGGACAAGCTAATGGGATTGTGGTCCTATGGAAATCAAATGTGGTGGATCTCTCAGAATGGAGAGCTAACCAATTCTCTCTTATGGAGAATTTCCACCTTCTGGATTCATAAGTTAAGGGCTCGCTGATGAACATATATGGGCCTAGTGGTTTCCCCCAAAAACAAGCTTCTCTAGATTTCTTAAGCTGGTTCAAGGGTCTAACAGAGGTAGGAAATTGGGTTATATGAGGGGACTTTTATCTTATTTCCAACCTAGGGGAGAAGAAGGGGGATAGAAGGTCCCTAGACAAGTATCAAGAGGCTTTCTGCTACTTCCTACCTTATAGTCCTATAATTGATGTGGAGATGGGGAATAGATGGTTTACATGGAATAACAAGGGGGGGGGGAGGACATCTGGTTGCCTCTTGACTCGACAGATTCCTAGTTTTTGAAAATATTGTGCATGGTACTGGGGAGATAATGGCTAATGTTCTCCAAGTGATAGGCTCGAATCACTAGCCCATCTGCCTCCATTGGGACCATTCGAACGCCATTCTGAGAAAACCATTTAGATTTGAGAAATTTTGGCTAGAACACAAGGACTTTAAGGATCTAGTCAATCAGTGGTGGCAGGATCTGGTCCCCCCTTTGGGTACAACAATGTACCGCTTCCAGCAAAAAGTTAAATCCCTTAAGGCCAAAATCTGCACGTGGAATAGGGAGGAGTTTGGGAATATTTTTTAGGACAAAAAATGACTGATAAGTTTTATTGATCTTATCAATAAGAAGGGTATGTAGGTTGGATGGGATGAGTACATGAAGGTAAAAGAAAAATACCTTTTATGCCAGCTAGAGGCTAAGGAAACAAAAGAAGGAATATTTTGGAAACAAAATTTAAGGGTAAATTGACTTCAGGAGGAGGAAATGAATACTAAGTTCTTCCATAATTTTGTTCTCTAGAATAGAAACAGTTCAAGAATACACAAAGTCAAGAAAGAAGATGGAAGTCGGGTGGAGACCAAGAGCGAGATAGAGGATGAGCTCACCTGACATTTTTTCGATATCCTCAGTGAGGATGGAGGTGATAGAGGGAGAGCCATAGCTAGGATCACTCAATTAATCCCCAAGATCATGTCCAGAGAGAACAATGAGATGCTCATCAAGCCAGTTTCTATGTAGTAGGTTGAGGAAGCGGTTCACCAAATGGCTTCGAGGAAGGCCTCTGGTCCGGATGGCTTTACTTCAAACTTCTTCCATCACTTCTAGATTTAGTTAAGGAGGAGGTTTTAGATATTGTTGAAGAATCTAGAAATAAGGGGGGAGTTCTCAAATATTTCAATGCAACCTTTCTTACCTTAATTCCTAAGGAGGCAGGAGCAGACAACCCTGATAAGTTCAGACTAATAGCCCTATGTAATGTGATTTACAAGATTATATCCAAGGTGATTATGAATCACCTAAAACCCCTCTTCCACAATCTTATCATCCTTGAACAATTAGGGTTTTTCGAAGGGAGGTAGATTCTGGATGGAGTCATCCTAGTCCATGAGGTGATTCACTCCCTAAAGAGCACACAGTGTCCAGGCATGTTGGTCAAGCTTGACATTGTGAAGGCCTATGATAAACTAAGCTGGCAGTACATGGATAATATGCTAGAGGGTTTTGGGTTTGGTCCTAAATGGGTGGAGTGGGTCATGGGCTTGGTAATGACCCATTTCTTCAATATTCTTCTGAACGGATCCCCAACCAAAGTGTTTCAGCCCTCCCGAGGTATTCGACAAGGTGACCCTCTATCCCCCTTTCTCTTTATTTTGATGGAAGAAGGACCAAGTCGCCTTATTCAAAATCAAGTAGGGAATGGGGAGTTACAAGGGCTCAAAGTCCATGATGGAATGGACCCCTAGACACACCAGAAGTTCATACATGACAGTATGCTCATGGGTCACCCTTCATTCCAAGAAGCATGAAGCTTCAAAAGGATCCTAAACCTATTTTCTAAGACCTCGGGTCTCGTAGTCAATGCCAATAAATCCTAGGTCTTTTTCATGAATACCGCTCCTATTATCTAGAGGAATATTGTCCAGATCATGGGATTCTCTAGAGGGATGATGCCTTCAAAATACCTAGGAGTCCCCCTTGAGATGGGGAAGCTGAAAAAAGCCTTGTGGCAGGAACTCCTGCATAGAATGAAACATAAGTTATCTAGTTGGGTCCTCTAACCTCTAAATCTACCTAGCCGATTGGTTCTTGTGAAAGCAGTTCTTCAAGCTATGCCAATTTCCCTCTTCTCGGTCCTTTTGGCTCCAAAATATGTTCTCCAGGAAATAAGAAGTATGCAAAGGAATTTCCTTTGGGGTAGTTGGGAGGCGAAGGATAAATTATCCTTGGTAAGCTAGGAAGGCATATGTCAACCCAATGAGCAGGGTGACTTGGGGCTCCAAGACCCTAAGATCATGGTTGAAATACAGGGAGCTAAAGTGTGGTGGAGGTGGCCCAACTACTCAGTTAAACCCTGGGCCAGGCTATGGCATATCAAATATGTTAGAAATAGGCCCCAAAACCAACTTGTTTGACTCAATGAGGACCTAATTGGATTCCCCCATATGGATGAAAGCGGTGAGTTGGTGAAGGATTGTGCAAGAGCACTACTTCTGGGAGATAAGGGATGGGGAGAGTACAAATTTTTGGGAGGACTCTTGGAACCAACTTCCGAAATTGGGGATAGATCCAAGATGGAGGTGCATACGAGAAAAATGAATTGAGGAAGGCAAGGTAAAGATGAACCATTACTAGGGAGATTGGGATCTGGATGGGCACCGACAATGGAATTTCCAGGTAAGTCCTGACCTAAATAATGAACATGATTTGAGGTCCTTTCAAGAGGAACTTTAAAAGAGTTTCATCCAGGTTAGGCAGGGGAGACATATTAAGATGGCACTACTTTGAGAGGGGTTCAGTCAGCATAAAGGAATATTACAACATCGGGATAGGAAACTAGGTGGAAGAGGAAAGGATTTGGAGAAAGCTTTGGGATTCTAACCCATGGCCAAATGTGGCACTCTTTACTTGGTTTGTGGTCAAAGGTAGAATTATCAAAGGAGAGAACCTTCGAAGGTGAGGGATTCAAGGTCCTTCTCAATGCTTTCGCTATCTTCAAGACGAGGAAAACATTGGTCATCTTCTGGACAGTTTCCCCTTTGAAGCGTGCATCTGGGACAAAGGTGCTACGAGTTTAGAAGGAGCAATAAAAGGAGAGGGAAACCAGCTCAAACGCTAAAGGACTGGAACCCCAAGGCCTTCAAGAATTGAATCATTCATACCGTATGGGAGGATTTTTCGGGAATGGAAATGTAGTGCATATGGAAGGAAAGAAATGGAAGGATCTTTCGGGACAAAAGGAATGATGTTGATGTAGTTTGGAAGACCCTGAAAGAAAACCTTATGTCAACGATTCATAGCATGCAGTGGAATGACCAAGATAAGATCATCCCAAGAGAGGAAAACCATGCCCCATAAAGATGGGGTTTAGACATATCATAGATGGATGGTCTATAGTGAAGAGAGAAGATATGCAAGCCATCAAGCCCGAATTCATGGTATCCCCCCCCCTGTTCCAGGTCCTCAAGATAATTTTTGATAGGGACTCTCGAGGTAACCCAGGGCCTACTAGTTTTGGGGGAGTATGTCGTGACTCAACACGAAGGATCATTTCTTTGTATGTGGGTGCAATTAGAGCTGACACCAATAATTCAGTCGAACCGGAGGGCCTAATCCGAGGCTTTGAATGCTTGATCAGGGAAGGTTGGATTCCTATGATCATTGAAGGAGACAATAACATTGTGATTCAGATAGTTAGGTGGTTTGCAAATGGGTGGATAAATGAGAAAATCTCATCTAGCTGGTGCTTGGCAAGCCGTCTAGACACCCTCTGCTCCTTGATTGCAGAACACTTGATGATTTCTTTTAGCCACGTCTGACACAACACCAACAAGGTGGATGATTTGTTAGCTAATGTTGGCATGGACGGTGGTACAGGGTATCAAATCATCACGTTGGATGATTTACGACCTGAGGCCTGGACCCATCAATGCCGACAGGTGGCCACTTGGGATTATGATGCAAGGCCACAGGTGGAGCGCCTGGTGTACGATAATGAGGGTGATGACAGGGGGCGAGATTAAGCCCATGAAAACCAAGAGTCATGCCATGTGGGCTCACATGGTTAATTGACTTTGCCACATGCTTCCTGGCCATCAACGTCATGTCTAGTTATGAATTTAAGATCGATGGGATGGGCATGGAGGGTAAGTATCAACAAAGAGATTTGGTTTTAAATACCGAAAAGATGTTTGTTGTTGGCCTTGGTACGAAGGGTGTTGTTGGTATGATTGGAATTATGCGAGCAGAGTACAAGGTAGTTTGGGACATGATGACCTCTACCTCATTTTATTTCAGATAGGATCCACCACCCATCATCTGTATTCGAAGAGGTGTCTTAGTTATTTCTGGGTTGGAGCTATGCTTGGTGCATATTCAAGTGCAACCTCCTTGGGACTGGGGTATTTCCTCAAGGTATCTATAAGGAAAGACTCATTGGTTACATATGCATGGCTCCTAAGTGCCCTCTGAGAAGTGACATGTGTTCTTGGGTTGCCTCCAGTGCCTAAAACAAAAAAGGGAAGAGGGTCATGAGGAAGAAAGGGGAGAGGCATCAAGCCTCGAGGGTCTAGTTACAGGCCCAGGAGGCTGCAGAGTTTTATAAGTACCACGTGCCTTTGGGAATTTGCATGGATATTGAGAAGGTGGTTGGGAACTTATGGGAGGAGGTCAAGCTTATTCCCATTGAAGATCTTCGTACGGAAGTAACAGACTGGGTTGTTGACCCAGGCTCCACGACGTGAAGAGAATTGGCTTATGATAGTCTTCATATGATTTATTAGGTGAATATGAGTTTGGTTGGCCACTCTTTAGTTTCCAAGGAAGCCAAGCGTAAGGGTGATGAGGATCTGGTCAAGGCTTGGAAAGAGCATAATGGTGATTTCTGCCTGATGCATAGGAAAATTGATGTCATGGTAGCCCATATGGGCATCCCTTTCTACCCAGTGGGTGCAATGCAGGAGGAGGATTCAAGATCTCATGAGATGGGGAATCACCGTGACAAGGGGCACTGTGACAAGCCGACGAGATCTCAAGCTGGGGCCGACCAATTGGGAAATCCACCTGCCATGACCAATGATGCACATTCCAGACTGGGAAATGTTGTTCAGGACCAGGTTTGACATCAATCTTATGTTCTGTGTCTGTCTTTTTAATTTACGGTTGATATGTGTTTTTTGGGGAGCTAGATCTAGCAACTTTATATCGGATTATAAAGCTGGATTATATCGGACTCTTAGTTCTATCGGATTATATGTGTTTTTTGGGGAGCTAGATCTAGCAGCTTTATGCTTGTTTTTTGTGGGCAAGGAGAACCTACCTAAACTTTCGATAGTGGTGAATCTCAAGAGACTTGGGGTTTTTTGTGAAGCTCTGTGAATTTGGTTGTCAAGAGACATTTTTGACGTGTAATGAAGTTCATATGAAGTAATATAATGTTTTATTTACTAATATATATATACACGAATAGATCCAAATGTTGCAGCTGCCTACAATATGAATAGTGTTATGTAACGTTATATTAAAAAATCAAAATGCATTATGAAAAAATCAAATCGCAACGTTATATATATATATATATATATATATATATTAAAATATGTATATTGAAATACATATTAAAATATAAATATAATATATTAAATTAATTAAATTAAAATATAATTTATATTTTATTTTAAATTTATATTAAATATAAATTAATATTTATATTAATATGATGATGTAAAATCTCATAAGAAGGAAACCCTATTTATATTTCAATAGATGTAAACCCCATTATATATTGAAATATAAATTTAAATTAATTTTTTTTATATAAATTTAAACAATTATAAGTTAGTAACAACAAATTTATGGTGTATTCCATTGGTAAATATTGTGGTGGTTAGAGGTAGGTCACGAGGTCAAATATCGTTGATCCACCCTTGCTCCATTTTTTCCAAATGCAATATATAAACTTGAACAAGTTTATATATAAGTTCTTTACAATTAATAATAATAACTACGTGTGGTATAGTGGTAAGGGTGTTGGGATAATGAGTGTGAGGTTCAAGGTTTCATCCTCCCAAATCACCTAATTTTTTTGAAAATATATTGAATTTTAAACTTGCATAGAATTCAATGTATGGTTTTTTAATAATTTCATAAAAGTGTATAGTGTTCACCTAATTCTTTTGAAAATATATTGAGTTTTCAACTTGCATAGAATTCAGTGTATGGCTTTTTTATAATTTCATAGATTTCAGTGTATAGTTTTTAGTGTAGTTGTTATTCATTGGATGCATTGATTTCAATGTAGATTTCACTGATACAAAAAAATTAGTGTATATGTTATTAATTTACATTTTTGATATAGAGTCTAACCTAGAATGGAAGATGTGCATGATAGAAGATGTTATGAGACAAACAGGAGAGGTACAAAAAGTACAGAATGTCAAATGTAAAAAAGCATATCAAGGAAGAAAATCTAACAAAATGACATCAGAAGAAGAAGAAAAAGAACGGAATAAACAATAGGCAGATCAACAAAAAGAATATCGAAAAACAAAGTAGGATGAATTGAAGGCACAGGAACAAGAAGAACAAATAAAACGAAACGTTGATCGACAAAGAGCATATCAAGAGAGAAAGTTGAAGCAATTGGAAGAAGCAAGAAATCAATTTGCAAAACTACAAATAAATAAACATGTCGAATGGAAAAGAAAAAATTTAACCAATATACCAGTGGAACAAACTGTGGAAGATGCTCAACATGTAACGGTCAAACAGCAACGTGTTGATGACATGGTCCAACTTTAAGTAGTTTCAATTACTAATACGATCCCAAATTTAGATCGAAAAAAAGAATATCGAAAAGTAAATTTGGATGACTTGATAGCACAAGAATGAGAAGAACAAATAAAACGAAACGTTCATCGACAAAGAGTATATCGAGAGAGAAAGTTGAAGCAATTGGAAGAAGCAAGAAATCAATTTGTAGAAAAAAAAAATCAAAATCTCGAACGACAAAGACGAAATTCAACCAATATATCAGTGGAACCAACTATGGAAGATGCTTAACATGTAATGGTCAGAGAGAAATGTGTTGATGACATGGTCCAATTTCAAGTAGTTCCATTTACTAATATGATCCCAAACACATATCAACAAAGAGAATATCGAAAAAGAAAGTTGGACAATTTGACAACACAAGAATGAGAAGAACAAAGAAAATTAATCATTGAACGAAAAAAGATCATATCGAGAGAGAAAGTTGAAGCAATTGGAAGAAGCAAAAAATCAATTTGCAGAACAAGAAAAAAATCTAAATGTCGAACGACAAAGACAAAATTCAACCAATATACTATGGAACCAATTGTGGAAGATGCTCAATGTGTAACGGCCAGAGAGAATCATTTTGATGACATGGTCCAATTTGAAGCAGTTCCAAATACTAATATGATACTAGATGCAGATCGACAAAAATAATATCGAAAAATAAAATTAGACAATTTGATAGCATAAGAAAGAGAAGAACAAAGAGAGCGAAATATTGATCGACAAAGAGCATATCGAGAGAGAAATTTGAAGCAATTGGAAGAACAAAGAGATCTAAATGGGGATTCTCAATGTGCAACAGTCAGAGAGGGAAGTGTTGCAATGGACGATAATATATTAGTACCATTTGAAGAAATATATACTAGACATCGCAGATTTCATGAACGAATTGATCGATTAGCAGAAATTCAAATGTGGCATGTCTTCCTGGAGTCATATACTAGAATACAAGTACAAGTCCAATGTGCGTGCAATTTCTATGAGAGGGATCTAATCACATATTCTCAGCTAATAACCACATAGATCCAGGAACTCAACCTCATGTCCTTGAAGATCTCACACAAGTTGAAGAGATGTTGATAGCATGTGCAAGTCCAATATTGCAGGTGATGCATTCAATAGGTGGACAATACAAATATCGAGGTCACATCATTAGTTTTACACAAGAGATTAAAGATGTTTTCAAGACATTTCCATGGCATATTAATAACTTGGACTTAATGGTCATTGTGCGAAAAAAGGACGACAAGGATCCAGTTATGATTTCACTGTTAGAAAACAAAGAGTTGTGGATGCATTATTATATAAAATTCATAATGATCCATATTAATGAGATGTTTGAGTGGATTTTAACGCAGTAGAATAGTTACCTGAAAATGCAACATATATCTCACATATCCTTAATTCTCTTACTCTTCCCGATATTTTTTATGACACATAATTTGCAATGTTGGAAGGGATACCAGGAGTTGATGATATGTTAGATGGTTTACAAACAATTTTTTTTGCATCAGACTTCCAAGTGCACCACGAGAGATATAAATTATTAGAGCATGGGAAAATAATCCAAATCCATATGAAAGTAACGCAAATGAAGAATTGACTAATTGGCTTAACTGGCCTAGCATTGGCTCATCTCCAATTAACAAGTATAACATTGTTGGATTCTTTGATATGGCATTTCCATCATTGTTCCCTATAGGAGAGATAGATTGGTTGGGGACGGACCAACCGAGCTATAAAAGCTAACAATTGATAGGGACATTAGCGCACATGAGACATGCCATTTTCTTATAGAGCTTCCTCTTTCAGAATGTAGTTGTTGTTTTGTGGTTCCAAATTTTGGTATGGAGGTTTTCAAACAAGTACAAGTTGATACATATAATGCCGACAATGATAATGCTCTGATTGATGCATATACTAAGCGGCCTAAGAATATGGAGGAACTTACATTGATAGATGCTGCAAAATAATGATCATATGACAAACGTTAATGGGGGTGGAATGGTTACAACGAAGGAATGCATCTATTGTACATGTATTTCCTAGATTTAGCTCTATTCCTGATCAAAACGATGAGAAGTTTATTGAATTCAGTTGGTCTAAGTTGGTTTTGTACAAGAAATTTCATGACTTTCAAAAATATATAGGCCACACATCTGATGAAATAGTACATGATTGGTATAATTTGCAATATATACCTTGGCATGTTGATTGCAAACCTATGCTTACAGATGCTCAAGTTGAATTCAGTTAGAATTCCATATGCTAAGGTAGATTATCAGCATTTAATTTCAATTTCATCAAATCATATAGACAGGATCACTAAAAGAAACAGTATCACAAGAACAACATAGATTTATCCTGGGAAAAACCCAGCAAAAGCTTCCTCAATATAAATGCCCCAAAAGATAAAAGGTAAAACCCAAAAAATTATCCTCCTCCTTCTCCAGCTACATCTCTTTCTCTCTCTCTCTTATGCGCTACACAAGTGAGTATGTGTGTCTCAAATGAGAGGCGCCTCACTCTATTTATATTCTTTCATTCACTTGACATTTAACCCGGTTATGTATGCTCGAGTAAACTTAACTCAGTTATGTAGGCTCGAGTAGACATAATTGGGCTAACTTAATATAATAACATATTTTTAAGGGTACTAATGACCCAAATTACAACAGAGGGGACTTCCTCATGACTCTTAATAAATTTCCCGATAGGAACATCGGGGTACAAACAAATATAAATGATTCTCCCGATAGGAACATTGGGGTACAAAGAAATAGAAATGATTATCCCGATAGGAACATCGGGGTACAAAGAAATAAAAATGATTCTCCTGATAGGAACATCGGGGACCAATAAAATACATTTAGAAAATTGTTCGAAGTTACAATAATTCAACACTCCCCCTTAACGAGAAGGGTATTCTACAACAACACCAATAACAACAAAAAATGTAGGAGAGGGAGGGCATTGTCAACATCATCAGCATGATACATATATAAATCATTGGATCATTTTTATCATCTTTAACATATAGTCTTCATTTTCAAACTTCAATAGCAACAACACTTTGACCACTCGATCGACAACATCATTTCGATCAGCAACATCATCATCTGAACTTTTGATCAGCATCATCATCATCATCATACTCTGAAATTTTGATCATCATCATCATCATCATCATACTCTGAACTTTCAATTAGCAACATCATCATCATCACATTCTTATCTTTCGATCAGCAATCATCATCATCATCATATTTTGCTCTTTCGATCAACAACATCATCATCGTCACACTCTGATATTTCGATCAGTAACATCATCATCATCACCCTCTCATATTTCGATCAGTAATATCATCATCATCACACTTTGATCTTTCGATCAGTAACATCATCATCAGCAACAACCATACCTGCAATCCACAATATGAAGACGAAAGTATTTGGATCACTTTTGGACTTAAAGTCCAGGAATGATGCAATCCTACCACATTCTTGAGGACCAAGGTCACTTGATCCATTCTGAACAAAAGTTCAAGGATGATACAATCCTACCATATTCTCGAGTACCGAATTCACCGGATCAGTTCTGAACAAAAGTTCAAGGATGATACAATCCTACCACATTCTCGAGTATCGAAGTCAATGTATCTGTTCTGAACAAAATTTCAAGGATGATACAATCCTACCACATTCTGAGTACCAGTCACTGGATCTGTTCTGAACAAAAGTTCAAGGATGATACAATCCTACCACATTCTCGAGTACTGAAGTCACTAGATCCGTTCTAAACAGAAGTTCAAGGATGATACAATCCTACCACATTCTCGAGTACCGAAGTCACCGGATCCATTCTGAACAAAATTTCAAGGATGATACAATCCTACCACATTCTTGAGTACCGAAGTCACCAGATCCATTATGAACTGAAGTTCAGGGATGATACAATCCCGCCACATTTTCGAGGACCGAAGTCACTAGATCAGTTCTGAACCAAATTTCAGGGATGATACAATCCTACCACATTCTCGAGGACTAAAGTCACCAAATCCATTCTGAACTGAAGCTCAAGGATGATATAATCCCTCTTCATTCTCGAGGACCGAAGTCACTGGATCACTTTAGGACAAGTGTCCCAGGATACAATCCCACTGCAACATCATTGCTCCCCCTTTCGAGGAAGTTCTTTCTGAACAACACCAATATTTTCTTGAAAGTGTTCAAACTTTACCCGAGACAGAGGCTTCGTCAACACATCAGAATATTTCTCATCAGTACTCCAATACTAGAGCTTTATGGCTCCCTTTTGTATTATATCTCGTATATAGAAATACTAGATTTCTATGTGCTTCGAACTATCATGGAATAATGGGTTCTCTGAAATATTTATACAACTTTGATTATCACATAGAATCTCAGTAGTATCCATCTCTAGGTCAAAGAGACCTGACATCAGCTTTCGAATCCATATGGCTTCACAACTAGCAAAGCAAGCTGCTATGTATTCTGCTTCGGCTGTGCTAAGAGAAATACTGGATTGTTTCTTGCTAAACCATGAAATCATAGCAGACCCTAGACAAAAGCATCCACCTGATGTGATTTTCCTATCTAAGACACTTCCAGCCCAATCTGCAACTATATAGCCATACAATCTGTAATCATGGTTTCCATCATAGTATAGACCAAAGTTTATAGTCCCTTTTAGATATCTCATCACATGTTTTGTTGCTATCAAGTGAACTCATCTAGGTTTAACTAGACACTAACTCAAGGTGTTCATAGCAAAACAAATGTTTGGTTTGGTATTGGTTAGATACATCAATGAACCAATAATCTATCTATATTGAGTCACATCCACTAACTCTGATGATTCGTCAGCTAACAACTTCAGGTTGGAATCCATGGGTGTGGCCATGGATTTACATTCCAACATATCAAATCTTTTCAAAACTTCTACTTCATACTCTCCCTTATTGAAAAATATTCCTTCTTATTTCTTCCATACTTCTAGAACTAGGAAATAATGAATTAGACCAAGGTCTTTCATCTCAAATTCTTCAGTGAGCTTCATCTTGCATTCTACAATCTGTTTCTCATTCCCTGTTAGAAATAGATCATCCACATACATTAATAATATTACAGGTTCATCTTTTATAACCTTGAAGTAAAAGTTAGGATCGACTTTACTCTTGGCAAAGGCCATGCTCCTCAGGAAGCTATCTATCCTTCCATACCAAGCTCTGGGAGCTTGCTTCAGGCCATACAGTTCCTTCTTCAACTTGCATACGTGAGTTCATATATCTTAAACCTCAAATCCTTATGGCTGTTCTATGTATACTTATTCTTCAATCACACCATTTGGGAAGGCGATTTTCACATCCATCTAGTGCAAGTCCCACTTCATCATGGATGCAAGTGCCACGATGGATCTAATTGAAGTATACCTTGCTACTGGTGCAAATTTTTCTTCGTAATCAATTCCCTCTTTCTAAGAGAAACCTCTAGCCACAAATCTAGCCTTGTACTTCTTTATACTTCCGTCAGCTATATGTTTTATCTTGTAGATCCATTTGGAGGATACTACACTCTTGCCTTCTAGTTTGGGAACTATATCCCACACATCGTTCTTCATTATTGATTAATATTCTTCAGTCATTGCTTCTACCCATTCTTTCTTATGTACAGCATCTTTGTAGTTTGTAGGTTCTTGATCTACAAGATCACACATCAAAGCTACATAGTTGGAAAATGTCTTGGGCTTCTTACTTACCCTTGTGGAGCCTTTAGGAACTCCATATCTTTCTGCTTCTTGTATAATTTCTCTTTCCCAAGAAGGATTTCTCTTTCGTGATATCTCCATCATAGGAGGTTCTTGTGGTTATGTCATATCATGTTCTTCAGGAGCTTCATCTTCAGGGAGGAATTTAGTCTCTACATTTCTTGGTGGTGCATCTTCCTCATACACATCTTCATGTTGCCATTTTCTGGATATATTGAGATATGCTTCTTCATTGAATGTTACATCTCTACTGATTTCCATGTGATGGAATCTAGGAATGTAAATTCTGAATGCCTTGGATACTTCATAGTATCCAACAAATATCCCATTGTTTTCGAAAGGGTCCAACTTGTTTCTTTTCTCTTTCGGTATGGGTGTGTGCAAGAAGTTGAGGGTCTCTTTTGGCGCGTTAGATGCAATACAAAACTGAAAAAAATAGACATCCATCAACTTGCATGGATATTTTGAGACACTTACACAATGAATCTTGCGATCAGTAAAAAAACAAGAAATGTAGGAAATTGAATGACCTTTCCAAATATATATATTTTTTTCAATTGAAAATGTTGTTAACTATCTAAAGTTAGATAAATTTTAACTGGAACTTTTTATTTTTGTGACAAATTATAAGGTATATTTTTTTGTGGGTTTAGCGTCTGAGTGTCTAAATGATGGAATAAACTTACGAAAACTGGTATGCATATAGAGAACATATAGGAATAGTGCCGACTATTTTTCCAATAATAAAAATAATTTTTTTAATTTTTTTTAAAATTATCTAAGAGATCAAACCTCGAAAATGATATGTCAATTGTGGGTGCAGCGTTTGAATGTCTTAATGCAATTATTTGGAAATGGTTTTCTTATAGCATGTAAAGGTCGGTGTTCTTTAGTGCACCATACAATTTGTTTTTTAAATGGTTGAGAAACAAAAGAGATATGGACGAAACACTACCAGTGTGTTTTTTGAGTTGAGGAGTGATGACAGAAGATAGATAAGAAAAAAATAGAAAAATTATGTATTCTTGTTAAAATTTATATATTTAGAATCTGCAAAAAAACCATATATGTTTCATCATCATCATCATCATCATCATCAACATGATCATCATCATCACCATCAACATCATGAACATCATCATCATCATCCTCATCATCATCCTCATCCTCATCACCATCAACATCATGAACATCATCATCATTCATCATCATCATCCTCATCATCATCATTACCATCACCATCATCAACATCATCATCATCATCGTCATCATCATCGTCATCATCATCCTCATCCTCATCATCATCCTCATCATCATCATCACCTTCATCATCATCAATGACTCTATACAAATCGTGTACGCGTTTTGACTCTATATAACATGTGCATGTTTTGGGACTGTTAAAACAATGAATTGTCTTTGTCCGAGAGCAACTTCACTCTGTTTTTTATCAAAATTCCATTAGCATGCATTTTTTTTCAAGAGCACGAGCCTGCCTGTGGAAATACTCACAATCTACACATTCGCCATCATTCTTTTTGTTATGTAGGTGCAGCATTGAGGACATCTTTCATGGTTGAGGAGCACACAGGATAAGATATCAAACTTCAATGTCATTTCATGGTGATGGTGAATATAACTTTCATTATTCAAGAGAACCAAAGGTAAATTTTCCCATTCATTATTGTTTTGATGAGAAATATGAACAATTGAGAAGGAAGATTGAAGCACCTTGAAGGATCAATAGTTATAAAGCAAGTTAAAGGTTTGGAAGCTTGTAATTGAGGAGCAACAAAAACAAACTATATTGACATTGATCATTGTGGTGATGGGGAATGTATGTAACCGAGGAAGAAAATCAGCAAGGAAGAAGAGACCTGAAGAAGTCATTGAAGAAGAGAAAGAAATGAAAAGAATAGACATGATGAATCAGAGACTTTCTTTGGAAACTAATCCAAATCCAATTATAGAGGATACAATGGTTCATCCTATTAATCCAGCACAAGAAAAAATGAAGCATTCACTAGAGGCACCTTCAATTTCCACAATAGTTGTTGAACAAGCACCCCATGGAAGTATTCAAGAAGCAAAACGTAGGTGCTCATTAGGGGATGTTTCAAATCCCACATCAAGTCAAAGTGATAAGTTACCATCTCAAGATGAAGCTCATGAAGAGGCAGTGTACATGGAGCCTACTATTGAAGAGATGTTGGACATGGAGCCTACTGTTGAAGAAGAAAATATTAATCGGACCATCGATGAGGATGTTGGACTTCCACCATCCAACTACCAGGAAGAGAGTGAAGGACAACAAGTTGCTACTGAAACCCTAGAGCGTATTGTTGATGCACTAGATGATAGAAATCCAACCCCCTTACCTCCATTAGAAAGCACACGTCGAAGAGCTCCGAAGCGTATACAAGTTGATGAAGGACTCCTCAAGTCCATTGAAGGTACACTATCTAAACGAGTATTGCTTATCAAACTCAACAGATACTAAATAAATATTTTGATTCTAAATGTGATGGAGATAAATGTAGATTATTTTTATCATTGTTAAAATCTAGGGGCATGAATATTGTTAGGAAATCGTTAGGGATAAAGATAATAAAGCCTTTTGGACCAAGTTCTCATATAGTTAAAAGCTTAGTAGATTCCTTTGGTAAAATTGGTAAGAACACACGATCAAAGGACCACAATGCGGCTCGTCGTGTGTTGTCACAAGCAATTGTAAATAAGAACACTAAGGTCCTTCGTTTTCTCAAGCCTACATCTAAACTAGTTAATTTGAATGTTAAAACCCTCCATAGGTATTCTATTAGAAGAGAACATCTTGACACAACCACCCAGACAGATTTTTGGGCCTTTATTGGTCGGCTGCCATGTCGTGACATGAAGCTAGTTGATGCAGTAAAGAGACTAGTGTAGAGTTTTTGGCATGATCACACAAGGCCTTCTTCAAACCAGAAGGATGTACTAAAACTGAGAAGGGGTTCAAAGGACCGTGAACCACATATTAAGCATCTTCTTGATATAACACAGACAGAACTATACAAGAAATTTAGGAATGAACATAGACAATTGAATTTGGGGCAAAGATCTTTTGAGAAATGTAAGCCCTAGTATGTTAGAATAAATACTCTTCGTAACACTTGTTGTTGTAGATACCATGTAGAATATGAATATTACTATGAAACATTTTTATACATTCATCATGTGTTGCATACTAACCATGTGCAGGATTGCTCCTTGACAATACCACCGACCTCATCAAGAGAATTCATTCATAGTATCATGTGCAATAGGCCTGAGGGGCAAACTTACTATGCAAAATCCTGTTTGGATGGAACTTGCTCCAAGTGTGCTGGAATGGCATTATTGAGCCAATGTATGCACGAGACTGGAGACAATGAATTTGGGAATATGGTTACAGACATGAAAAGTTTCAAATATATCAGCTATGAAATAGTCCCAGGGAAAGAAAGCAAAAAAATATAATTGGTAACATCTCAGGTACATGCATTTATCTATAAATTTATGTTTGAACAGTTGCATTTTGTAATGTCCCAGTTTTGACCCCGTTTGCATGATGTATATAATGTAATTAATCATGGTGAGGAGCTAAAGGAAAAATCCCCACCATCAATTTGGTTGTGTATGTTTCGGCAATAGGGATAGTTGGCGATTGTATATCGTGCTATTTGGCACATTATAATTTGGCATCATGTAAACACGCACATCAAATAAAATAAACCACAACCAGCTACGGCAGTGCAATGTTGAATGAAAAGGGCATGATTCCAAAGGATAATGGGTGAGGGACATCAAACCTTGGTTTATGGGGGAAAAACCCATGTGTTGCCACCTTGTTTGTTTTGCCACCTTTCTTGTCTCACCAACCTCTTCAATGGCTTGGTTTTGTTGTTGGGGGGCAGTTATGGCTGGTGGTTGAGGCAGTTATTGCCTTTGGGAGTGGGGTGGTAGGACTGTCAGTCCCTTGCCCATGCACCCACTCCACCCACGACTACCTTCACTCCACTCTCCCACGACTCCATTCTGGGGGATGGTCTATTGGTTCCTCACGTTCTGTTGTTCATCTGTGCGCACAGGTCGGTTTCCTGTTCACTCTCACGCCTGGTCTTCACCTTCACATTTGTGGTCTGGGGAATTCAGATCCTCACGCAGAGGGACCGTGTCTGTTGTTCACCTTCACGCAGGAGAGGAGTTCTTGCTCTCGCGAGCAAGAATTTCCTGGTTTTACCCACGTGATTTTCCTCTATGGATTTGAGGATGGTGTGGCTGTATCTTTTCCTCATGAGCTGATTTGTGGGGTCTGCATTGTTGTTTCTCACGCACAGATCAGGAGACTGTAACTTCTTCCCAGCGCGGTCTGTGTAAGTCTTTCTCCAGCGACTTTGACTGTGTAAACCGGGGCTATCATTTTCCCCACGTTGCTGGTAATGTATGCTGATATGTTTTGGGATTGTTGTTTTCCCATGCCGTGAGTGGTATTTGCTATTATACTTTGGGGCTGTCTACTGTGGTCTGCATTTGAGTTCCCATGGATATGTTGGGAGTGCTATTTATTATCCATTGTGGACTGGGGTTTGTTGCCATCATTCATTATGGGGTTATGTTGTTGATGCACCCTGGTTTGGGTTGCTGCTGAGTTGTTTTGGCCATGCTAGGGCCAAGAACAACTCTTTGTTGCCTCGTGGGCTTGAGCTGTGCTCATAGTTTGTTTGGGAGTATTCCCGGTTGTCTTTGCCTTCTTCACAGGGCTATGAAGGGATTGTGTTGCTGCGGTAGGCAGTGGTTGGTCTTCGGATGGTGTTGGCTTGGCTAATTGTTGAAGGCCTGGTAAACCCAGTGGTGTTGGTTTAGATGATTGTGTCCCTTGGCTATGTGGAAGCCTGCAATGACCCTTATCTTGGAGGAATCATGCCCAGCTCGGGGGTGGCAGCGTTTTTGAGAGATTGATGAGCACACTGGCCTATGGTTGGGTGGAACGTTGCAACGACGTAGCTGGTTGCGGGGTGAATTCTTCATCAAAAGATAAGTGTTGCTGGTTACTTCATATCTACAATTTATATCTATTGTTTTACGAATTATGATGAACATGTGAATGATGGAATGTGTGTGTGTTGCTTCTGCTGAATGATTGAATAACTGTGTATCTGGTTATGTTTTATGCATCTTGGTATGTATTATGTTTAAGAATTAATCTTCAGCATTGTTGTTTGTTCATATTCTTGGGCTGTTTGCCCATTTGTTTGGTGTTGGTTGCATCCTCTTCGCTGGTCGGAGGGTCAGGGACGTGATCAGAGTGGTATCAGAGCTCAAGGTTGCAACAATGGACCTCTATGGGCCAAGAAGGTGCAGTGACAGAAGCAGAATTGCATTCTTCCCAGCAAGGATCAGAATTTGAATGACTGTAAAATTCCATAAAATTCTTCTAAGTGTTGAACAGTTGAAAGAGCTAGTGGAAAGCTCCTCTGAAATGGTGGAAGGTGTAGTCAGAAGGCCATCCGACGAGGTGTAGCAGCGAAAAATAATTTTTGAAAATTTTGGTCTAAGTGTTGAGCAGTCAGAGGAGCCAGCAGAAAAACTTCCGCCATTGCGGAAGAGTTCGCGAAGTGGACTTCCGCCGTTGCAGAAGAGTTCGCGAAGTGGACTTCCGCTGTTGCGGAAGAGTTTGCGAAGTGGACTTCCGCCATTGCGGAAGAGTTAGCGAAGTGGACTTCTGCCATTACGGAATATTTAGTGAAGTTGACTTCCAACATAGTGGAAGAGCTAGTGGAACGGACTTCCGCCATTGCGGATGGCGAAGCAACTACGCACCCGACGGAAAAGTCCTCCGATCGCCAATGCCAGTCAAAAATCAGTTCACCAATCGGAAGAAGAAGTGATTCGTGTGCCGCCATTGCGGAAGTGAAAGCACTAAGTATTCCAACGAGAAATACTGCCGACACCGATGCCAATCAAAAATCAGTTCACCAATCAGAAGGAGAAGTGATTTGTGTGCTGCCGTTGCGGAAGTGAAAGTGCTAAGCCTTCCGATGAGGGAGACCGCTGAAACGTCGGACCATTAATGGTTCCGAGAGCCGATTCTGTGGAACAATTAGTGATTCCAAGAGCCGATTCTACATAATAACTTAACATTGGGCCACCCATCATTGCGGTTGATGAAAGGACTAAAAGCGTCGATGCGGTAGTGTTGGTGGTTTCTACCAATGGGAATCGTCGGTGGGGATAGTGTTTCCTATGCCGCCATTGCAGAAGCGAAAGGCACTAGCCAGCCGATGAGAAAATACTGTCGACGTTGAAAGGTTAGAGCTTCCAACAGCCGATGAGTTTATAATCTTTGGAACAGTTAGTGGTTTCGGGAGCCGATTCTGCGGAACAGTTAGTCATTTCGGAGCTGATTCTATGGAGGATTCGTTGAAATAAGAGTCGATTCTGCACAGGGAAAATTTGAGTTTTTCGTGGGATTTTTCTAGCAGATTTTGACTGTTTTATAATCGGATTTGTAGCAATTTTACAGTGAATTTTCAGGACTGAAAATGAGAAAGTGGTAGAGATTTCATATGCGCTAGATTGCACGAAAACCAATGATTTATAAAATAAAATAAAAACAGGGGCGCTGCCCTTGACCCGCCCTGCAGTGGCGAAGCCACAAGGGGGCAATCCCCCTTGACCCCTGTCATCCCCTGAGACAGTCGTTCTGGAGAAAGGAAGATTCTATGTTTTGGGCAAATTAGTAAAACCCAAAATTCATAAAAGATGAATGGTGCATCGGAAATGAGGTGGCTGAAGTTAGCATTCTGGACCAAAATACAGTTGTGCGTTTTGCCTAAAATTGGTGAAAACCTTCATTTCAGAAGTGGTGTGGTTTTCACACCCAAGGTCAGAATGAAGCCCGTGGACAGGCATTGGAAAGCTTATCCAGCAGGGAACAAGGGAGAGTCACCAGAGTTTGAATGTGGTGCTGCAAAGTACTAGTGATTGCTTGGTGAAGAACTATGCTACTGTCAATATGGACAAATCTGGACAGTTGCATGCCCAGAGGTAGCAAGACTGTGAAGTCAAACCAGCTGTTGGGTGGAAAAGGAGTTCCATGCCAGGATGAAAGACTTGAAAAGGGAAGTTTTCCTTAAAACCCTGTCTTGCTAACTATGTTACACTTCCTAAGTTTTATAGCTGAAATGTATGAGGATATGTTCTGTATAAACCACTAATGATAATCATTGCTTTGATATTGGCATTAGTGGAAAAACCAACGATGACATGGACCTAGCAAAATATGTTGCTGATGCTGATGAATGTGACCAGCAACCCTATGAAGAAAGGGATGATGCAACAAGTCCATAACAAAAGTTGGTGAACAAATTCTGCAATCTCCTGCAAAGGACCAACCAAATTGGTCATGTCAAGGGTGTAAGTACGACCCATGCAGGTAAGAGTTTGCTTATGACAAATTCCATGGAATGGTAAAGGTAAGAGACCTCATACCATGTGGATATTGGAATGTAGAAAGA
Organism: Pseudotsuga menziesii; assembly: GCA_001517045.1. NCBI lineage: Eukaryota > Viridiplantae > Streptophyta > Pinopsida > Pinales > Pinaceae > Pseudotsuga > Pseudotsuga menziesii. The sequence continues at coordinate 58,519 of LPNX011118183.1, forward strand.
TATCATGCCTATATATGTTGATGATATTGATTATAGTAATGCATCCTATGTGAGGTGGACATGGCTAGGCCATGGTATGTTGAATGCATTGAGATGAATGCATGTGATATTATGAATGAATAATGACTAAAATGATGAATTGATGACAATTCAGGGACTATTTCAAAGGTTGTTATGAATGTAGGACAGTCATGATCAATTGGCTGCCAGAAATACTCTATGGAAGAGCAAGGTGGTATGAATGATACGCTTATGAACTCATGTTTCAGGTATATTATTTCGAGCATGGCAATGAGAGGTAAGACCCTGACCAATGCTAGAATCTACCCTATAAAAGAGCCAAACTTTATGAGAAGAGTCTCATGGTTGTGAAAATAGTTGGTATGCATAATGGATTGTTAAATTTGAATTGTGAATTTCGAATTTAAAGGAATTGCTGACAGCTACTAGTCACTATTGGCTTGCACAAGATTGTGTTTGGTTGATTGAAACTCAGGTTTCAGGTAGATTATTTCGAGCATGGCAGTGAGAGGTAAGACCCTGACCAATGCCAGAATATACCCTATAAAAGAGCCAAAATTTATGAGAAGAGTCTCATGGTTGTGAAAATAGTTGGTATGCATAATGGGTTGTTAAATTTGAATTATGAATTTCATATTTAAGAAATTGGTAACGACTACTAATCATTGTTGGCTTGTGTAAGATTGTGTCAGGAGGGACGCATGGTAAGTGGGTATTCATGTTATGATAGTAAGCATAAAATTGAAATGGGCATAGTAGTGTTTCTTACAAGAGACCCACAATTGAACAAGTCAACTTCTGTAGTAGACAGAATTGCAAATTCTTATTGAATTTAATTACTAATGTCATTGCTTGGTTATGCAACAATCAATTTGGATTGTATTATCAGGTAATGATTGACTGTTTGGCTATTTGATGAATGTGCTAGGGGTACACACTGTAGGAATACCATGTGTGATGGCCTGCAAAAGCCAAACTTCATGGGAAGGTTTCCCCTTATCTTGGAAATGGGTTTCGGGTGAAACGCCATTGGACATTTTGAAAATGTCTCATCTGCACTGCATGTTTGGTAATAACATGAGTGAGATGGTATAAGTTATGTCGGTAAGACATGTGTGAATGTGAAAAGTGAAAAGGAAGTAGGGATGGGGGCTTGGTTTGCCTAAACTTGGTGATTGGAAACCACACAGACAAAGCTAGAGGGTTGAATTTCTTCTCCACAACCCCGGGATAGCACTGGAAGGGAATGCAGGGCTTGAGGGACTGAGTAGTAGAGAAGGGGCTGATTCCTTGTGTTGGGTGCATGTGGGTGTCTTAGAAATCAGGCTAGTTCTGGTGTAGGTGTTCCTAGCTCTGCAGCGAGTTCACCAGCTTAGCATTTAGCCTTTCCCAACTCCTTGACGGTGCCTAATAGATATAAGGGCATACTGCGACGACTAATGGATAAGTGTTCTGTGACCCTTCCTGTGAATATGCATGCTTAATTATTAAATTCCATATGCAGAACATGTTTTGATTTAGTATCCATTATGACCGAATGATATGAAATGTGATTACAGTTTTAGAGCAAGAATGCTGATGAGTTTACTTGTATTGCTTGTATTGCTTGTGTTGACAGGCTAAATAGATGCAGTTGGGTATTGCACCCCAAAAGGTAAAGGTAAAGGTAAATGGTTGTTGAGAGGGGTTGCGGAGTAAGGGTTATTGTCAATATAAGCGTGTGCTGGTATAAGTGCATGTTGGGCTGAGATATGCCTGAGGATCCATAGTAGATCCTAGACCTGGAAATGGTCATGGTAAAGTTCCAAGCCCAGTTGACATGAGAATGTACTAGCTGGACATTAATTGTTTGATGTTGTGGAGCAGCTAGCGTGCTGACCTAACATCTAAGTCCATAGGCGATCCCAAGGCTTACAAAGCGAAGCAGGATCCTGTGGATGAATGAGGAAATGCACAAAACAGATAAGTATTGGATTATTTTGCTTATGAATATACATGTGTATATGACTTGGATATGATGTTTTAAGCTCTTGTTCTAGAGATAAAACTAATGAGAATAAAGTAAACATGTGAATCTATTCAATGTTGGATATAGGTATCACTGGGAGCAAGGACTATGAGAGCATCCTAGGGGTGCATGTGGACATGTGACTATCCTGGAAAGCTCAGAATGAGTGGTAATGAAAAAGGTGCTAGTGAGACCATGAAGTTCCTAGCAGCCGAGCAAACCATGTGGAGAGACTCCATGGTTTAGAGGTCTGGAATAGACCGAAGACACTAAGTGTCATGACCAAGAAGGATTGGTCCAGCATTCACGGTGAAGTGAAAGAGGCTGAGAGCATGAAAAGCCACTGCGATGGTGTGGGTTCCAAGATGGAACAAAAAAAAGAGGGGAAAAACTCTTACTGCTCTCTCTTGCCTTTTGATTATATATATGTTTATGCATTGTGAAAAACAAAGGAATTGTTGAATGCATGTATGACTGAGAATGAAATGTGTGTATTTGCTTAAGTAAATTTGTGAATGCTGGAATAGTTAATTCCTTGCCTAGGAATGGACATGAATGAGCTCATGTGCCTGTTGGGAAGGCATGAAAAATATGAAAGCCTCATTGATGGGACTTGGACTGTCATGCCAAATGGGGAAATTGATTGCCTGACTTTAATGTCTGTATTATTCTTGGTCTGATAGAATTTCAATGGTGCATTTCACAGGTGAGGAAAGTGAAACCAGGTGGTGCACATTGATCATGGCAGCAGATCAAAAGTCGTTGGACTTGGCTGGAAGTCTCCTTCAAATGATTGCCAAGACCCAAGAGAATCTTGGGGAGATGCTCAAGATACAGAGAAGGAAGAATGAGATGAACCACCAGATTTTGCAAGACTCTATTGGTTTGCAAAAGGGAGGTGAAAAGCCTTCTGGGAGCAATTGGCAAAGGAAAGGAAGGTGGATCAGCAATGGGACAATTTTCCAAGCGACCCGATAAGAAATGGTCCAGGCATGAAGACTCAAGGAAAATTGAGTAGGTAAAGATGAAGCAGCCAGTGAAATGCTGGAGATGCGGAGGACATCATTTACGCCGGGACTGCCCACTGAGGGAACATGATGAAGGCAATAGCTGCAAAGTTCCTAGACTTCGGGATCAACTGGAAGCTGAGAACTAGCAGTACAAATCGGTGGAAGCCAAGGGGCTTGGTCTTGAACGTTCAAAGTAAATGATTGAACGTGGGATAGATCTACAATTTGAATTTTTGATGTGCAATTGTATATGTATTGTATATATGTAATGGAACACCGAGGATGGTGTTATTCCAAGGGGAAGGGGAATGTAACGTCCCAGTTTTGACCCCGTTTGCATGATGTATATAATGTAATTAATCATGGTGAGGAGCTAAAGGAAAAATCCCCACCATCAATTTGGTTGTGTATGTTTCGGCAATAGGGATAGTTGCCGATGGTATATCGAGCTATTTGGCACATTATAATTTGGCATCATGTAAACATGCACATCAAATAAAATAAACCACAACCAACTATGGCAGTGCAACGTTGAATGAAAAGGGCATGATTCCAAAGGATAAGGGGTTGGGGACATCAAACCTTGGTTTATGGGGGAAAAACCCATGTGTTGCCACCTTGTTTGTTTTTCCACCTTTCTTGTCTCACCAACCTCTTCAATGGCTTGGTTTTGTTGTTGGGGGGCAGTTGTGGCTGGTGGTTGAGGCAGTTATTGCCTTTGGGAGTGGGGTGGCAGGACTGTCAGTGCCTTGCCCATGCGCCCACTCCACCCATGAATGCCTTCACTCAACTCTCCCATGACTCCATTCTAGGGGATGGTCTGTTGGTTCCTCACGTTCTGTTGTTCATCTGTGCGCACAGGCCGGTTTCCTGTTCACTCTCACGCCTGGGCTTCACCTTCACGTTTGTGGTCTGGGGAATTCGAATCCTCACGCAGAGGGACTGTGTTTGTTGTTCACCTTCACGTAGGATGGGAGTTCTTGCTCATTCTCACGCGCAAGAATTTCCTGGTTTTACCCACGTGATTTTCCTCTATGGATTTGAGGATGGTGTGGCTGTATCTTTTCCTCACGAGCTGATTTGTGGGGTCTGCATTGTTGTTGCTCACGCATAGATCGGGAGACTGTAACTTCTTCCTAGCGCGGTCTGTGTAAGTCTTTCTCCAGCGACTTCGACTGTGTAAACCGGGGCTATTGTTTTCCCCACATTGCTGGTAATGTATGCTGATATGTTTTGGGATTGTTGTTTTCCCATGCCGTGAGTGGTATTTGATGTTATACTTTGGGGCTGTCTACTGTGGTCTGCGTTTGAGTTCCCATGGATATGCTGGGAGTACTATTTATTATCCATTATGGACTGGGGTTTGTTGCCATCATTCATTGTGGGGTTATGTTGTTGATGCACCCTGGTTTGGGTTGCTGCTGAGTTGTTTTGGCCACGCTAGGGCCAAGAACAACTCTGTGTTGCCTCGTGGGCTTGAGCTGTGCTCATAGTTTGTTTGGGAGTATTCCTGGTAGTCTTTGCCTTCTTCACAGGGCTGTGAAGGGATTGTGTTGTTGCGGTAGGTAGTGGTTGGTCTTCGGAAGGTGCTGGCTTGGCTGATTGTTGAAGGCCTCGTAAACCCAGCAGTGTTGGTTTGGCTGATTGTGTCCCTTGGATATGTGTAAGCCTGCAATGACCCTTATCCCGGAGGAATCATGCCCAGCTTGGGGGTGGCAGCGTTGCTGAGAGATTGATGAGCACGCTGGCCTATGGTTGGGTGGAACGTTGCAGCGACGTAGCTGATTGTGGGGTGAATTCTTCATTAAAAGATAAGTGTTGCTGGTTACTTCATCTCTACAATTTATATCTATTGTTTTACGAATTATGATGAACATGTGAATGCTGGAATGTGTGTGTTGCTTCCGCTGAATGATTGAATAACTATGTATCTGGTTATGTTTTATGCATCTTGGTGTGTATTATGTTTAAGAATTAATCTTCAGCATTTTTGTTTGTTCATCTTCTTGGGCTGTTTTCCCGTTTGTTTGGTGTTTGTCGCGTCCTCTTCACCGGTCGTAGGGTCGGGGACGTGACACATTTCATTCCTTACTTACAAAGAAACCTAATATTGAGATCATTTTGTGTCAACAAGTACATGTTAGTGTCTTCGTCAATGAATTTATTGAAAAGACATGTCAATATGTTTAGCATGTCCACTTGGCACGATGGCAGGATGAGAAGTTTAGAATATGCAAAGATACATTTCCTCATGGTACTATACTTTCAGTTGTTGATTTTGCCGAGAACTACACTTTGCAACCTCAAAATGAGATCCAAATTCAATATTATCACTTTGAGCAGGTTTCCTTGATGGTGCATATCACATATAGGCATGGCCCAAATAGTAGTGAAGAGCAAAGAGAAATTCTAAAGGAATATCACTTCTACATAAGTGATGATAGGTGCCATGACTTCCACTATGTACGTCATTGCTTCATCATGTTCTATGATCATTTGAAGGGCAGGAACATATAGATGGATTGACACTTGATTTGGTCTGATGGATGTGTTGGTTTGTTCAAAAATGCACGCATATTTCAATGGTTGTGTTCATTGCATAAAAACTACAAAGTTCCACATATGTGGAACTATTTTGAGACTGGGCATGGTAAAGGAGAGCATGATGGAGCAGGAGCATGTGTCAAAACATCATGATGAAGAGAGGAATTGAAATTATCTACAATATCTACTATTCGAAATGCTCAATCTATAGTCAGGTGGTGCACGTCAGTAATGGGAGAGGAATCAACTATGCGAGTAGAATCCACAAGAAAGAGACACGTGGAGAGATTTTTTTGGGAGGTGGTAGACATAGATTGTTCACATGCATTGGAATGAAATACTGTTCCTGGGACTCATGGCTTTCATTCGGTTCGAAGTTCTGATAACCCAGTATTTGAAATTTGGACTAGGAAACTCGCTTGTTTTTTCCTGCCTTGTTGTGATGGTGACTGGGGTGTGTGTGAATCATTGGATTGGGTTGATGGATGGGATTGCATATCACTTCCACTTTATCAACGTGCAATTGTTGAGTTAACTTCGTTGGAAGAAGACCAATCATCTATTTCTATAGATTTTGATCATGTATCAGACCTTGTACAACCTGGTATGATGCATTTCCTTAACATTTTTTTGTTAAATTTACGTAGTCTTGAAACTCACATTAATGGCCTTGTATCACACGGAAAAGATTTGATCATATACTTACAATCATACTATGCAGGACACATATACGTAGTGGTTGCTTCAAAAGATAGTGAATGGGGTTGTGATTACTGGTTGGCACATTGTATAGAGGGAAAGTAAACCCTCATTATGTCCATGACTGATGATGAAAACAACCACTTCCCCACTGGTTCTATGGTTGTTAAAGGTGAATACCTTACACATGACAACAATGCAAGAAAGAAGGGTGGATATGTTTACAGGGATTACAAACCAAGTACAAGTGTGTATCACTTTACCAACTTAATCATTGGTACAAATCTCCAGGTATGAACAATGCCTAGCCGAAATTCATCGAAGGTACGCTACTTCTTACCGGATACAGAGCACGAGAGACTAATGGAGACCATCATTATAAGAGATGATCCGGAGGGCTTGGTTGTATGATAATAGGTGGGATCTATCATGATGAGGTATGTATCATAATTTAAATTTCCCCATGTATGTTTCTTATGAATATGTCAATTTTGTGTTCTTGATATGCAAAATTTTCCATAATGTTGTTTATAAATATGCCAAAAGTTCTGTTGTATATCAAGTTAATGAACATGCCAAATTTTACATATGATCAATAAACCATATATATCAATCATATGAACATTTCAAGATCTCATTCACAGGATATACATAACATTAGAATACATACATGTACCTCTGTAGGTCATACCTATCAAAGTTCTTTGTAGGCTCTCTTACAGGACTAGAACCCTAATTTTTTAAGTAGGTAATATTGTCAATGTTTTCAGCCGATATATACAACTAGGATGATGGAAACAAGATGCCGCAACAATAAACTTATGTTTTAAGGCTTATATAATTTCCTTCTTGACAACTCACCTCTTATACCCGCATGTCCATTGCCAAAGGGGTAGTGCCTAGTAGTGTTGGAATTTCATCTCATTTTTTTTATTAAGAAGTTTAATTTCTACTTAAAAGATAATAAAAGATAATAAGAGATTTATTTAACTTTGTTTTTAGTTGATTATGTTTTTTTGAACATCGAAAGTGGAAGAAAATAACCTACTAATATTGACACAAACAACTCAAAAGTAACATGCTTCAACATTATGCATATGAAGTATTCAAAAGTAACATGCGCTAACATTATGCATGTGAAGTAGGTAAACATCATGCATGTGAAGATATTAAGTGATAAAATTAATAAACAAACAAAATTTGGAACCTCTCATGCTTTCGAAAGGTTAATGTTTCATATGCATAATAGAAAATTTTGGGAGGCTGACATGTTGGGTCATTGGTGTACTTGAAATTGTGATATTTTAATTTTCAATTAAAAGATATGATTTCATTAAGGAGTTTAATTTCCAATTAAAAGATAACAATAAACTCATTTCCTCATGTGTCTCATTGATCATGTATTATAAAAATCCTGAAACAAAACAACATACTAGCAATGATAGCTTGACAACTCAAAAGTAACATTAATTCGTTGATGCATAGAAAGCCATGGATGGTGGGGATGTGGTTGGTGTTGCCATATTTCCCATGCCCAAACATGCTAGCAAGAGTTGATAGAATTCAAAATTGTGGCTCCATGAGGTTTTTTGCGCACCGGGCCCAAGTCCACTAGGTGTCCCTGAATGATATCTAGAGGTGAACTGCAACTCACCATAGATCGATGCTTGGGCCTCCGATCGATGAACCATTGATTCCATTGGATTCATGACGTGGGATTTTAGATAGGGGGGGGCCTCTTCCTCCTATCCATTTCCCGATGACCTCCATCTATGGTGGTTTCTGAAGCTAGGGTTTCACTCAGTAGGGGACAATGCAGTCACGCCAACGAGGGACAAATATGGTAAGCCATGGATGGTGGGGATGCGGTTGGCGTTGCCATATTTCCCATGCCCAAACACACTAGCAGGAGTTGACATAATTCAAAATTACCGCTCCGTGAGGTTTTTTGTGCACCAAGCCCAGGTTCAGCATGTGTCCCTGAACGGTATGTGGAGGTGACCTGCAACTCGCCATAGATCGATGCTCGGGCCTCTAATCGATGAACCGTCAATTCTGTTGGATTCATGATGTGGTATTTTAGCTAGGGGGGGGCCTCTCCCTCCTATCCATTTCCTGATGACCTCCATCTACGGTGGTTTCTGAAGCTATGGTTTTGCTCAGTAGGGAACAATGTAGTCACGCCAACGAGGGCCAAAGCTGGAAAACCACGGATGGTGGGGATGCGGTTGGCATTGCCATATTTCCCATGCCCAAACATGCTAGCAGGAGTTGACAGAATTAAAAATTACCACTCTATGAGGTTTTTTGCACACCAAGCCCAAGTCCACCAGGTGTCCTTGAACAATATCTGGAGGTGACCTGCAACTCACCATAGATCGATGCTCGGGCACTCGATTGAAAAACTGTCAATTTTTTTAGATTCATGATGTGGGATTTTAGCTAGGGGGGGGCCTCTCCCTCCTGTCCATTACTTGATGACCTATGTCTATGGTGGTTTATGAAGCTAGGGTTTTGCTTAGTAGGGGACAATGTAGTCATGCCAACGAGGGACAAAGATGGAAAGCCATGGATGGTGGGGATGTGGTTGGCGTTGCCATATTTTCCATGCCCAAACATGCTAGCAGGAGTTGACGAAATTCAAAATTTCCGCTCCATGAGGTTTTTTGCACACCAGGCCCAAGTCCACTATGTGTCCCTGAACAATATCTGGAGGTGACCTGAAACTCACCATAGATCGATGCTCGAGCCTTTGATCAATGAAATGTTGATTTCGTTGGATTCGTGACATGGGATTTTAGCTAGGGGGGGGCCTCTCCCTCTTGTCCATTGCCTAATGACCTTCTTCTATGATGGTTTCTGAAGCTAGGGTTTCACTTAGTAGGGGACAATGCAGTCACACCAACGAGGGGAAAAGATGGAAAGCCAAGGATGGTGGGGATGCGATTGGAGTTGCCATATTTCCCATGCCCAAACACACTAGCAGGAGTTGACAGAATTCAAAATTGCCGCTCCGTGAGGTTTTTTGCACACTGGGCCCAAGTCCACCAAGTGTCCCTAAACAATATATGGAGGTGACTTGCAACTCGCCATAGATCAATGCTCGAGCCTCCGATCGATGAACCGTCAATTTCGTTGGATTCATGATGTGGGATTTTAGCTGGGGGGGGGCCTCTCGCTCCTGTCCATTTTCCAATGACCTCCATCTATGGTGGTTTTTGAAGCTAGGGTTTCGCTCAGTAGGGGAAAATGCAGTCACGCTAATGAGAGCCAAATATGGAAAGCCATGGATGGTGGGGATGCGGTTGGTGTTGCCATATTTCCCATGCCCAAACACACTAGTGGGAGTTGATGAAATTAAAAATTTCTGCTCCATGAGGTTTTTTGTGCACCGGGCCAAAGTCCACCAAGTGTCCCTGAACAATATCTGGAGGTGACCTGCAACTCGCCATAGATCGATGCTCGGGCCTTTGATCAATGAACCATAGATTCTGTTGGATTCATGACATGGGATTTTAGCTAGGGGGGGCCTCTCCCTCCTATCCATTGCTCAGTGACCTCCGTCCACAATGGTTTCTGAAGCTAGGGTTTCGCTCAGTAGGGACAATGCAGTCACGCCAATGAGAGCCAAAGCTGGACAATGCATTTCATGCCAAGGAAGGCCAAACTTGGAAAACCCTATCCCTAACTAGGGTTTATTGTTTAACATGCATGGCCCATAACCATAACCCTACCAAGGAAACCCTAATCCTAACCCTAATATTATCTTACTATCACAACTCAATTCAGAATCAATCTAGTGTCGAACTGAACTTTTTCAAATTCGATGAACTTATGCTTCAAATCATGTTGATTCACAAAGTTGGTTCTCAGTCTTTGGATTCTATTGTAGTTCCTTTAATGCTAAGTGATTAGTCATTGGGTGCATGAGCTTTGTTGATCAGTGTTGTTGGTTGTTGATGAAATGTGAAGCATGTATTGCACTTAGTTTTATTAAATTACACTTGAGCATTGACTTAACTTGTAATTTAATGAATCCAAACTCACAATTTTTAATTAGATATATCCAATTGGTGTGCAAGTAGTGAGTTCATTGAAACCTTGAAATACATTGTATTGCACTTATATTTATTAAATTACACAAGCAAGAACTTTGACTTTAGTGTGCATGTATTGAGATCATTGAAACCTTTAAATATAATAGTTTTTTCTTTTGACATAGTGCATTCATAAGTAATAGATAATCCTCACAAATCAATACAATAGATTGACACAAGAACATGTGGAAACCAAAGAACAAATTCAAAGTGAAATGTATCATTCATTTATAATTGAAATGTCAATGTACATGTCTCCAAAAGTACATATATATCCAAAAGTAACCAGAAGTACATGTGTCTCCACAACTATCCAAGACTATCCAAGTCACATGTACATGTATCCAAAAATATCCAAGCCACATGTACATGTATCGAAATGTACATATCCCATAAGACACATCAAAACTCAAGCTTCCTCTTGTTCTTTCTCGAGGGTGATCCTGTAGGCACAACTATAGGACTAGTGTGCATCTCTGGATCCTGTAAATTAAATATCAATTGTTAAATTAAACTAACTATGTACTAATACATTAGCTCAATAAAATACCATATCTAAATTAACTCAAAAATTATGAAAATGTTAATGGACAGTGTATGAAACAATTGTTCATTAATGGACATCTCACCTTAGTGAGATACTGTGACAAAGGGGATTGTGTTTCTTGTGTAGCAGATGGAGGTGTTGGTTGAACATGAAGGATGGTCGCATCCATGGTCGAACCAAAGGGGGCAGGAACTGGTGGTGGTGGTGGTGGTGGTGGCTACAATCACCAAATCTTGAAATAGTTAGAAATGTGCATGAATAAACAATAGAAAACAATAACACACTATGTCTATATCATGTTCAAATAGTTGTACCTCTGTGTGGCTTGTTGTTATTGCAGATACCACATTGAATGTTGCATCAATAACTCTTGCTGCTAGTGGCTACAATCACCAATTGTTGAAATGGTTAGACATGCATGAATAAACATACACCAACAATAATAAACTATGTAACAATCATGTTGAAATAGTTGTACCTCTGTGTGACTTGTTGCCATTGTAGATGCAGCACTGACTGCTGCATCAACCATCCCTGCAAGGTTTTCAATAGTAAACTTTGGATCCTGATGCAGTAAACATGCAAATAAAACATTAACAAAACATTTTATGCACTGGATTTCAAGTAAACCAAGAAATATCATTGAAGGATACAAAAATTACCATGGTATAAGTATCTCCATGGTCGTGGCCAACTTCACTCTTTCTAGGAATAGGCCGTATCATATACACTTGACCCTTGTTCACATATGGCCTATGAGGACATACAACTTCAGGAAATGGTCCAGGTGTTTCGGTTGGTGCCTATAGTCAACAAGAGTTCATGTAGTTAGACATGCATGATTCAACGAACATACATGTATTTAAAAAATGACATTTTTTAAATGTTTAAAATGTTTACCTCCATCACTGTTTTCCCTCGTGAAGGATCTGGCATCTGCCTAGATATTTCCTCGGTCGATACGACCATGGATCCTACCTCCATCACTGCTTTCCCTCATGAAGGATCTGGCATCTGCCACTTTAATAATTGTAATTATTAGACCGTAGATAACATTAGTGAACTAACATGTACAGTATGTGGAAATTAACAAATTAACAAGTATTAAAAAACTGAAATTTTAAAATGTTTACCTCGGTGTGAGATACGGCAATGGGTGCTATAGGAATCTCTCCACCAACCAAGGGATTAGTGGATGGAATGTCATATCCCTATGTAGAGTGTGGAACATGATACTTTGGGGCGTCCCTGTTGGCATAAAGCATCAATTGCAAGTTCACAAAATTAATATATTAGCTCAAACTATACATATGTGTACAAAGAGGAAAATAAATGAAGAACTTATTATAATTAACCATATACATACATCACTCAAAAACCCACTGAAGACAACATCTAACGAAATACCATAGCATGGATGACCATACGATGTGCACTCGTGAGGCTCAAAAGAAGGCTGGGAATGTGCTGATGGTGCTGCACTAGTAGATGGTCCTGTAGTAGATGGGGTTACTGCACTAGTGGGTGGTACTGCACTAGAAGATGGACCTGCACCATGACGACCTAGTGTATGTACCACACCAGGGAAAAATGTCCCTTCCTCGCCCATATGTTGAACCATAGTGCTACGGCGAACAACGGCCTGTGCCAAACTCAAAATTGCATCACGTGTCTGTGGAATAACACGATGTACAGGTGGGACATCTGGCCCAGGAAACTTCCTACAAGGTGCAGGGATAGGGCGATCAACGTCTCGAAGCCTGGCATTGGGTCAATTTTGGGGCATCTCCCCACCGATCCCCTCAAACGCCAATATATCAAAATAGTTTATGTGTTTACCCAACATGAACTCTGCATACATCTTCCGAAGGAAATACAAGTGGATTTCCCTGTTGTTGTGTGGTGGCATATCAAAAACCATATACCATCTATCCATCCAGTTATCAACAAATGGTTGATATGTGCACCACTCAATAGAGATATGTGGCCTATTTTCATTTGGGATTTCCCTCGTGTGAGGGTCCCTAAATAATGAAAATATATGCTCTTTGGTAATTTTCAAATTTTTTATTGCACTGTAGCTAAGCCCATCAACGTACTCACGTCTTTTTCTTTCTCTATATGAAGTAATATCATATAGTATGTTGCTTGACAATGTAATAGTCTCAACAATTGCATCCAAAGTGGATGCAAGTGAACGTCGAATCCTATCACCACCACTAAAAGCAGTACTGAGACCTCTTAACTAGGCAAGCTCAATCAATATTTCAGCATTGGTGTCCATAGCCGCAATTGCAATAAAAAAATCAATAAGGAAATCATTAGAAATGTATACATGGTATATAATAACATCTCTTCAAAATTGAAAATGTAAATTAAGGAAAACTCAAGTTACAAGCAATTTAATGGCATTCACTTACATACATTTAAAACTTAAAATTAAACATTTAAGAATTAAATAGTGAGTTTCGTTCAACTTCTTTCTAGAAGTTAAGGCACTTCTTCACCCTCATTGGTGACTTTTCCATGCACACTTGGGTTTAAACTTCTTTGAATTTAGGAGTGCTATTTTGACATGTTTAGGCCTTTACATCTCTTGGATATGTAAAAGAAAATGGCAAGGGACTATTAGGACATGTGAGGCAAGAAAAGGGTTGATACATGGCTGCCACCATATCCTCTAAATATAATTGACTCGATCATGGTTGGGAACACTCTCATGATGCACTCTAGGTAGTTCATGGGTGTTCACCATTTCCATTGTTGTATAACCATGGAAACCAATCAAAAGTTACATGGAAAATGGAGAATTTGTGGACTGGACTACAATTGGTTGTAGATGAGCTTAGAGACTCGACATGTAGAAATATATTACCCATTGTTTTTGCTATTTTAAAAAATGGTTGATAAACCTAGTGATGCGGGGGCATAGATTGTTTGAGTAAAGTCATTTATGTCTTTGCTAGATCTAGGGATATGGGTAGTCAAATGTCGGAAAGCTGACATTATGTAAAAAACCAATCCACATTTCAGGCATACGATGTATGGAGTGGTCACCTTTCCTCAACATTTCGTGGTGATTATGACTTTATAAATTGTCATTCATTCAACTCTCAGGATCAAGTAGATCTATTGAATTAAATGTTGTTGTGAGATTTTATAGCTTATAAATTTACTCCAGTTGTTGTATGTGACTCTATGTATGTCTGGGACATTCAGAATGAATAGGTCGATGGATTCACATGGTATTGTTGAGTATTGATATTCTTCTAGAAATTGCAATCCCTTTATATAGTCATATGTGTATTTTATTGTGTCAAAGGATTGCTAAATATGGAATTCTAATCAAGATGAGGGTCAAACTTGCATTATTTGATCACAATTTCCTCTTTCTTACATTTTGATGATTATATTGGTTGTTACATTTGGATCCCTCATTCAATATGTATCTTAAAATGTTGGCATTCACCTATCTATGAAAATAATTGCTAAATTTTATTGCACTTTGTGTTAATTCCAGCACAATCATTGCATTTGAAGGTTTGACTATGCATGTTACAGGTGGGCACTCTCACTAGTATCCCAATTCAAACTTTGCATTGTCTATCAAATTCTATGCAAGTTGGGATTATACTTGTGTTTGTTTTATATATTTATAGCCTTTTGGAACATTGAATATCTATTAGACATGATGTTTTTTATTCTTATAGCCTATTTTAGTTTGAATCCATCAAACATTAGCTTGGGAGTTGTTGGGTTGATTATTCTATTAAAAAACGCAATTATATGTTAAAAATTGACAAAAAAAAGAATGCTTTGGGTGATTGAATTACCTTGTTGGATGACAATTCACTATTGAAATCTCCTTCCCTCAACCTAAATCATCTCCTCCAACAATCCCAAGCAATTAACTTGCTCCAAAACGCTCCAATTGGCCTTCGTTTTTGCGTTCTTGATTGTTAAAATGGGCTACGGGTTTCGGTCTTGTGTATTTAAATTATTTTTTGTTTTCCAAATCACGTACACATTTTATAACTACATATCGCGAGCACGTTTTGTAGTTATATAACGCATACGTGATATGGTTTCCTATCCTACATGTCCCATGACATGTCAGGCTCGAGTTGAACCATAGCAAGTGCTATGTAGCAGAAACGCGTTGTATTTTTTGGTAACGTGATCTTGTTTTTGAAAACTAGGATTGCATCTAAAAGGTCCCTCATCTTCTTGCATTGACCCGTATATGAATATATACTGGACAACCAAATATTTTGAGGTGACTTACCTCAGGCTTCTTTCCCGTGAACATCTCTTCTGGAGTCTTGAATCTAAGAGCACCGTGAGATATTCTATTATGTACATAGACAATAGTTCTTGTTGCTTATTCCCATAGATGCATTGGAAGATCTTGATCATATATCATTTTCTTCATTGCTTCCATGATGGTTCTGTTCTTTCTTTCTGCAACACCATTCTGTTGAGGATTGTAGGGAGTGGTTAGTTCTCTCTTGATTACGACATCTTTATAGAAGGATTCAAACTCTTTTGAAGTATACTCTCCACCATTGTCTGGTCGGAGTGTCTTGATTCTCTTGTCTGAAAGATTCTCTATCAAGGCTTTGAATTCCTTGAATTTCTCAAACACTTCACTCTTTTCTTTCAAAAAGTATATCCAAGTCTTTCTTGAATAGTCATCAATAAATGTAATATAATATTCAAATCCACTTAAAGATGTGGAGGATATTAGACCACACACATATGAATGAATCAATTCCAACATACCTTTTGTTTTTGTTTCACTCTTCGGAAATGGATTCTTGATGTTATTCCCTTTTGCACATCCCTTGCAAATGCCTTCATGTTTGATCTTCAAGTCTGATAGTCCCATCATTACTTTGTTCACATGAGGTAGTGCCTTATAATTGATGTGGGAAACCCTTCTATGACATAGTTCACTAGGGTCAGTGGACTCATGAACAAGGGTTGTTTCTGAATTTCCATTGAGTTTATACAGGCCTCCTTCTTCTTCACCGATAACAACTGCGTCTTCAATTTTCTTTCCTTTGGGCCAAATGAGTACTTGTCCATCTATGAATGCAAATCTGAATCCTTTCTTATCTAAAGCTGAGATAGAAGTATATTCTTATTTAGACCAGGTAAATACAATACTTCTTTCATCTTCAGGGGATTTCCTGAATCAAGCTTGTAGCTTGCTTCCCCAATTCCTTTGATCGGATATTGATAGTCATCTCCTAGAGATACTTTATGAGGAGAGTTCTTTTCTTCAATTCTTGATAGGTTTTTTTTTGTCTCGTCATGTGCTTTGAAGCACCACTATCAATAAGCCAAGTGTTCTCTCTAGGTGTTATAGATCCAGAGAGTGTAGATAATAGTACATACTCTTCTGCATCCTCTTCTCTTGCTTGCTTTCTTGGAGGTCCTTCCTCTTCTTCTTCTTCATTGTCATCTTCAACTAGATGAGCATGATGTCTTTTGTTGTTGTTGATCCTTTTCTTATATTCTTGTCTCTTCATAGAACAATATCTGGCAATGTGTCCTATCTTGTCATAATGAAAACATTGAAAGTCAAAGTAGTCCTTATTTGGAGAACTTTCTCTTGTTCTTTGGATTCTTCTAGGAAGTTGAGACTCCTTGTGGGTTCTCTTCTTGAATTTAGGTTGAATTCTTCATCTTTTGGTATGAGTGGCTAGGGCTTGATCATTTTCCTTTAGTACAACTTCTCTGTTTGTCACTCTAGTCTCCTCTTGAATAGAATCTTCCCATACAAAATCAAACTTCAAGCTTTCCTTCCTGTCACACATCATCTGGGTGAATGACTCCCAAGGTCTAGTGAGACCATTGAGGGAAGTCATAACCAAATCATATTCATCAAGTTTGTCTCCAATGGCTTCTAGTTGTTCATTGAACTGGGAGACCCTTGTGAAGTAGTCATGGATGGATTCTCCATGATGCATCTTGGTGCTCTTTAGTTGAGTTCTTAGATTCGTATTTATGTTGATGTTTCTTCCTTCATACATTCTTGATAGGGAATCATACATTTCTTTCAGATTCTTCTTGGATGAAACTTGAAGGATCAAGTGATCCTTGATAGAGTCAGCAATAATCACTTTTTCCCTAATCATATCCTTCTTGTGCTTCTCCTTAGCTTCAGCTTCTTCAGGTTCTGCAACTTCATATTTGATATACTTATCAAGATCATTCTCTTGGAGAATGTGGCAAATCCTATATTTCCATGCTCGAAAATTCTCTATGCCTTCCAGTTTGTCCTCAAGCTTAGTGCTTGGGGCCACCTTGTCAAAAAGTCAGAAAAAATTGAAATTCTATGGAATGAGAAACTAAACTTACCAGGAGATGCACTTGACTGAGGCGAGTTGACTGGTGTGCTTGGTTTCTAGAGATCTTATGTCTTCATCTTTCAAATCTGACTTGCGATATTCAGCACTACAACTTCCAGCAATTTTCTGGTTCTACAGTTTTCTAGTGCAGTTGTCAAACTATGGTTTGACTTTCCAGGAGATCTACTCCTCCAAAAAATTCGATCCCTGGCTCAAAATATGTGCTCTGAGAGGGCGCAACTTTCCATGCAAGCAATTTTCCAAAACTTGAATTTTTTCCCAAAACCCTAATTTCTTGCCGGGGAGAGAGGGAGGGATTTCTCTCTTGTGAAAGTTTTCCTATTCAAGTTAGCTTTGATACCATGTTATAATTCCATATGATAAGCTATATTATCAGCATTTAATTTCAATTTCATAAAAGCATATAGACATGATCACTGAAAGAAACAATATCACAAGAACAAAAAATATTTATCCTAGGAAAAACCCAACAAAAACTTCCTCAATATAGATGCCCCAAAAGATAAAAGTTAAAACCAAAAACTGATCCTCCTCCTTCTCCAGCTAAAACTCTTTCTCTCTCTCTCTTATGCGCTACACAAGTGAGTGTGTGTGTCTCAAATGAGAGGCGCATCACTCTATTTATATTCTTTCGTTCACTTGACATTTAACCCAGTTATGTAGGCTCGAGTAAACTTAACTCAGTTATGTAGGCTTGAGTAGACATAACTGGGATAACTTAATATAATAATATATTCCGAAGGGTACTAATGACCAGACTTGCAATGGAGGGGACTTCCTCATGACTCTTAGTAATTATCCCAATAGGAACATCGGGGTACAAATAAATACAAATGATTCTCTTGATAGGAACATCGGGGATCAATAAAATACAGTTAGAATATTCTTCGAAGTTACAATAATTCAACAAATTCGACAAAGAAGAAGAACATGCAAATCCACAAAGAGATTCCATGCAACATGAATGGGAGATCATATGTGGATTATATAAAAATCAATTTATGAATTATAATGAGTTTGAGATGCCTGGACATAGGGATCTTGATCGTATGAATGATTGGAACGTTGCTTTTGTAGATGAGGAGACTTCGAGTCATGCAATTTATTTCATCTTTGAAATGGAAAAATTGAAAAATATTTCTACTAATCAACATGCAAAGTATTACTGAGTTGATAGTTTGGGGGACAATCAAAGAATCGCATACAATGTTATCCTTGAGAATTATAGAAGAGGTGTTGATCCACTACACATTATAATCCAAGGAATTGTCAGTACGGGAAAGTTGTATTTGATTGGAGCTATTAAAAATAGAATTGAAAATCTCTCACATCCAGGGAAAAGTCCATTACTTCTTCTAGATCCTACAAGAAAGGAATGTTAAATATATTTTGACTGATGAAATGAGTTTTATTGAAAAAAATCTATTGATCACAATAGATTCAAGACTTCGCCAAGCCTTCCCATAAAATGCTAATATACCTTTTGGTGGAAGATCAATTATATTGACCTCAGTGATTTGGGACAATTGGCACCTGTCATGGATAAGCCTATATATGCATAAGAAGGTATTGCAAAAGAATTATGGAACATATTCACAACAGTTGTGACCCTCGATACTGTGTTTCAACAGAATGGACAAAGTAATGCCACAGATATATGTTTGTAATTTGTTAATGAATATTAGAGATGCAGTTCCAAGAATTGAGGATTGGAAATTACTGATGACTCGTACATATACTTCCTTGGATGCTTCAATGAAAACGTCATTCCATAAGGCAATGCCTTTGTTTGCGACAAATGATGATGTAAATTGTCATAACAAGCATTTAATAAGAGGCCTAAACTGTCCCATTGTGACCAGTATTGCTACATCTATAAGAAGCAACTATTCTATGAAAAGAGAGGAAGAAGGGTTGGAACTTGAATTACTGATAGCCATAGGAGCAAGGGTAATGTTGACATCAAACCTATGGACTGATGCAAGACTCGTCAATGGTGATTTTGGAGTTATACAACAAATTGTATATAACACTGGAAGTATGCCTCCATAACCACCCACGTATGTTTTAATAAAATTTGATAATTATGTGGAGGTAACATGCAATGAATTGTTTCCTCAATTTGTTCCTATTACATCTATCGAAAGAGGTAATAAAAAATGGTTTCCATTGAAACTCGCTTGGGGTTTAACGCTCCATAAGTCACAAGGAGTGACATTGGACAAAGCTACTATTAATATTGGAAAGCAAGAGAGACACAGTATGGCATTTACAACAATATCTCGAGTTGAAGATTTGGCAGGTCTACAATTTCAACCTCCATTCTCATATGATCGATATGAGAACATGTCAAAACTACTGGGTGTGAAGATAAGAAAAGATGAAGAATATAGATTGAGAATGATCATTATGTGAACCATATTTTCATTTATTTAATCCTTAAAAAATTATTGTCTTTATTTTCGAGTTTAACAATTTATTCAATCCCTAATACTTATTACTTACATTGAGATAATCCTCATAATTCTATCTATGTTTTCAACTTAACATGTTCCTTACAATTTTGATCAAACTCCATTTTTGTGTCACTGCCCACGACTGAAACTAGCCTAGATCCAAATCCTAGGCTCTATCAAGTGCCAAGAGGGGCCAAGAGGGATCAAATCTCCCGAGGTGCAAACCTCCTTGAGTGCAATACCTGAGAAGAGGTTTGCACCTTAGGAAATTTGATCCCTCTCAGCGCTTGATAGAGCCTATGATTTGGATCTAGGCTAGTTTTAAAAGATCCATTTTAAACCCAGAGCTATAAGCACACAGAGGGATCCAATTTCTTGAGGTATACATTTTTTATTGAGGTGTACATTTTTTTAGCATTTAGATCCCTCTCGGTACTTGATAGATCTTGGTTTAAAATGGATCTATGCTATTTTATTTTAATTTTTTATATTTTATTTAAGTCGATATGTAATTTATATTTTCCATTTTTTATTTATTTAAGTGACTAAGTAACATGATCTCCCCATACTCGGTTGGAGAGCACCTCGCTTCTCTAGGTGCAATAATGACTAGCATAGATCCATTTTAAACTCGGATCTATCAAGCACCGAGAGGAATCCAATTTTTTTAAGTGTACATTTTTTTACCATTTGGATGTGGCGAGAAAGCTTGTAACTAATCTAATATTTTTAAGAGTACATCTTTTTGGATGTGGCGAGAAAGCTTGTAACAAACAGTCATTATGAGAAAACTCCATTTTATTTAAGTTGATAATAATTTATATTTTTCTTTTTCTTTTTTTTAATATTTTTTTATTTATATCTGCCCTCTTAGTACAATAAAAATCTATATCAAATTTTAAAATATCATAAAAATACTATAAATATTCTTCATGAGTATTTGTTTTGGGTTGGGACAAGGGCCTTCTCAAGAAGTATTTGTTTGGATTTTGACAAAACCATGAACAAAGTAGGTCGATGGTGTGAATAAATCCAAATAATAAATAAATAAAAACATCCACGATTTTCAATTTGCACCCATTTAATAAAACAATTATTAAAATAACTGCACCGGCTGACCTCGTAGGTGGATGGTGTGAATAAATCCAAATAATAAATAAATAAAAACATCCACGATTTTCAATTTGCACCCATTTAATAAAACAATTATTAAAATAACTGCACCGGCTGACCTCGTAGGTCGATGGTGTGAATAAATCCAAATAGTAAATAAATAAAAACATCCACGATTTTCAATTTGCACCCATTTAATAAAACAATTATTAAAATAACTGCACCGGCTGACCTCGTAGGTGGATGGTGTGAATAAATCCAAATAATAAATAAATAAAAACATCCACGATTTTCAATTTACACCCATTTAATAAAACAATTATTAAAATAACTGCACCCGCTGACCTCCACAACGGCTAAAGGAAACAGTTATAAATACGGTTTAACCATTAAAGTTAAACCTAAACCCCGGTTCTTTCAAAGTCTGGGAAGAATAATTTCCCGCGCGTCTGGTCATTGATGTAAATTTACTCGGCAGCTCTCGTATAAATGAGGTAAAAGGGATTTTACATTACTTTTTTTGGTAGACAAAGAAGTGACTCTACGTTATTACAACTAATTTGATATTCCCTTCCGGTATTTAGTCAATATGATATTCCCTTCTGGTATTTAGTCCAGGATTACTGGTGTGTTGCTCACAGAATGGCATTGTGGTACTAACTCTGATCGCTATACTTCATAGTTTTGCCTGTTCTGATCATAACAAAGCCATTTGTGGAGGGAGTATCTGGTATTGCAGAGAAAGCGAAAGTAAGAAACGCACAACTACTCAAGGTAAGCTCCTGTACATTTGTCTGTCTTTTTTTATTTACTGAAGTTCCGAATCCCGCTTCGCCTGTAACGTTGTGTATTCGTATATCTTTTATCTCAGAAACTTTAGGTCTATCAGTAGAAGGTACACACTGTTTGCTGGGCGTTAAGCCAACGGATCTCATGTTTCTGCTAATAACAGGCGTGAGGTTTTCTAGTATTCCGGCTATTTTTAGTAAGGTAAAATGAGTTTTGGAAGATTTGAAGTTTGGTAAAGCTAAGACATTACCCTAAACTAATATCAACTTCTTAGCCTATTGTATCAGCCCAAATCCATACAGAACTGTAAATTAGCCCAGACTCCATATTGAGCAACTGAAAACGTTAGACACAGACTTGATTTATGATCGCTAGCATAGATCCATCACTTAGACTAACTGACTTGATTTATGATCGCGAGCAGAGATCCATATGTTTGAAGTATTAACAATTAATATAGAAAAAAAGGTTACATGAATCAACCCGGACGGCTAATTACATGAAAACAAAACTAAAAAATCAAATAGGCTTAGAATGTTTATTACGAACGGCAGAAAATCCAGTGGAGAGTGAGGTCTTACCACAGAAGAAAAGAATCTCGCGCAATCAGCTGAGTGCTAAAAAAAAAATCAGGTCAATGAAATAATTTCTTAATCTTTTGGTTTTGGATTTCTTATGCATAGTGTTTTTATTTTTAGGTCAAATCCGACGAAGACCCTTACTATAAAAAAGTGCTTTTTTTTTCCGTCAGCAGATTTCGCTCATCAAGTTCTTGTTTGATCTGCCGCTGTTATAACACCACAATATTCGTCCTTTTGGGGTTAATGCTCTGAATGGTGAATCGATCATTCGATATCCTTCTTCTTTTGAAAAGACGGAATGGAAGAAAAGTAAGGAAACCCGCGATGGCTACTGAATAACCTCCTTTTACTTTCTTAATAATAAAGCCTTTGACCTTTGTATTCGTTCGCCAAATCTTGTTCAGCTCCATCCAAGCTCGGTTTTGTCTGAATCTTCGTGGAAGAAGAAGAAGCGGTTCACCAGCCACTACATCTGTGGATCCCACCAAATCATTAAACCTGGCGGCTGCTCGCTCTTTGATCAGTGATTCACTGGCCACTAGATCGATGAAGAATCTCTCCAAAATCTGCTCTTTGATCAGTGATTCACCGGCCACTAGATCCAGGAATCCCACCTTATTCTCAAACCTGGTGGCTCGGTTGATTGGCAAAATCAAAGGCTCATCTTGCATACAAATTCTGGTTCACCTGTGACTGTCACTTACTTAACTTGTAGCTTAGCTAATATTACGCTTACAGAAAAACCTAAAGACACATAGACATCTTCCCTTGATTGCAAAACACTTCCATTCTCTAAATACAAAACAAAATGTTATAATATTTTGTACTTTCTATAGAATGAAGGAATAAAAAAAGCTTTTATACAGACATCTACCCTTGTATTCCAGAACACTTCCTTCCTCTGAACACAAAATTAGATTGTATTTTGTAATGTTTCTATGTTAAAACATTCTAGTAAATATAGTTCTTTTTGTTCCAGCAACTTTGAATATTATATTACTTGATGTTAAAATTCCATATGCTAAGCTAGATCATCAGTATTTCATTTCAATTTCATAACAAAAACATATAAACAGGATCACTAAAGAAACAGTATCACAAGAACAACATAGATTTATCCTAGGAAAAACCTAGCAAAAGCTTCCTCAATATAGATGCCCCAAAAAGATAAAAGGTAAAACCAAAAGACAGATCCTCCTCCTTCTCAGCTACTTCTCTCTTCTTCACTAATGCGCTACACAAGTGAGTGTGTGTGTTCCAAATGAGGAGCACCACACCTCTATTTATATTCGTTCGTTCACTTAATAATTAATTCAATCATGTAGGTTCGAGTAACCACAACTAGGGTGCTAATGACCAACCTTAAAATTTGAGGGGACTTCCTCATGACTCTTATTAGTTCTTCTGATTAGAAGCATCGGGGTATAAATAAATACAAGTGGTTCTCTCGGTAGGACCATTGGGGACCACAAAATATACATATAGAATATTCTTCGAAGTTACAATATTTCAACACTCCTCCTTAACAAGAAGGGTATTCTACAACAAAATCAACAACAACAATAGTAGGAGAGAGATAGAGGACATCATCAACATTATCAGGGTAACACATCTATAAATCATTGGAAGCTTTTCAACATCATATAGTCTTCATCTTCAATCTTCAATGACAACAACACTTTGACCGCTTTGATTGATAACATCATCAACAACACTTTGACCTTTCGATCAGCAACAACATCTTCAGTACTTTGACCTTTCGATTAGCAACAACATCTTCATCACTTTGACCTTTCAATCAACAAAAACATCATCAGCACTTTGACCTTTCGATCAACAACATCATCATCATCATATTCTGATCTTTCGATCATCAACATCATCATCATATTCTAATATTTCGATCAGCAACATCAACAAAATCATCATCATACTTTGAACTTTTGAACAACAACATCAGCAACATCATCATCATAATTTGAACTTTCAAAGAGCAACATCATCATCACACTCTGATCTTTCGATCAGTACATCATCATCATCACACTCTGATCTTTCGATCAGTAATATCATCATCACACTCTGATCTTATGATCAATATGTCATCATCATCACACTCTGATCTTTCAATCAGTAACATCATCATCAGCAACAACCTGCAATCCACAACACGAAGACCAAAGTCTTCGGATCACTTTTGGACCTAAGTCCAGGGATGATACAATCCTACCACATTCTCGACAACTGAAGTCACCGGATTGATTACGAGATAATCACTCCCTATCACTTTAGGATTAGGTCCAAGGATGATGCAATCCTACCACATTCTCGACAACCAAAGTCACCAGATTGATTACGGGATAATCAGTCCCTATCACTTTAGGACTGGGTCCAAGGATGATGTAATCCTACCACATTCTCGGGGACCAAAGCCTCTGGATACCTTTCTGAACCAAAGTTCAAGGATGATGCAATCCTGCCACATTCTCGGGGACCGAAGCTTCTGGATACCTTTCTGAACCGAAGTTCAAGGATGATGCAATCCTGCCACATTATCGGGGACTGAAGCCTCTGGATACCTTTCTGAACCGAAGTTCAAGGATGATGCAATCCTGCCACATTCTCGGGGACCGAAGCCTCCGAATACCTTTCTGAACCGAAGTTCAAGGATGATGCAATCCTGCCACATTCTCGGGGACCGAAGCCTCTGGATAATTTTTTGAACCGAAGTTCAAGGATGATGAAATCCTACTACATTTTTGAGGACCGAAGTCACTGGATCTATTCTAGACAGATGTCCCGGGATGATACAATCCCTCTTCATTCTCAAGGACCGAGGTCACCGGATCACTTCTAGACAAATGTCCCGGGATGATAGAATCCCTCTTCATTCGCGAGGACCGAGGCCACTGGATCACTTTAGAGCAAGTGCCCAAGGATGATACAATCCCATTGCAACATCGCTAATCCCCCTTTTGAGGAAGGTCTTTCCGAACAATACCAAGCTTGTCTCAAAAATTTTTGAACTTTACTCGGGACAGAGGCTTCATCAGCACATTAGCAACTTGTTCATCGGTATTCACATATTGGAGCTTTATGGATCCCTTCTGCATCATACCTCAAATGTAGAAATACCGGATTTCTATGTGCTTCGATATGTCGTGGAACACTGGGTTCTCTGTCATCTTTATACAACTTTGTTTGTCACATAGAATCATGGTAGTATCCAAATCTAGGTTGAATAACCTTGGCGTCAGCTTTCAAAGCCATATGGATTCACAACTAGTAGAGTAAGCTGCTATATATTTTGCTCCAGTTGTGCTAAGAGCAACACTGGACTGTTTTCTGCTAAACCATGAAATCATAGCAGATCCTAGACTATAACAACCACTTGATGTGCTTTTCCTGTCTGAGATACTTCCAGCCCAATCTGCATCTGTATAGCCATACAATCTATACTCATGGCTATCATCATAGTATAGACCAAAGTCTATAGTCCCTTTCAAATATCTCATCACATGTTTCGCAGCTACCACGTGAACCCGTCTAGGTTGAACTAGATATTGACTCAGAGTGTTCACAGCAAAACAATTGCTAGGTCTGGTGTTTGTTAAGTACATTAATGAACCAATGATCTATTTGTATTGAGTCACATCCACTAACTCTAACGAGTCATCAACTAACAACTTCAGGTTGGAATCCATGGGTGTGGCCATGGCTTTGCATTCCAACATATCAAATCTTTTCAATATCTCTACTGCATACTTTCCCTAGTTGAGAAAGATTCCTTCTAAACTTTTCCATACTTCTAGACATAGGAAATAATGCATTAACCCAAGGTCTTTCATCTCAAATTCTTCTGTGAGTTTCTTCTTGCTTTCCATAATCTGTTTCTCATTCTCTATCAAAAATAAGTCATCCACATATAATAGTAGTATGACAGGTTCATCTTCTACAACCTTGAGGCAAAGGTTAGGATCAACTTTACTCTTGGTAAATCCCATGCTCGCGAGGAAACTATTTATCCTCCCATACCAAGCTCGAGGAGCTTGTTTTAGGCCATACAGGGCCTTCTTCAACTTGCATACATGAGTATGTCTATCTTCAACTTCAAATCCTTGTGGATGTTCTATGTATACTTCTTCTTCAATCACACCATTCAGGAAGACTGTTTTCACATCCATTTGGTGTAAGTCCTACTTCATCATGGATGCAAGTGCCATGATAGCTCTAATCGAAGTATACCATGCTACTGGGAAAAATTTCTCTTCATAATCAATTCCCTCTTTCTGAGAGAAACCTCTGGCCACAAATCTTGCTTTATACTTCTCGATACTTCCATTAGCTGCATGCTTTATCTTGTAGATCCATTTGGAGGATACTATACTCTTTCCTTCTTGTTTGGGAACTATATCCCATACATCATTCTTCATTATTGACTGGTATTCTTTAGTCATTGCTTCTACCCATTCTTTCTTCTGCATCGCTTCTTCGTAGTTTGTGGGTTCTTGATCTACAAGATCACAATTCAAAGCTGCATAGTTGGAAAAAGTCTTAGGTTTCTTTCTTTCCCTTATGGAGGCTTTAGGAGCTCCATATCTTTCTACCTCTTGTATAATCTCTCTTGTCCAAGCATGCTTTCTCTTTTGTGACATCTCCATTGTAGGAGGTTCATGTGGTTCTACCATGTCATGTTCTTCAGGAGTTTCTTCTTCAGGGAGGCATGTAGTTTCTTTATTTCTGGGAGGTGTCTCTTCTTCATACACTTCTTGTAACATTCCTGACCCTCCAACCAATGAAGAGGACTCTACCATGGCATTAACCATTCGGGAAACCGCCCCTTGAACATGTATGTACATAAAAAGATGAAACAAAATGCTTTGAACTAGAACGTGCATACATGATTATTTATCATACACAGTGGAAGCAAACATACATTCATTCAACATGTTCATTAACAGTAATTATGATTGCAGAAGTAAAATAGACAAGATTACTTATCTTATAAAGAACTCGTCCCACAACCAGCTATGTCACTCCAACGTTCCACCCAACCATAGGCTACCATGCTCCTAAATCTCTTAGCAATGCTGCCACCCTCGAGCTGGGCATGATTCCCCAAGGAATAAGGAACAAGCAGGCTTACTCATAGCCAAGGATACACAAAAAAAAGCTAAGCCAACACAGTTTGGTTTATCATGGCATAAATAAGACAACCAAGCCAACATGGTCAGGTTTATCAGGCCATCAAGGAGCTGGGAGGGGCTAAATGCTAAGCTGGCGAGCCCATTACAGAGCTAGGAACACCTACACAAGAACTAGCTTGACTTCTAAGACACCCACACACACCCAACACGAGGAATCAATCCCTTCTCTGCTACATAGTCCCTCAGGCCCTGACTTCCCTTCCAGTGCTATTCAGGGGTTGTGGAGAAGAAATCCAGCCCTCTAGCTTTGTCTATGTGGTTTCCAAACACACCAGGTTTATCAAGCAAACCAAGCCCCCATCCCTACTCCCAACATAGTCCGAAGACCAACCACTGCATACACACAGTCACATAAGCAATTCATAGCTTGGGAAGGGAAAACAACTCCTAAGTCTTTCTTGGCCCTATCGTGGCCAAAACGACTCCAAAACAACCTACAGCAGTCTCAAATTGTAAAACAGATACAACCAGCAACGTGGGGAAACAACAATTCGTTCTCAATAATGAATTCATCGGGAAGACTTACACAGATTGCAACATGGAAGGAAAATCAACCTCCCAACCTGTGCATGAGGGAAATTTACACCATTCCAAATATACGGATGGAAACACACCAGATACCTCTCTGTGGAAAACGTGAATGACAGTCAAAATAGCTCCCTCTCCTGGCTGCGTGAGACCAAAAACAGAGAAGAAGTTCTCTGCCTAAGACACCAGACTTTTTTCCATCTGTGAGAATGAGAAAAACTACTGTCCCTACATGAGGATGAACCAAAAATGGAGAGAATGGTGTAGTGGAGATAATGGAGTGTCCGCATGGAGTGATGGCGGTGGTGGTTTTCCTTGACAACGTGAGGGTCAACCTACTGGTGGAGTGTGCATGTGGGTAAGGAATGACAGTCCTGCCACACTCCACTCCCTAGCCATAACTGCCCCAACTGACAACAGAGATTTTAATGGTGGTAGTTGGATAAGAAAAGGGAAGGTGAGCAAGTCAAAAGGGTTTAACAGCTAACACATGGCTTTTTCCCATAGGTTCAAAGTTTAATAATCCCCCCCCTTATCCTTAGGAAAATCATGCCCCTTTTCATCATGGTTGCATTGACATAGCTAGTTGGGGTTCATTTTAATTAAAGTGCATATTTACATGATGCCAAAACTAATATGTGTCGTAGATCACGATATACCATCGGGAATGATTTCAATCACCGAACATAACACAACCAAATCGATGGTGGGGATTTTTCCTTTAGCTCCGCACCATGATTAATTACAATATATACATCATGTATATTTAATTCATCGGGGTCAAAACCGAGGTGTTACACTTCTTCATGTTGGCACTTCCTGGATCTCTTGAGAGATGCCTCTTCTTTGAATGTCACATCTCGACTGATTTCCTTGTGATGGAATCCAGGAATGTAAATTCTGAATGCCTTGGATGCTTCACAGTATCCACCAAATATCCCCTTCTTTCTGAAAGGGTCCAGCTTGGTTCTTTTCTCTTTTGGTATATGAATATATACTGGACAACCAAATATTTTGAGGCGACTTACCTCAGGATTCTTTCCCGTTAACATCTCTTCTGGAGTCTTAAATCCAAGATCATTGTGAGATATTATATTATGTACATACACAACAATTCTTGCTGCTTCTACTCATAGATGCATTGGAAGATCTTGATCATATATCATTGTCTTCACTGCCTCCATGATGGTTTTGTTCTTTCTTTCCACAACCCCATTCTATTGAGGATTGTAGGGATTAGTTAGTTCCCTCTTGATTCTGACATCTTTGCAAAAGGATTCAAACTCTTTTAAGGTATACTCTCTGCCATTGTCTGATCGGAGTGTCTTTATTTTCTTGTCTGAAATATTCTCTATCAAGGCTTTGAACTCTTTGAATTTCTCAAACACTTCACTCTTTTCTTTCAAGAAGTATATCCAAGTATTTATTGAATAGTCATAAATAAATGTGATATAATATTCAAAGCCACTTAAGGATGTAGAATAAATTGGACCACATACATCTGAATGAATAAATTCCAACATACCTTTTGTTTTTTTTTCACTCTTCGAAAATGGATTCTTGATGTTCTTTCCCTTTGCACATCCTTTGCAAATGCCTTCATGCTTGATCTTCATGTCTGGTAATCCCGTCACTAATTTTTTCACATGAGGTAGAGCCTTGTAATTAATGTGGGCAAGCCTTCTATGCCATAGTTCACTAGGGTCAGTGGACTCATGAACAAAGGTTGTTTCTGAGTGCCCCTTGAGTTTATACAAGCCTCCTTCTTCTTCACTAATGATGATTGCATCTTCAATATTCTTTCCTTTGGGCCACATGAGTACTTGACCATCTATGAAAGCAACTATGAATCCTTTCTCATCTAAATCTGAGATAGAAAGTAAGTTCTTCTTTAGACCAGGTACATATAATACATCTTTCATCTTTAGGGGATTACCTGAATCAAGTTTGTAGCTTGCTTCACCAACTCCTTTGATCGGATATTGATAGTCATATCCTAGAGATACTTTCCGAGGAGAGCTCTTTTCTTCAAGTTTGGACAGGGTTTTCTTTTGTCCCATCATGTGCTTTGAAGCACCACTATCAATAAGCCAAGTGTCTTCTCCAAGTGTTACAGACCTAGAGAGTGTAGAGAATAGTACATACTCTTCTGCATCTTCTTCTCTTCCTTGCTTTCTTGGAGGTCCTTCCTATTCTTCTTCTTCATCCTCATCTTTAGCTAGATTAGCAAGATATATTTTGTTGTTTTTGATTGTCTTCTTATATTCTTGCCTCTTCATAGGACAATTTCAGGCAATGTGTCCTATCTTATCACAATGAAAACATTGAAAACCAGAGTAGTCTTTATCTGGAGGATTTTCCCTTGTTCTTTGGATTCTTCTGGGAGGTTGAGACTCCTTGAAATTTCTTCTCTTGAAATTAGATTGACTTCTTCTTCTCTTGGTGTGAGTGGCTAGGGCTTGATCATCTTCCTTTAGTAAGGCTTCTCTATTTGCCACTCTAGTCTCTTGAATGCAGTCTTCCCATACCACATCAAACTTCATGCTTTATTTTTTGGCACACATCATCTGGATGAAAGATTCCCAGGGTCTAGTGAGACCATTGAGAGCAGTCATAACCATTTCATCTTCATCAAGCTTATCTCCAATAGCTTCTAGTTGCTCTTTGATTTGAGAAACCCTTGTGAAGTAGTCTTGGATGGATTCTCCATGACTCATCTTGGTGCTCTTCAGTTGAGCTCTTAGATTCATCTTTCTGTTGATGTTTCTTCCCTCATACATTATGGATAGGGCATCATACATTTCTTTTGGAGTCTTCTTGGATGACACTTGAGGGATCAAGTGATCCTTGATGGAGTCAACAATAATCCTTTGTTCCCTAATCATATCCTTCCTGTGCTTCTCCTTGGCTTCAACTTCTTCATCTTCTTCTGGTTTTGTAAATTCTTCTTTGACATACTTATCAAGATCATTCTCTTAGAGAATGAGACTAATCCTGTATTTCCATCCTCAAAAATTCTCTATGCCTTCTAGCTTGTCCTTAAGCTTAGTGCTTAGGGCCATCTTGTCAGAAAATCACAAAAAAATGAAATTCTGCGGAATGAGAAACTGAACTTACCAGGATATGTGCTTGACTGAGGTGAGTTGACTGGTTTGCTTGGTTTCTTGAGATCTCAAGTCTTCACCTTCCAAATCAGACTTGCAAGATTCAGCTTCTGCAGCTTCCAGTTGTTTTCTGGTTCAGCAGTTTTCTGGTGCAGCTGTCAAACTAGGGTTTGACTTTCACAAGGACTCACACACCCAAAAACCTAGATTCCAGGCTCAAAATATGCGCTATGGGAGGGCGCAACTTTCTATGCATACAGTTTTTCGAAACTTAAAAATTTTCACAAAACTGTAATTTCTTCCGGGGAGAGAGAGAGAGCTATTTCACCTTGTGAAAGATGTCATATTTAGGCTAGCTCTGATACCATGTTAAAATTCCATATGCTAAGCTATATCATCAGTATTTCACTTCAATTTCATAGAAAAAAGCATATAAACAGGATCACTGAAAGAAACAGTATCACAAGAACAACACAGATTTATCCTGGGAAAACCCTAAAGGGAAAAACCCAGCAAAAGCTTCCTCAATATAGATGCCCCAAAAATATAAAAGGTGAAACCAAAATACTGATCCTGCTCCTTCTCCAACTACTTCTCTTTCCTTCACTAATGCACTACACAAGTGAGTGTGTGTGTTCCAAATGAGGAGTGCCACACCTCTATTTATATTCGTTCGTTCACTTAATAATCAATTCAGTCATGTAGGCTCAAGTAATCCTAATTTAATCATGTAGGCTCGAGTAACCACAACTGGGGTGCTAATGACCCACCTTACAATTTGAGGCGACTTCCTCATGACTCTTATTAGTTCTTTCGATTAGAAGCATCGGGGTATAAAGAAATACAAGTGGTTCTCCTGGTAGGACCATCGGGGACCACAAAGGAGACATATAGAATATTCTTCAAAGTTACAATATTTCAACACTTGATTCACCTGTTCAACTTTGAATATTATATTATATTATATTAAACAACTATTTGCTTCTTGGAATGTATTATGAGATTACAGTGCCTTGTTCATCTGTTCCATTGGAAAAATTCAATACCACAAACAACTATGATCTTCTAATTAAGTTGTAATGTTTTCACATAATTTCATCAGATTGCCTCATTGGCATGTTTCATTGGAAGAATTCATAGGTCAAACAATTATGATTTTTTTTAATTGTATTGTCTAGTTTAGTTAGCATGTTACATTGAAAGAATTCATAGGTCAAATAACTATAATATTTTTTTGAGTTGTATTATGTCTGTATTTAATTTAGATGTATTGTGTATAAGTTGGAAGAATTCATATGTCAAATAATCATGATTTTTTTTAATTGTATTGCTTTATTGGCATTTTCTAGTGGAAGAATTCGTAGGTCAAATAACTACGATATTTTTTCAGTTGTATTATGCTTTTATTTAATTTAGATGTATAGTATAGTTGGAAGAATCCATAGATCAAATAACTATGATTTTTTTTAATTGTATTGCCTCATTGGTATGTTCCATTGGAAAAATTCATAAATCAAACAACTATGATATTTTTTTAGTTGTATTATGTCTGTACTTAATTTAGATGTATTGCGTTCAAGTTGGTGAAAGAATTATAGTGCATCACTCACATGTTATATTGGAAAAATTGATAACTCAAATAATGATAATAACAAGATTCCACTAAAAAAACTTAGTGTATAACTAAAATATAAGTAAGTACATTTTATAAATGTAAACTTGTATGTTTTTAAATTTTAGAAAATTTAAAATGTAAAATTTAAAAGTAAAAAGAAACATTTATTAATCAAAGTTCATTCAAGATATTAAGAAAAGAAGATTGAAAAATGTGTTTGAAATTATTCCTATGTAATGCTAAAGTTAAAGATACTCGGGATTGTTAGTGCAAACTGGATTTGCAATGAGATATTTGCACAATGAACTACACTATACTTATAAAATAAATTCCCACTCAAACACATACACTCCTCTCATAGCCATTCAATAGCCACAAATAAAATCAAGCACCACAATTATACATCTCACAGTTTAATTGACAGAGACCCATAAAAGTTTATTGATGTTTATGACAAGAATTTATAACTTATGCTCCATAGCAGAGCTAATCAAACAATGTTGATCTTTAGTCTCTCTTAGCTACCAATGTTGATCTTTAGTCTCTTTTAAATACCAAGCCACAAGCCATGGTAGCCCCTTTGACTTTTCCACCTAGATATTTTCCTCAAAGCTTTCCTTGGACTATTTCTCCAACACTATATTTCTCCTTTGTTCTCATTGTANTCCCAAGCCACAAGCCATGGTAGCCCCTTTGACTTTTCCACCTAGATATTTTCCTCAAAGCTTTCCTTGGACTATTTCTCCAACACTATATTTCTCCTTTGTTCTCATTGTATTTATTCTAGTGCAGCTGAGTATTAGTAGTCATCCCCTCACCTGCTTGCTTGCTTCAAAGCACCCATGCCACTTCTTTTTCCACTTCCCAGATTTTTCTTGTAACAACTGCCACTTTTCTAATTCCTTTAATTGTTGGTTAGCAGCTCACCCACCTCATCCTTAATGCTCATGTTGACCATACCCCTCATATGTCCACAACTTGCGATCATATGATTCCTTTAAGTTTTGGTTCCACAATAAAGACTTAGAGTTCTCCCACATGACCTACAGCCAAGAAAGGTTCCAACTAATCTACATCCAAATATCCTTGTCCATAACTCGCTTTTACACCAATTGTTCTAGCTCCTATCATGGTTTTGTAGGTCCACTTCCATGTTTTGTAGCGTGCTTATGCAAAAAAATTAGTTTTGCAATACTACTTCACAACGTGTGTGCCTTTGAAATCCATACCTACTCAATAGAGTATGTTAGGATTTTTCTAGTGTCCTCACATCCCATCTTCAGAAAGGCTTATGCTACTGCATTAGACTCACTCCCTATGTTATTAAGAAGCATACCCTCATGATTATGAGGTAAACTCTGCCAATCAACATCCATCATTGTTTTCCTTTTACTATAAACTCTAGCTCTACAAGTAATATAATGCATCACCTCCATGTTGCTTATTCTTTCTTCCACTTACTGCTTCCATATCCATGCTCATTGTTCCATATCCACTTATCCACCTACAACAATGCAACTCATGGAAAACTCAAATTACCATTCTAATCCCATCATGTGCTAGTACTCTTCAACAAATACCTTTTATGTACTCCTCAATCATGCAGTATGTACACATCTTGGATTGAGTAAATGTCCCCATTGGAGCCCTCACCATGTTACACTTATGGTGACTCAATCCATACACAAATTTCCTCATGGATCACACATTCAGATATGCAAAGTAAAGAGAGCTAAACATTTTGTAGTGTTCCACTTCTCTTCTTCTAATATATTTATCTTGATTAGGTTCTACTTTATATCCCCTCTTCATATTCATCAATCTAGAGGATCACTTTAGTTGTCAACCATCCCCACCATCCCCTTTGTTGAGAAATTTCAATACCTCCATCCTCATGAACATTTCTTGCATAAGCTTGCAGCATATTTCACTACCACTAACAAACATTATCATTGTTGGTTCTTCCTTTCACCAAAATAATTTCTCCACCGGTCATGCTTCAATATTCCCTTCATCTTGCACTCTACTACACTATGTTAGGATTAATTATAATCCTCCCTTGACCACCATAGTCTCGATTCCATTTCCTAGCTTAGGAGTCTGATGCCACCTCACTAGTGGCATGGGGGACTCATGTGGGGCCACCTACCACCTGGTGTGCCAGTTTACATGAGTAAGCACTTGTCCCTAGTTTATGTTCAGTCATGCTCCAATCAACCATAGTTAGTTAAACTTCAAACAATCTAGAACCACTTTTCCCTAATTTGAGGAAGTTGGGCACCTTTGCTCACGTAACTCAGTCACATAACTCAATGTGAAGTGATTTAGTCATCTAGAGTTGCATTATTGAGTTCAAGTGGTGTTTTTCCATGGTTAAAGTTATCTGGAGTCATTCCAAGTTGGGGAATTCGAGTCAAACCTAGTAGATTCAAATTCGCATATGTATAACAGTGTTGTATTACACATAGATTACTGATTAAATATGGATGTAATGTTATTCTTCTAATTTTTTCTCCATGTGTGTGCAATGTTTCCATCAATGATTAATCAGTGTTTACTAAATTCTTCTCTCTTCCATAGCCTTCTTTTCATAGTGAATTCATTTAGGCCTGAGGATCCTAAGATTTTCTAAATTAAACATGATATCTGAGCAGGTAATAAAGACAACTTCCAACCTCATAAACTTCCATTGATGCACCAGAAGAAATTGGGTTCCACATAATTCATGTTATTCTTGCCTTGCTCCCTCTTGATTTTGTCTAGAGAAGTCTTGAAATTTGACATGTGTATGATAATTATAAAAATTGCAGACTGAAATAGAGATTGTACTTGACATTTTAACAACAATAGAACATGTGCAGCAGTAAGACAATCATTCACACAATTGAACACAATATTTTTCACAGGGAAACCTTTTAAGGACAAAAACCCCAAAGCATTAATAATTCATTCTCTAAATGAGATTATTGAGTTTGTACATGAGAAGAGAATTTATTTACAAACCTCTGAGATAATATGTAAATAAAATTTACAAACTGAGGAAGCCCTGATAGGCTTACTATTGCTATCATGTTGTTACTTCCATGTGGATTGTTTTCACTGCTGCCACGTAAACTAAGTCTAATGCTACCTCACATACACATGCTACCACCTCAGGGAAGGTCTCTTGATAGAGTGTTACATCTCTAATAGGGCTTGAATTCAAGGAGATCCCAAGTAGGGCTAATGGGCACTACTCATCACCACTACTGATATTTGTTGGCTCTCTCCTGTTGCTACCCTATGACTGTTGGTAGCCCTAACAGTTGTCACCACCATCATGAGTTGAGGAAGCCTTGTGTTTATTGATGTTGTATAAAACCCCCACCATGAGTGTTAGCATCTGTTGCTACCGTGAAGGAAGAGGGCAAAGAAAAGAGCCCTAGTGACCAGCTGCCACGTTAGGGAAGATAAACCTAGCCACAAATTTTCCTCAGTTAATTAGAGATGTGATGAAGGAGAATACATAAACCACAACTTGTCTTGGAAGCATTCCAAATATGATAATGAACTTGGATGATAATAAAATGGATTGCAACTCTTCTTGATTTATAGTCCATCAAACATAACATGTTTCCATGTAATTAGGAAGTTGACATTATGGCTTCCTTTATTTTTCATCTTTGACCCTTGAATTTTAATTTTTTGTGGTTCAATGGTCTTTATGGTGTTTGTCTTGTGCCACTTGGTTCTTCATTTGAAGGTCGCTTGGACCAAGGCAGGGGTTTCAAGGTCCTTCAAGTGTTTTTGTGACCACAACAATTTGTCTCAAGATTTCTTTAGGGCCCTCATGATTCATTCATGCCCACTCAAAGTGCATCTTCATAAATAAGGAGAATTATTTAATGCTTTATCTTGATCTCCTCATTTGCACCAAGATTAGGTGCTAGGGATTATGGTGATGACCTCGCAACTAACCAGGTACCTCAACCTCAGGATGCATTAGATGACTCAATGACAAATACTTGCTAACTTACCAAGCGCCTCCATTCTCCTAGAGAATGTCCCTCAGGTCGAGGCTAAGGTCCTAGTCCAGACTAGGTTAAGTTCCTAGTAACTGACTAAGTGCCTCCATTCTCCCATAGAATTTCCCTTAGCCCCAGGCTGAGGCCCCAGTCCCATACTGGGTTAATTTCTTAGTAACTAACCAAGTGCCTCCATTCTCCCAGAGAATGGTGCTCAGCCCTAGGCTGAGGGCCCAATACCACACTGGGTTAATTTCCTGGTAACTGACCAGGTGCCTCCATTCTCCAAGAGAATGGCCCTCATCCCCAGGATGTGGCCCTAGTCCCAGACTGGGTTAATTTCCTGGTAACTGGCCAGGTGCCTCCATTTTCCTAGAGAATGGATCTCAATGTTGCTTAGAAAAAATCAACACTCGCTCTCGGTGAGAGGTATTCTTTGTAATTCCAAGCTTGTCACAAATGTATATGAACTTTTTTGATGTTAGATACTTCATCAAAATTTCTACAATTTGTTCATTGGTACAAGTGTACTAAAGCTTCAGGGTACCTCTCTGAACTAAGTCTCTGATGAAGTGGTACTCCATATTAATGTGTTTTGACGTGTCATGAAACACAGGGTTCTCCAAAATATTTATGAAATTATGATGATCACAATGAATAATAGTTCACTCAATATTTCCACCAAATAGATCAAAGAGAAGTTTCCTAGTCCAAACTACTTCTTTGCAGACACCATTGGCAGCAATATACTCAGCTTTAGCTATGATCTGAGTTATTGAACCATGTTTTTTGTTGGACCAAGAGATCATTGTCGATCCCATTTTGAAGTAGTACCTGTATGTGCTTTTTTAGTCTACTGCACTACTAGCCCAATTAGAGTCAACATATCCAACTAATATTACTCCACTGCTGGAAATATACCTGAGCCCATACATACAAGTACCCCACACATATTTGAGAACATGTTTAGCAGCTACCTAGTGTATGTGCTTCGGATTGGACATGAACAGAATCAATGTATTCACTGTGTAATAGATATATGGTCTCCTATGCACTATATCCATAAAGGATCCAATGAGTTGTTGATACTAAGTAGGATCCACATCCTTTGAAGAAGTGTCGGAGTCACTTAACTTATTCAAGTTCATTTTCATGGGTATGGTCATGGACTTGCAGTCGTGCATTCCAAATATCTATAAGACATCGACTGCATACTTTCCTTGTGTAAATAATATCTCATCTGGCATCTTCCAAAACTCTAAGCCAAGACAATAGTGCATTAGACCCAGTTCATTCATCTCAAATTTAGAGGTGAGATCCCTCTTACATTGGGATATCAATTGTTCCTCCCCAGTAAGGAAAAAATCATCCACATCTAAAACTAGGATCAAGTGATGATTATGAACAACGTTAAAGTATATTTTGGAGTCAGTAGTAATTTTGGAAAACCCCAAGCTATGAATATAGCCATCAATTCTTGCATACCAAACTCTCGGGGCTTGCTTGAGCCCATACAAGTATTTCTTTAGTTTACACACATGGGAATTCTCCCCATGAGTCACAAAGCCTTCTGGTTTTTTAATGTATACTTCCTCTTCAATTTTTCCATCAAGAAAGATTGTCTTTACATCCATTTGAAAGATTTTCCATCCAAATAAAACAATGAGGGATATGATATTCCTGATGGTGGTAGATATGGTGACCAGATTAAAAGTTTCATCATAGTCTATGCCTTCATTTTGAGTGAAGCCACAAGCTACAAATATAGCTTTATACTTTCCAATGCTGCCATCAACGACATGCTTGATTTTGTAAAGACATTTATACGTTAGCACATACTTCCCTGTCGATCTAGGGACAACTTCCCACACATAATTTTTCATAATTGAATTATACTATTTGATCATGGCATCATTCCATACCTATAGACGTGTTGCATCTTTATATGTAGAGGGTTTTTCATCAATGAGCTTGCTCATCAGACCTAAGTACTTCTGGGGATTTATTCTTTCTGTGAAGGTTCCAGGAGGTGCTTTATGATTCTCATCTTCTTGCAATGTTTCTCAGAACTAGGAAGGTATTATCTTGGAAGGACGAGCCTCAAGTAGTTCTTCAACTGGTGCATTCATAATTTGAGGCTCATTTTCTTCTTCCTCCCTCTGAACTTCTGAATGAGGAGAGTCTGGAATTTTGAAAGGATGTCCTTTTGTATCCTTTGGAATCTCTTTCTATTGGAAGAACAAAAATTCCTCATGGATTATGCCATCTCTTTTATCTTGGCACATGAATATATACAGGAGTGCCGAAAATCCTCATGTGTTCAACTGCGGGTTTCTTTCATGTGAATACTTCTTTTGGAGTATTCCCACAAGATGGTCTGAGGGGTTCTATTTTGAATGTACTCAGTAGTACATGTAGTCTCATCCCACATAGATAAAGGGAGATTGAGGTCATACAACATAGCTTTGGAAGTTTCACATATTGTTATATTCTTCCTTTCTACAACCCCGTTCTGTTGAAGGTGGTATGGAATTGTTAGCTCCCTCTTGATTCCTATTGCAACCATATTTTGAAGAACAGGGAGAGTTGTATAATGAAGGTGTCCAAACCTTCAATG
Organism: Pseudotsuga menziesii; assembly: GCA_001517045.1. NCBI lineage: Eukaryota > Viridiplantae > Streptophyta > Pinopsida > Pinales > Pinaceae > Pseudotsuga > Pseudotsuga menziesii. Next base: position 97,836 of record LPNX011118183.1, read on the forward strand.
CTATAGTTCACATGGGTCGGTTATGTTGTGAAACAATGCTTGAGTGTATTGTCTGGATGCTTTGTAAAGACCTCCCTCTCGATCTCTATTCAATTCAACCGAACCTAACTTCTCATTCTTTTCCCATAGTAGAACTATTAGCACCGGGATTTGAGCCCCAAGGTTGAGGGAATTCCTGCTCCTGGGTAACAGCAGAACCACTTTATACTGTACCTCTGGCCTTGCGCAGTCAGAGAGGGATCTCTCTCTTGTCTTCATATTTTACTCCGTGTAAGATATTCGCTCAAGGATGGTCAAGAGACCGGACTCCTGAAATGGGAAAAAGTAGAGTGACGTGAGATGCAGGTGGGATTATCAGGGCAAGGGACCATTGGAAATGGATTCAAAAACCTGATTAGGGAACATTTGCAAGAGGAAAAGAATGGTATGGGGTTGTAGACAGAGGCAAGATAGCCATCGATCTCGCAATCAGGAGATATTTAGCAGGTGTTTAGAAGATAAGAGAGAACAACCCATCACGTGGAGCACCAAAAAGACAACTTCCATGTAACTTTAGAAGAAAACTTGATAAATGTCTGAAACAACAGGCGAATCATAGCAAGTATGAATTTCAAACTGTTATACACTAAGTTACAGACATGAAAGAAATCAACAAACTAGAATGGAAATAGGATATACATTTCACGTAAAGAAAATACATATTGAAAGAAGCAACGACACATGAAGCTCTGTCTTAAGAAACAACTCTTCCTCTACAATCTTATTCATAACACAGGCATCAGATCTTATTTACAACGGAGAACCTCAGCCCTTGAAGGTTTTCCCAACCTTCCAGCTTCTGCATCTCCCTCTATCGGGAGTGTATTTATATTATTCTAGTGCTGAGACTATTCTCCGAAACAAACCTAGAGACTGTTTCCAGTCACAATCATGCATTAACAGTATAGAGTGGAACTATTGCCATGTTTTACAAATATAAAAAAACATTATGGAGCTAGTCGATGCATTTGGCCCTAGTGATAGCTTGATGTGCTTGGTCGTTGTTATTGATAATGAGTATGACACCTCCTTCTCTGTCCGAAGTGTGTGTTTCCACCGTGTTTCAAATGCATCTTTCCGCATGGGCACACACTGGTAGGGTAGTTTGTGTGTTTCCCATGCTCAACCTCATCCACCACCTCATTCTTCTCTTGGTAACACTGTTATCCATGGGGTCTGGAAGAAGGGTCACATTGCTCTTGGCTGAGGCAAGCCTGCGAGGTGGCTTATCATTCTTGTGCTTATTATCTCTAGTAGGGTGGGTTTCCTATAGGCAATAAGGTGTAGCATATCTACACCAGCCCCATCACCATTAGAAAGTGGACTTCACAAACAGGGCTATGTGGGCTTTAGATCCCTAATGCTCCCATCCGAACAAATGCTTATACAGGGATCAGTCAAGGACTATCTCCTTCCGTTGAGGCTTTGGTGGTAGTGATGGTATCAGGGGTTCCTAAAACAACACTTACAGGGAGTAAGTGTCTAGGCCTCGCATCGTTGGAGGTGCAGGTATCACGTCTGGGCCCCAATGGATGGTGTCTCTCTTGGCATGCAATACCAAGGTGACAGGCAAGTGTGGAAATTTTCTCACCAACCACCAACACACCCAGATGAGCAAGCTTCTCGAACTAGATCGCCATCACTAACTCTTTGAGTGTTAGTGGATTCTCGACGAAGCATAAACTTGGGCTCTGAAACTACATTAGCTCATCCCCAACATTTCGAAGGAAGATATATGAGTTTTTGAGACTAACCTTTTCAATGACTGGTCAATATTCTTGCACATTTTGTCAGCAAGTGTTTTTGGCATCAACATGTGTGAGGGCGCAGGAAGAGTGATACTTTACCTACTGGGGATCTAGTCACGTCCTTTCATTGGCCTTGGTTCCTTACCATCTACTGTGGGAAGTATTTTTTGGATGCCACCTCATAAAGTTGATCCATGCTGCAAAGTTCATGAAGTGGACGCTCCCATGTTTCCTCGCTCTTGTGATGTAGGAAAGGGAATAGTATCCCTCTTCATGCTGGATTTGCCCCATGTGAGTAGCGGATTCGCCGATTACTTTCCTTACTTCTGCAGGCCAACTCACACAAAAATCCACTTATCTTTATGTAACATGACTCTGCCACAGTGCATGCTACAAATGGCATCGGGGAATCGACCAATTTGCAAGGAGGTAGATTACATGCGTGAACGTCTCCTCTGCACTGGATGTGAAACCTGTACCCTGGAAGTCTTCTCAGCCCTCTGATTTGAGGAATATTTTATGCCCACCATCCACGTTCCATAATTTCTTTTGCCAACTTTCTTCTTTGGATTCAATGAACAGTTTTTAGACCAAGGCTTATTCTCAATCATTGATCGTGATCGACCTCTTCATGCAACCGTCGATCCGAGTGGGCCCTACTACTTTTTGCAATGTGAAATCTTGGTCTTCAACCTTGCTAGTTTGTATTACAAAATAAACCATGACCGTAGATATCTTCCCTTCTTTGTCATGACCATTGATATTCATGGCTAGTACCACTTTTCACGATTTGAAATCGCAGCTTTACCTGCACAAGTTTGTTTTGCGAAATCGATTGAGATCGTAGATATGCTTCTGACTTCATCTCTCCCATCAAAGGATTTCGACCTTTAACCTTTTAACGATTTGCAAAAGCTCCTTCCATCGAGCATGTTTTCTCAACAAAATTGTTTCGAGCCGTTTGATCGAGCTTTGCTTTGATCTCGGCCTTTCATTTGTCTGCTTTCTTTAACGGACTCCATGAAAGCCAAACTTTGACCATCCTCCCGCATATTGGGCCAAAACCATGACCTATCACTGTTCTTTTTCATCATTTGATGGTTCGAAATCGTGGACCAGGAGCCTCTACTAACTTGAATGGTGTTCACATAATGTTTTAAAGGAATGGAATCCTCCTCGAACTTCTGTCGGGCCCATAAATAGACTGTTGAAAACGAGGTGTTAACAACCAGATCCATGAGGGATTCTATCCTCCCAGTGAAGTAGCAAATAAACCTCATAGACCAAGTGTCGAACCCATTGGGATGTCTTCAATCTTTCTTTGAAATCTCCATTCTGCTCTGAGCTACTACTGTAGTGAATTCATGCCACTCTTGCAAACGATGCTCTTGACTACAAACCTGTGCTTGTAACTGAAAATGAAAGCAAACTAGAATAGTAATGAAGGAAATGATTGATGATTATCAAGGTTATTGGTTCCTACCTACTCTACCTAATTTAGTTCATAATCCTGATTAAGTGAAATCAGACTTCCAATGAATCCAATCAAGCAACTTGCCTAATAGAGTTGTTCTTTTTTTGTGCTTAATGGACAGAAATGAAATAGATAATGGAGGAAAGCTATAGAATATAGACTGATTTTTATCGCAGAGACGTGACTAGTCATTACCGTTACCTAGCCTTTCCATGTACTCTTCTATGGGGTCATAGAAAACATGGCAACCCCTAACATATTCTGTCCTCTACTCGTGGGAAAGCTATTTAGAACTCCTTTCTTCTGGTGGTCTGTTAGGATGATACTTGGATGATTGTAGAAGAGGGCCTATAGAATCTTTTTTCAATGAAACATCCCCTTTTTTGCCAGAAATTTCTGCAACGAGGGCTTCATGTGCCTTAGGGGGGAGGTTCTTCTTTTCTCTAGTGGAACCGAGGAGGCATATTCCTCTTGTATGGGGTGATATTCCTAAAGGTGGAACATTAAAAAATGTATTTATCAAAGGGCTACTACATCCTTCTCCATGATTCGACACCTCATCACAAATTCTTGACGTATCAGTAGCTGGAGAGGAATTGCCTGGCTGCTTATTCTTATTATCTTCTCTTCCATACAAGTCTCTGGACTGCACCATCTCCCCTTCTTTCTAATTTTGCTTAGAGGCTTTAATCATGTGTCATATTAATTTAAAAGAGGCATAACACAAGGATAGGCTATCACCTTCAGTGCCCTTATTGCCCTTTTCTACTTTAACCTCCTGACTTCGCATATCATCTTGGTCCTCTCCATCAGCAGGTTGTGGTTCAATGGCCAGCTTCTTAGGTACAACCCACAAGTATTCTTCCTCATATTCATCATACACAGGAACACCGAATTTCTTTTTAAAATTGTCTTTTATGGACCCGGGGCGGCACAGGTCGCAATCTTCAGAGAATAGGACTGTAGGATCACATGGTCCTGTTTTGGGCTGGTCATCTTTCTTTATACCAAGAGAAATCTTTAGTTGAACAAGGACTTTTTCATTTTGCTTGTAGGGCCCAACCAATTTTAATGTATCTTTTATTTCACCATCGCTGTCCTAATCTAACAAATATTTGGACATCTTAAGGTTTTCCTCAACCTCCAAACAATCAATAAACATATGCTGCAAAGTGGTTGATTTTCTTTCCAAAAGAAGCAAGGACAACTCAGGAGGAAAGGTGGCTGCATAATAGATCTTAGTAGTGTTCTCAATAGGTTGGACTTCTTTAGGCATGTTATAATAAAAGCTGGCAAATATTCTATTAAAATTAGGTAAGGTCTCACCCTCATGTCTCTTCAAGGAATAGAATTCTGAAAGTATTTGATCCAGTGGTATTCTCCTACCCCAAAAATTTAAGAAGGTGCAAGAAAACTCTTCCCAAGTGTTGATGGACTTAGGATGCAAGTGCTTGAACCATTATTTAGCATCTCCTTGCAAGGCCTGGGCGAAAGCCCTCATGCAGACATCATCATGTTCCATTTCAAAAAGGTTAAAGAAATTTTCAAAGGCTTGTAAATGTTTCTCAACAGTGAAGTCTTTGGATTCTCCATCAAATTTGGGGAGGTACTTGTGATGTTTAGCGGGAAAATCATGGAGGATGGGAGGCAGTTGTAATGGTTTGTACCGACTTGGATAAATGGGAGAGACCAGGTTAGGCACAATTTCTACGCTATCGACTAAGGTTTCATGAATTTCATAGGGATGACCTTTGATGTCATGGGCCTCTAGAGAAAAATCTAGGTCAATGCTTTCGGTTCGTAAAGAAGGATAAACAAGAATATATTCATAGCTCTATTAAGAATGAGTTGAACCATAGAAGGATGTTTTGATAAATTTAGGGAAGGATAAGAAAAAAATTACAAGATAAGACAAAGCTTCTTGGAAGAAATGTAGACTCGAGCATCTTGACCTTCCACCACGCATTCTTGGAGCCTTATAAGGGGTTCATCTTTTGGATGAAGCCTGCCCGTATTTTTCTAATCATTCGATTTCTAGGTCGTACCACCAGTGGAGTCACTGAAGTCTAAACCCTTCAAGAGTGGAGTCGCCAGGTGAAAGTGCTCAACCTTCTTGATGCCTGATCATTTTCCACCATCAACAATCAGATCTAAAACCATGTCGTTTTTCCCAGGAATGTTCTTCAATTCATCCTCGGCAATGATGCCAGTTTGTTGGCACTGGGATTTGAGCCCCAAGGTTGAGTGAAGGCCCATTCCTCGGTAACAGCAGAACCACTTTAGACTGCGCCTCCAACCTTGCGCAGTCAGAGAGGGATCTCTTGCTTGTATTCAGATTTTACTCCGTGTAAGATATTCACTCAAGGATGGTTAGGAGACTGGACTCTTGAAATGGGACAAAGTAGAGTGTCGTGAGATGCAGGTGGGATTATCAGGGCAAGGGACCATTGGAAATGGAGTCGAAAACCTAAGTAGGGTACATTTGCAAGAGGAAAATAATGGCGTGGGGTTGTAGACAAAGGCAAGATAGCCACCGATCTCACAATCATGAGATATTTAGCGGGTGTTTAGAAGATAAAAGAGAATAACCCATCACGTGGAGCACCAACAAGATGAATTCCACGTAAATTTAGAAGAAAACTTGATAAATGTCTGAAACAACAGGTGAAGCATAGCAAGTATGAATTCCAAATTGTTATACACTAAGTTACATACATGAAAGAAATCAACAAACTAGAATGGAAACATGATATACATTTCACGTAAAGAAAATACATATTGAAAGAAGCAACGACACATGAATATCTGTCTTAAGAAACAACTCTTCCTCTGCAATCTTATTCATAACACAGGCATCAGATCTTATTTACAACGGAGAGCCTCAGCCCTTGAAGGTTTTCCCAACCTTCCATCTTCTGCATCTCCCTCTATCAGGAGTGTATTTATATTATTCTAGTGCTGATACTATTCTCCAAAACAAACCTAGAGGTTGTTTCCAGTCACAATCATGCATTAAAATTATAGAGAGTGGAACTATTGCCATGTTTTACAAATATAAACAAACATTATGGAGCTAGTGGGTGCATTCGGTCCGAGTGACATCTTGACATGCTAGTCCATTGTTATGGATAATGAGTATGATGCCTCCTTATCTATCTGAAGTGTGTGTTTCCATCATGTTTCAAATGCATCTTTCCGCATGGGCACACACTGGCAGGATAGTTTGTGTATTTCCCCTGCTCAACCTCATCCACCACCTCATTCTTCTCCAGGTAACACTGTTAGCCATGGGGTCTAGAAGAAGGGCTACATTCCTCTTGGCTGAGGCAAACCTATGAGGTGGCTTGTCATTCTTGTGCTTCTTATCTCCAGTAGGGTGGGATTCCTACAGACAATAAGGTGTAGCATATCTACACCAGCCTCATCACCCTTGGAAAGTGGACTTCACAAATAAGGATATGTGGGCTTTAGACCCTTGATGCTTCCATCCGACCAAATGCTTATACAGGGAGTAGTCAAGGACTGTCTCCTTCCAAGGAGGCTTTGGTGGCAATGATGGTATCAGGGGTTCTTGAAACAACACTTATAGGGAGTAAGTGTCCAGGCCTCGCGTCGTTGGAGGTGTAGGTATCACGTCTGGGCCTCGATGGCTGGTGTCACTCTTGGCATGCAATACCAAGGTGACAGGCGAGTGTGGAAGTTTTCTCACCAACCACGAACACACCCAGATGAACAAGCTTCTCGAACCAGATCACCATTGCCAACTCTTTGAGTTTCAGTGGATTCTCGACGAAGCAGAAACTTGGGCTCCAGAACTACGTTAGCTCATCCCTAGAGTTTCGAAGGAATATATATAAGTTTTTGAGACTGACCTTTTCAATGATTGGTCAATATTCCCGCACATTTTGTCATTGATTTTTTTGGCATCAACATGTGTGAGGGCACGGGCAGAGTGATCCTTTACCTGTTGGGGATCTAGTCATGTCGTTTCATTGGCCATGGCACCTTACCGTCTGCTATGGAAAGTATTGTTTGGATGCCACCTCATATAGTTGATCCATGCTGCAAAGTTCATGAAGTGGACGCTCCCACGTTTCCTCGCTCTTGTGATGTAGGAAATGTAATAGTCTCCCTCTTAGTGATGGATTTGCCCCGTGTGAGTAGCAGATTCATCGGTTACTTTCCTTACTTCCACAGGCCAAATCACATAAAAAGTTTCTTATCTTTACATAACATGACTATGCCATAGTGCATGCTACAAATGGCGTTTGGGAATCAACCAATCTGCAAGGAGGTAGATTACACACGTGAACGTCTCCTCTGCACTGGATGTGAAACCTGAACCCTGGAATTCTTCTCAGCCCTCTGATTTGAGGAATATTTTACACCCACTATCCATGTTCCATCATTTCTTTCACCAACTTTATTATATGGATTCAACGAATAGTTTTTAGACCAAGGCTTGCTCTCAATCGTCGATCGCAATCGACCTCTTCATGCAACCGTCGATCTGAGTGGGCCCTACTACTTTTCACAATGTGAAATCCTGGTCTTCAACCTTGCTATTTTTTATTGCAAAATAAACCATGATCATAGATCTCTTCCCTTCTTTGTCGTGACCATTGATATTCATGGCTGGTACCACTTTTCACAATTTGGAATCGCAGCTTTACCCGCACAAGTCTGTTTTGCGAAATCGACTGAGACCATAGATTTGCTTCTGACTTCATCTCTACTGTCGAAGGCTTCCAACCTTTCAAGCATGTTTTCTCAATGAAACTATTTCAAGCCATTTGATGGAGCTTTTCTTTGATCTCAGCCTTTGATTTTTTTTCCTTCTTTCACAGACTCCACGAAAGCCAAACTTTGACCGTCCTCCCGCATCTTGGGCCAAAACCACGACCTATCGTTGCTATTCTTCATCGTATGACGGTTCTAAATCATGGACCAGGAGCCTCTACTTACCTGAATGGTGTTCACATAATGTTTTAAAGGAATGGAACCCTCCTTGAACTTCTGTCAGGCCCATAAATAGACTATTGAAAATGGAGTGTTAACAAGAACCTTCTTGTCCATGAAGATAACTTTGTAGCCTTTATATTCTAAGCCAACAACTAAGAGAATTTTATTCTTGAAACTAGGGTCATATAGTATGTATTCCATGTACAAAACAGTCCCTGAGTCAAGTTGAAGTGAAGTTGATCCAACTCCTTCTATTTTGTAGGTGGTGTCATCCCCAAGTTCTACTTGATTAGTGAAATTTTTCTTCCTTTATCTTGTAAGAGATTCATGGAAACATGTCATATGTCTTGAATATTCACTATGCACTAACCAAGAGTTAGCATTGTTGGTGATGTATCTTTAAAGAGAAGAGATCAGGTAGTATTCTTGTCTAGATTCATATTCTTTGGAAGACTTGGCTCTCTTCTTCTTATTTGGTTCTTTTTCCTCTGTTGTAGAAGCTTGGAATATTATTTTGAACATTCTCTTTGGTTTTTTATAGTCCCTGGCATAATGTCCCATCTTATGAATTATGCCTTCATTGGTGTTGTTTTCTATACTTTGAATTATTCCTTCTTCTTCCAAGCTATCATTCCAAAGTCTATCAAATTTTGGTTGAGTTTCGCATCCACTTACAACTACCAGAAAGGTTTCCCAAGAACTGGGAAGACCGTCAAATACAGTCTGTACAAGATCATCATCATCCATAGGGAAACCAATGGCAGAAAGTTTATCTCTTACCTGAGAATTTTTTGTGAAGAAGGGGGCCACTCCTTCATCCTTATCCATCTTCAATATATGAAGTCTCTTCTTTAGTACTCTCTTCTGGTTGGGTTCTTTGTTGTCATATAAATTTGTCAACGTGTCAAAGCATTCTTTGGAAGTATTCAGTGGTGTTATGGTAGGCGTTAGGGTCTCCTTGAATGATTCATAAATTATTCTTCTTTCCTTGGATGGCTTCTTCTTGAAGGTCATCAAGGTCGTTTTCTTCCAAGGTGGCCATAATCCTAGATTTCCATGAGTTGTAGTTGGCTGACCCTTCATGTCTTTCCTCTAGTTTGAAGGTGTTTGAAGCCATCTTCAATAAAAAAGTATGCTATCTCAATCTAAAAGTGTCCCAAGTTCTATGGAGGCCACATTGGTCTGCTCAAACATTGTACACTTCACATGCAAATCTCTGATACCATGTTGAAATTCGACATGTGTATGATAATTATAAAAATTGCAGACTATAATAGAGATAGTACTTTATATTTTAAAAACAGTAGAACATGTGCAATACTAATACAATCATTCACACAATTGGACACAAGATTTTTCACGAGGAAACCTTTTAAGGAAAAAACCCCAAACCATTAATAATTCATCCTCTAAATGAGATCATTGAGTTTGTACATGAGCAGAGAATTTATTCACATAACTCTTAGAGAAGATGTAAATAAAATTTCCAAACTAAGGAAGCCCTAATAGGATTACTGTTGCTATCCTTCTGTTGTTTCCATGTGGACAGTTTTCACTGCTACCAGATCAACTAAATATGTTGCTACTTCACAGATATCTGCTCCCACCTCAACGAAGGTATGTTAATGGACTATTCACAAAGCATTAATATACCTTTGTGCAATGGTCATACACCTAGAATACATTTTCATTTTTCTTATACTTATTTCATATGGTTTAACTTAGGTTATATTGATCAATCTTGGTCTATTAGGTGATTCTGGACTCATTTACTCATAGTTTACGTGCTCCACTTTGATCATGCAGATAGTTGAGTCACTCTAGTTTGATCATTCTATCAGCTCAATATCCCTCATTGATGATAGGTCTTCTTTGGTGTGCTCCTCATCCCTTAAAATATGGAATCCATTTGACCAAGCATGCTAGTGCATGTATGTAGTGGTTTTGGACTCTCTTTGGGATTTTATTACATCCTAGACTCTCTCACCCACCCATGTGCTCTCCCATGCCCTAATTTATGATCCAGCATGCTCCAGCCATGTTCACACTAGAACTTGTGACTGTTCGGTATGGTTAGGGAGCTTATTGGTCCACCTAGGGGGGTTTAGAGGTCAAATACTAGTCTAACACTTGTATGCATCCAAATGGCCTCCAAAGGATAAGGAATTTTCTCCATTGTATTATAAATATGCACCACACATATCTACAATTTCTACACTAATTGAAACATCGGTTATTGGCACCATCTAAGTGTGTTATTTTGATCTCTTTTACTATTTTCTTTCATATTTTGTGAGTAAATTAGATTGTGAAGATTTCCTTAGCACCTAGATCTCACTGTGAATCAATTATCACATAATATCAGAGCTTTGTGGAGTTGCAAATGAAATCGAGAGTGTTTGAGTTGTTGTTTTGGGCATTTTCCAGAGAAAATTTGAGTGCTTGCATTGAAGGTACAATATAGTTTATGTCACTTAGTGCACAAGAAGGATGGATCAAACTCATGTATCTCTAACCCCATCATAACATTATACCCTCTTCTATAAGGTATCCTATTTAACAAAAAGTGAAAAAGATTCCTGGAAGCTTTCTTATTTTGGGCTTAACTTTTTGCTCGTAACTCAAAATTGGGCAGAATTTGAACCATGGGAAAGGCATTGATATTATATACAACTTTTTTGCTTTGAGTGTTTCCTAATTCCTTACCGTTTTCCTAGGTAAGCGTTTTAGTAACAAATCATATTTTAAAAGATGCTTTGTTACTAAAACACCCACCCCGGAAAAACAATAAGGAATTAGGAAAAACTCAAAACAAAAAAGTTATATATAATTTCAAGACCTTTCCAATGGTCTAAATTTCGCCCAATTCTGAATTACGAGAAAAACATTATTCCCAAAATACAAAAATATTCTTGGAATATTCTAGTCTTTTTTCAAATAGGATACATTTTAAGAAAAATAAAACCTTATGTTCAACTATTTTGAATGGAAGGATGAATCGATGATCCATATGAGGTCAAAAGGGTTGTACAATGTCACCATGGGGACTGAATTCAGCTAGATAAATCGAATTACTTTAATAACAAACTTGATGAGGCATTTTTGATGCTTCGTCTTAGCATTTCGAGAGAGCTTATCTTCCATGTAGATAGTATTGGCACACCCAATTAATTTTGTCTCAATATTGAGTCACTATTTGGGAAAACTAATGGAATGAGAGGCTATCAGCTCGAAAATGAGTGGATCTCATTGAGTCCAGCTCACTATGAGACTATCCAAGACTTATTCACCAAGTACAAGGCATTGGTGCTTCAGCTGAAATAGTTTGGAATAGAGAAGAAATAACAGCAGTTGGTATTTTCTATCCTTTCTAAGCTAGGGTCTGATTATTATGTGTTTGTTTCGACATTCCACTCAAGCAAGCTCACAGCTAGAAATTGAAGGATGTCTATGCTATCAAACTTCATGGAGTCATTCACTCAGGAGAAAGACAAGTTAGTAAAAATGAGTACCATCAAATCCAACAAGGATCAATCCCTTTTTGTTGGTGTGTTAAATCAAGACAAAGGAAAGAAGAAATTCAAGGATTTAAAGCATCAAATAATGAAAGAGAAGAAGAATTCAGATACCAAAATTTCCAGTTCAACTGATGAGGATTCAAAAGCCAAGACGATGGAGAGTAAGAGAGAGAATCCCACATGTGGTTATTGTAGAGGTTCACATCATGAAATATCTTTATTCATAAATAATATGGACATCATGACCAAGCTCCTTGAGGAGAACAATATTGATGTTCCAGATTTTGCAAGAAGAGGGGAGCACAAGCTCTCTTTGGAGCAATAAAATGGTAAGTGCATGCATGCTTTGAGTGCAAGGAAGAAACACATTTCTAATATCTCTATTTCATATGTATTTGTTTATTATTTATATTCTGATATATCAGAATCTAAAACCTCCATCCCTTCCTTGGAAGAAACCCCAAATAGTTCACCAAAGTTTCCTCCAAATACTAGTCATTTTTCACTAGTTTCTGACTTGTATTCTAAAAGTTCTTTCCCACTCCATTCAGATCCATACTATTCTGATTCTGAAGGTGATAGATATGAATATATACAGGTTATGAAATCCATATACTCATTTCTCCAAGCATTTTATTCCCAAAGGACTCGACAACCCTCAAATTCACTAGCTGGAAAATCTCAAAATTGCCTAGTTTCCAATACTATGTCACTTGTGTATGTTGCATTTATGTCTTACATATAATTCATTGGTTGGACAACCATGGAATTTACATTCATGGGACTGATGTTCCATATGTCTGGAAATGATATCACCACCTATGGTTTGATTTTCAAGTCTCCATAACATCTAGGTTCGCTCAACTACTTGTGTGATCTAGTTGCCCACTATTGTCTCACAATGGACCCATTTTCTCATGGAGACACCATACCTATAATATTTTATATTGGATATGACATATATTATGATATTTCAAAGCCTCGTGAGCTTTGTTATAGAGTTATAAAGGCGTTTCATCAAATTGGGAAGAATATTCATGGTTTAATTCATGATATGACAACTACACATGAGGCATAATTTGTTGAATATTTTGATGTTATTGGGGAAAGCATTTTCAGAGATATATTTTCAATTATTGATTAGGCTTCCAGATCAGATTATTCTTGCACAAAAATAAATTCTTATGATTCTCCTCCATCATCAAATGATGACCATTAAGGGGCCTCTCCACATGTTCTTTGTTTGCAACACATTGATTCACTCATGCATGATATTGGCATCCACAACATCTTCACCAAGTCCATCACTAAGAAGTTGTTATTTCATATCATTCAATAGAAGAAGAGGACATGTTGAATACTTTTTTGGTCATATCTTTCATGTCCATTCTTGAGGGAGGATTTTCCTCATGAGTTTTTTCCTCTTTCCTCGTTTTACATCGACAAATAAAAAAAATTGTTGTAAGAGGTGACTTGAGCCTTAGTTGCCAAGGCCTCAATAAACATTTGGTATAACTTGTACTAATTTAGGATTAAGGGGGGTGTTAGAGAATTAATCTACCTTACTACCATGGTCATACACCTAGGATAAATTTTCATTTTTCTTGTACTTATGTCATATGGTCTAAATTAGGTTATATTTATCAATCTTGGTCTATTAGGTGATTCTGGACTTATTTACTCATGGTTGAGGAGCTCCACTTTAATCATCCTAACAGTTGAGGTGCTCCTATTTTATCATTCTTTCAACCCAAGTGTCCTCATTAATGACTTGTCTTCCTTGGTGCGCTCTCAATCCCTTAAAACATGGAATTTGTTTAACCAAGGGTGCTAGTACATGTATCTAGTGGTTTTGGAGTCTCTTTGGGAATTTATTGCTTCCAAGAGACTCTCCCACTCACCCATGTGCTCTCCCATGCCCTCATTTATGATCCAACATGCTCCAACCATATTCACACTATCATTTGTGATTGTTTTGTATGGTTAGGGAGCTTATTCGCCCACCTAGGTGGTTTAGAGGTCAAATCCTAGAGTGACACTTGTACACATCGAAATGGCCTCCAAAGGATAAATAATTTTCCCCATTTTATTATAAATATGTACCATACATATATATACAAGTTGTACACTAAAAGAAACACCAATTATTGGCACCATCTATGTGTGTTATTTTTCTCTCTTTTACTATTTTATTGGATATTTTGTGAATAAATTAGATTGTGAAGATTTCCTTAGCTCCTAGATCTCCCTATGAATAAATTCTCACATGGTATTAGAGCTTTGTGGAGATGAAAAACAAATCCAGAGTGTTTGAGTTGTTGTTTAGGGCATTTCCAGATAAAATTTGAGTGTTTGCATTGCAGATACAACAACGTTTTTGGCACTTAGTGTGTAAGTAGGATGGACCAGACTCATGTATTGCTGACCCCATTCAACTATTTTGAAGGAAAGGACCAAATGGTGATCCAAATGAGGTTGATATGGTTTTATAGAGTCACCATGGAGAATGAATTTGAGCCCAACTCTGCTATGGAGAAATCAAAGTACTTTAACAGGCTTGATGAGGCATTTGTGATGCTTTGTATCAATGTTTCAAGAGACCTTCTCTTCCATGTAGAAATTCTTGGCACGCGTAATGAATTTTGGCTCAATATTGAGTCAATATTTGGGAAAATTGATGAGATGAGAGGCCATTAGCTCGAAAATGAGTTGCTCTCATTGAGCCTAGCTCACTATGAGACTATCCAAGAATTCTTCACCAAGTTCAAAGCATTGGTGCTTCAGATGAAACAGTGTGGAATAGAGAAGAGATAAGAGAAGTTGATATTGTATATCCTTTCTAATATAGGGCCTAATAATTCTGTGTTTTTTCTACATTCCACTCAAGCAAGCTCACAGCTATAAATTCGAGGATGTCTGGGATATCATACTTCATGTAGTCATTGACTCAGGAGAAAGACAAGTTAGTGAAAATGGGTACCATAAAATCCACCAAGGATAAATATCTTGCTTTTGGTGTGTCAAATCAAGCCAAAGGAAAGAATAAATTCAAGGATTTAGATACAAAAAGCTCCAGTTCAACTAATGAGGATTCGAAATCCAAGAGGATGAAGAGTAAAAGAGAGAATCCCACGTGTGGTTATTGCAGATATTCACATAATGAAATAAATTTCTTTATAAATAAGTTGGATATCATGACCAATTTAATTGAGGAGAACACTATTGATGTTCCATAATTTGCAAGAAGAGGGGAGCGCAAGCTCTCTTTGGAGCAAGAAAATGGTAAGTGCATGCATGGTTTGAGTTCAAGGAAGAAACCCATTTATAATATCTATGTTTCAGATTTATTTGTTTCTTATTTACAGACTGATATATCAAAATCTGAAACCTCCATCCCTTCCTTCGAAGAAACCCCAAACTATTCACCAAAGTTTCCTAAAAAAACTAGTCATTTTCACTAGTTTTCGACTTGTCTTATGAAAGCTATTTTCCAATCCATTCATATCCTTCCTATTCTGATTAGGAAGGTGATATACAGGTGGATATATATGCTATGAAAACCATAGAATCATTTAACCAACCATTTGATTCCCAAAATACCCGACAACCCTCAAATTCACTAGTTTGAAAATCTCAAAATTGCCTAGTTTCCAATACTATGTCACTTGTGTATGTTTCCTTTATATATTGCATATCATTCATTGGTTGGAAATCCATGGAATTGGCCTTCATGGGACTGATGTTACATATCTTTGTACATGATATCACCACCTATGGTTCTATGTTCAAGTCTCCATACCATCCAGGTTCGTTCAGCTGTCAGTGTGATGTAGTTGTCCACTCTTCTCCCACTATGGACCCATTCGTTCATGGAGACACCATACCTCTGATATTTTATACTGGATATGACATATATTATGATATTTCAAAGCCTCATGATCTTTGTTACAAATTTATAAAGGTGCTTCATCAAATTGGGAAGAAGATTCATGGTTTAATTCATGATATGACAGCTACACATGAGGCATGTTTTGTTGAATCTTTTGATGTTATTTGGTAAAGAGTTTGTAGAGATATATTTTCCATTATTTATTATGCTTCCATATCAGAGTATTATTTTATCAAAATACATTTGTATGATGCTCCTCTATCAACAAATGATGACCATCAAGGGGCCTCTCCACATGTTCTTTGTCTACAACACATTGATGCAGTGACACATGATCTTGGAATCCACAACATATTCACCAAGTCCATCACCAAGAAGTTGTTCTTTCATCTCATTCAAGTGAAGAAGAGGACTTGTTAAATAATTTTTTGATTATATATGTCATGTCCATTTTTTAGGGAGGATTTTTCCCATGAGTTTTTGCCTCTTTCCTCGTTTTACATAGACCAATAAAAACATTTGTTGTAAGAGGTGACATGAGCCTTAGTTTCCAAGGCCTCAATAAAAATTTGGTATAAGTTGTAATAAGTTAGGATTAAGGGGGGGTGTTAGAGCATTAATCTACCTTAGTACCATGGTCATACACCTATGATACATTTTCATTTGTATTGTACTTATGTCATATGGTCTAAATTAGGTTATTTTGATCAATCTTGGTCTATTAGGTGATTCTAGACTCATTTACTCACAATTGAGGCACTCTATTTTGATCATCCTGATAATTAACATGCTCTATTTTGATCATTTTTTCAACCCATGCACCCTCATTGATGACATGTCTTCCTTGGGATGCTCCTCATCCCTTAAAACATGAAAGTTGTTCAACCAATGGTGCCAGTGCATGTATCTAGTGGTTTTGGACTCTCTTTGGAAATTTATTGATTCCTAGAGACTCTCCCACTCACCCATCTACGCTCCCATGCCCTCATTTATGATCTATCTGTAGAAATATTGACAAAAAATCAGACTTTTTGCAAACACTTAGTTAAACCCAGATTTCAGACTTTAACTATCATTAAGTAAAAACACTTCACATGCATAAAACCCAACAACCATGAAGCTAAAACACTAACAAACTAATTCTGTAGCAACAGAAATACACATAAAAAATAGTAGACTAATAAACCCATAAAATAGTATATTTTTGGTCCATGTGACCCTGAAAAAACCCCACCCTGGGGAAAACCAATCCAAGAGAATTTTATTGCAGCATTTATCAGGTAGAGAAATAATTTATAGCAACATTTATTTCAACATTAATGACTGTACCATATTTCTTGATTTTTGTGCCCACCTCAAATTTCGTGCCCACCTCAATTTTTGTGCCACCAGCAGAATGTACAGAACTGTATGGACTGTATGGAATAGTATAGACTGTACATATTTCTGTGCTTGAAAAAAATTCACTTCTCCTTGAAAGTCGTACCTAGAAAATTTCCTCGAAAAATGTGCCTCTGTTGTACCATACGGACTAAATGGAATAGTACAACTCAATAGAAACTAAATGCCTTGAAAATTACCCAACTCCTTGGGATTCATGCCCTCTTGAGAAAAAAAATTCTCCTTGGGATTCGTGCTCACTTGAGAAAAATTGCAGCTCCCTCTCTCTCTGCAAATAACTCAACCAAATGCTCACTCTTGGAAATTATTTCCTTCAAATTATCTTGCACACTACCCAAGGCTCTCTCTTATAACTTGAGAGTGACTTTTCACCTTCCCAATCCCTAAATCCAAAGGCCAAGATTAAATCTTGCCTTTTAAAAGATCAAGGGTTAAGAAACTTTCCACCCAAAAACGGTTACATTTAATTTTAATAAAGTCACATTTACTTTATGAACCAAGTGTACTTTATCTCATAAAGTCAATTTATAAAATTAAAACAAGGCAATACTTTATAAAAAATCCCATTTACATAAGAGTCACTTTAAACTTTATAAAACAACATTACAAAGTAAAGTAGCCTAGCTAGTGCATGGTCACTTCTGCATAGAAGACAAAAACATGCGGAGTGCCTCCATAGCTAAATCTCTAACACTCCCTCTTAGCGAGGGATGTACTCACTGCCATCATCAACAGGTCCTATCCTCAAAACCATCACACTATTTGTTGTAGGACATCCCTCTGTACCTGGAACCAATGCTACAACCTACACCGAACTCGAATATGAAGATAACCTTCTGGTAGCCACCCTGAACCCTGAGCTCCTAGGAGAATCAAATCCCCACTCTTGAGCATTGTTTCTCTCATGCTAGCTGAGCCTCCTGCCAGTACTCAGAAGAGACTCCCTCTCTTCCATCGAAACTCAAGACTATACCCTTAGCGCCACTGCATCCTGAGGATCCTCCTGCTACTCGTCTGAATCATCAACCGTGAGATGTGCACTGAACTTTTATAGCTCACTGAAATGATCAACAATCAACTATGGATCAATCAGTACCACTCTCTTCAAGTATATATAAACATGTCCCAGATCATCTCTATCTGGAAAAATGTACACATGTCCCGTTCGGGATAATGTCAAATACCCTGCATCTTCCAGGGCTGAGACTAAGAGAAATTTTACCCTCATCCCTGGAACAAAGAGGACCCCATCCTGATCAAGGTATCCTCCATGACTAAGTTGGAATATGAATTTTCCAACTACTTTCACAACAAGTGCATGTCCCCCTTTTGACTAAATGAACCGATCAGGACCAGTCTCAATAATGATACGGAATATATCCCATATTCCAATCATATGATGTGAGGATCCACTATCAATATACCAAGTACCATTCTGAAATCTCTATTACTGTCAGCACTAGAAATAAGGGAGAACAATGAGAATTCCTTCTCGAATCTTCTCACAAAGTCTTCTTCTTATGTTGTAGCTACAACAACTGTATCTTCTTCCTTCTTCTTCTTCTTCTTCTTAGGATACTGAGAAGCATAGTGTCCATACTGGTTTCAAGAAAAAAATCAAACTTTTCTCAAGTCCTTCTAGGACTTATTCTTGCTCTTAGCAGAAAGAGCAACATTCTCTTCACTAGCACCCTCCTTCTATCCACTTCCTTGAGATCCTTCCCAAATATCCTCTTTAGTGAAATCATCCCATAATCTGCTCCAATCTGGAAGGTTTTCTCGAGCAACCACACACTTCACAAAGACTTCCCATTCCTTAGTGAATCCTTTCAAGGCTATCCACACTAAATTAGAATCAGAAATGGCTTCTCCAACTGCAGCTAGCTCATCTTTCACTTTGGCCACCCGGGTAAGAAAAGATTCTACACCCTCACCCTTGGCCATCTTAGTTCCCTGCAATTTTTCCTAGAGAGCCATTATCTGGTTCTTTTTTTTAGCTTCATACAAGCCTTTCCATGTATTCACATTTCTTAAGAAGTTTTCTTCTTAGCTACATGTGGAATAAGGTGGTCCTTAATACCATCCAAAATCAATATTTGGTCTCTGGCCTCTTTTACCTCATGAATATCCAAAGGAATAGGATCAGATGCAGGAGGATTTACCATGGTGCTAACTATGGTCCATAGTCTATTTTCTTTGAGAACAATAGTCATCCTAGCTTTCCACTACAAGCATTTGGACATACCATCCAACCGATACTCATATCTAATGCATGCAACCATCTCTGCTATCAAAGAAAAAATAGACCAACAAAAGAACAATATCTTCACTCTTCCCCGCCACCTACAAGTCACATCCAAATAAGGTTTTCCCAACACATAAGTTGTTAAAAAGCACAGCAATAAACCTTTCCCAACAACTCAACACTACTGTTGCCCCCACAATCAGTTGTAAACTCAGAGCCTCAGATCTAATACCATATAGAAATATTGACAAAAAATCAGCATTTTTCCAAACACTTAGTTAAACCCATATTTCAGACTTTAACTGTCATTAAGTAAAAACGCTTCACATGCATAAAATCCAACAACCATGAAGCTGAAAAACTAAAAAAATAAGTCTGTAGCAGCAAAAATACACATAAAAAATAACAGACTGATAAACCCATAAAACAATAGATTTTTGGTCAATGTGACCCTGGAAAAACCCCACCCCAGGGAAAACCAGTTCAAGAGAATTTTATTGCAACATTTATCAGGAAGAGAAATAATTTACAGCAACATTTCTTTCATCATTAATGATTGTACCATATTTCTCAATTTTCGTGCCCACCTCCATTTCCATTCCCACCTCAAATTCCATGTCCACCTCGATTTTCGTGGCACCAATAGAATGTATAGACTGTACGGAATGGTATGGATTGTATGGAATAGCACAGAATGTATGGATTTTTGTGCTTAAAAAAATTCACTTCTCGTCGAAAATCATGCCCATAACTTTTTCCTCAAAAAATGTGCCTCTATTGTACCATATGGACTGTACAGAACAGTACAACTCAGCAGAAACTAAATGCCTTGAAAACTTCCCATCTCCTTGGGATTCATGCCCTCTTGAGAAAAAAAATTTCCCCTTGGGATTCATGCCCACTTGAGAAAAATTGTAGGTCCCTATCTCTCTGCAAATAACTCATCCAAAATGCTCACTCTTGGAAATTCTTTCCTTCAACATATCTTGCACACTATACTAGGCTCTCTCTTATAACTTGGGAGTGACTTTGCATCTTCCTAATCCTTAAATCCAAAGGCCAAGATTAAATCTTTCCTTTTCAAGATCAAGGGTTGAGAAAGTTTCCCCCCAAAAGCAGTTACATTTAATTTTAATAAAGTCACATTTACTTTATGAACCAAGTGTACTTTATCTCATAAAGTCACTTTATAAAATTAAAATAAGGGAATACTTTATAAAAAGTCCCATTTACATAAGAGTCACTTTAAACTTTATAAAACAACATTACAAAGTAAAGTAGCCTAGCTAGTGCATGGTCACTTACACATACAAGACAAAAACATGTGGAGTGCCTCTAGAGCTAAATCTCTAACACCATCATGCCCCAGACATGTTCAAACTAGCATTTGTGACTGTTTGGTATGGTTAGGGAGCTTGCTGGTCCACCTAGGGGGGTTTAGAGGTCAAATCCTAGCCCGACACTTGTATGCATCCAGATGACCTCCAAAGGCTAAAAAATTTTCCCCATTGTATTATAAATATGTACCACACATATCTACAAGTTGTACACTAATATAAACATCAATTATTGGAACCATGTATTTGTGTTATTTTTCTCTATTTTACTATCTTCTTGCATATTTTGTGAATAACTTATATTGTGAGGATTTCCTTAGCTTCTAGATCTCACTGTGAATAAATTCTCACAACTGTTACATCCATAATATGGTTTGGATGCAAGGAGAGACCTAGAAGGGCTAGTGGTAACTAATCCTCATCACCACTGATAGTTGTTGACACTCTCTTGTTCCTACCCCATGACTGTTGGTATCCCTAACAACTATCACTACCAACGTGAGATGAGGAAACCTCATGATTATTGTTGCTATAGAAAACCCCCCACCATGAGATGAAGAAACCTCATGATTGTTGTTGCTATAGAAAACCCCCACCATGAGTGTTAGCAGTTGTTGCTTCTGTGAAGGAAGAGAGAAAAGAAAAGATCCCTAGTGACCAGCTGCCACGTTATGGAAGATAAACCCAACGACAATTTTTTCCTGAGTCAATTAGAGATGCTATGAAGGAGAATAACTTAGCCATGACTTGTATTGGGAGCAGTCCAAAGATGATAATGAACTTGGATGATAATAAAATGGATTTCAACTCTTCTTCATTTATAGTCCATCAAACATAATTAGGAAGTTGACATTAGAGATTCCTTTCTTGTTCATATTTGACCCTTGGCTTTTAATTCTTTCTGGTTTAATGTTATTTATGGTGTTTGAATTATGCCGCTTAGTACTTCATTTCAAGTTTGCTTGGACTAAGGAAAGGGTTTCAAGGTCCTTTAAGTGTTTTTGTGACCACAACAAGTTGTCTCAAGAGTTCTTCAGGGTCCTCATGATTCATTCATCCCACTCAAAGTGCATATTCATAGATAAGGAGAATTATTAAATGTTTATATTTATCTCCTCGTTTCCACCAAGCTCAAGTGTTAGGTGTCTCAACCAGAGGTATCTAGTCCCTGGAGAAGGTCTCATAGACTATAGATCAAGGAGAGGAGTGCATCCCTTTCCCAGACCCAGTCTAGGGATTGTGGTGATGACTCGGTAACTGACCAAGTGCCTCAGCCCCAGGATGCATTAGATGACTCAATTTCAAATACTTGGTAACTAACCAAGCACCTCCATTCTCCTATAGGACAACCCTCAGCCTGAGGCTGAGGTCCAAGTCTTGAATTAGGTTAAATTCCTAGTAACTAACCAAGTGCCTCCATTCTCTCAGAGAATGGACCTCAACCCAAGTTGAGGCCCTTGTCCTAAACTGGGTTAATTTCCTGGTAACTAACCAAGCGCCTCCATTCTCCTAGAGAATGGTCCTCGCCCCAGTCCCAGAATGTGTTAATTTCTTCATAATTGACTAGGTGCCTCCATTCGCCATGAGAATGGCCCTCATCCCCATGATGAGGACCCAGTGCCGGACTGGGTTATTTTCCTGGTAATTGACCAAGTGCTTCCATTCTCTCAGAGTATGACTCTCGATGCTGCTTAGGAAAAATCAACAAATTCTAGCCACGTGTGATGCACCTGGATAGACTTCTGGAGAAATATTTAATGGACATCCTATGATATCCTACTAAACCCATGAAATCTCGAATTTCTATCACATTCTTGTGTGTAGAGCAATTCACTATTGCCTCAATATTCTCAATTATTTAGAAATTCCATATGTTGAAATGACATGACCTAAAAATACTAAATATTTTTGTAATAGAAGTCACATTTACTGAGCTTGTATTACAAGTTATGCTCTCGAAGAACCTAAAATACCATTATGAGATGCTCTACATGCTCTTCCAAATTTCTAGAATAGATGAGGATGTCATCAAGGAATACCAAGAGGAACCTATCCAAGTATTGGTTGAACATAGTGTCATGAAGCGCATGAAATTACCTGGAACATTGGTTAAACCAAATGGCACAATAGTGACTTCATAGTGTCCTTACCATGTTTTGAAAGCTAATTTATGTATATCTTCCTCCTTTATTTTGACTTCAAGATACCCTTTCCTTAATTCAATTTTAGAAAATACTCTATCATGGGAAATGGATACTTGTTCTTGATTATGACCTTATTGAGTTGTACATAGTCAATGCACAATCGCAAGGTTCCATCCTTTGTTTCAGAAAATAGCATTGGCAAACCCCATGGGGACATGCTCACTCTAATATACTTCTCGTCCATTAATTTTTGGAGGTGCTTTTTCAACTCTACCAGATCTAGAGTGTTTATTTTGTAAGGGGCTTTAGACACTAGGGCCATTCTTGTAGCCATGCTGATAGTAAAATCAACATCTATTTTGGGTGGTAGTCTTGGCACCTCTTCTAGAAATACATCGTTATATTCTTACAACACTGGAAAATATTCTAGCACTAGAACTTTATCCTCTATGAATTCTGACACATGAAACACATACACCTTACAGTTCTTCTTGAAGTATATATCCAATTACCATGATTAAATTTTCTTTAATAAAACATTATTTAGAACACATTTCACCAACTAATAGTTGTATTCATCATCAAGGAATTCAAGATAATTATTATAACAAGCAAGCTTGGCATGAAGCTTCTCCATCCAATCCATGACAATAAGAACATCATACTAATCGTAGGATGTTTAGATTTTTTGCACTGGACATACCATCCAATGTTAACGAGCATCCTTCTACCATTTCACATATTTTCTTTTTTGTCCCTATGGATAACTAACTAGCGATGATTTTCCATTCTTACTTTTCTTAATCACCCAAGCTTCAATAATATTAGGATTAATATGACTATGACTAGATCATGGATCTATTAAAATAGAAATATATGGTGCCATAGTATTATCTCCAACCTCAACCACTGCAACTTGATGGTATGCATGATGATCATTCAAAGCTATGTAAATACTAGTAGTCGATCTAGCCATGTCTTCCACATTGACGACTCCTTCAATGTTATGGATTCTTTGTGTTTGTTCCTTCATGTGAGAGAAATCTACAACTTATGATTTCCTCCACATCTCCAACATTGCATTGGTTCTTTGGTACTTCTTGTACATGGAATAATGTGCTGGAATATGCCTTGCATTGGATCTTCTTATTGAACATTCCTCTTCTGATTCCTATAGGGTAAATATCTAAACTATTTCTTCCATGGGTCAAACCTTACCTTGTTATTTCCTCTTCTTACTTTTTTTTCCTTAGCTCTTCCTTTGTATTGCTCATATCAATGCATAAGGTTCCGAATAGCATCATCCAAGGTCTTAGGCTCCACGAATTCAATTTTATCTCTATAATTATGGGGAATCCCATTTAAGAATATATTTATCTTCTCCTTCTCATTTATGAGATAATCCACATACTAGAGCGGTACTAGGAATTTATTCACATATTCCTCCATTTTCATCTATCACGAATTAAAAAATGTAACTCCTTTCTCTTACTGTCATAATATCTTTTAGAAAGATACTTCTACTTGAAATACTTTTCAAAATTCTTTTAGTAATTTTTCCTTTCCTTTCCCTTCACTTGCCAAAGGTATTCCCACCAAATTGTATCTCTACCATTCAAATTAAAGATGGAAATCCTAGCTTTTTTATCCCTAGAAAAGTCATGAACCTTGAAGTATTTCCTCTTCCCAAAAAGCTATACCTCAGCCTCCTGACTGTACTAACTTTCTCTATCGAATGTGGGTGGATTTATTTCCTTAATTCTCCAAATGAATTCTCTCTACGAGGCCTCCTATTCTTATATCTTGATTCAAATGCATTGAACTATCTAATGATATTTCTGATTTACTTAATCTGCTACTCAAAGTTTCTGATGGAGAAATGTTCATTCTCCTTTTGCACGCACTTCTTTCTTGGCATTATGACCTTCCTCTAGAGTGATTGCTCACACTCTTTCCATACTTCCACTTTTCTGATATGATTCCATATTATCTTTCTATTGATGATCTATTAGACTTTGCCTAGTGTTAAAACCACTGCTCTTATGCCACCTTGTCATGTCCCTGGTAGGATCTGTAGGTTATCACAACCATGGGTGATCATTTTTGTATTTCTTCTTAATTCTAATACCAATAAATTATTGTCTAACATTGATTTATTTTGTTGCGCAACTTTCTGTGCCATGCACTCTTAGCTTACTATTCAACACACTATGCACACAATACTCTAATCTACATGCACTTCCGCACTTATCAATTTATTTACTATCTCACTATACTATGCTCACAGGTCCATACCATCATGCGATCCTCTACATGGTTTCCTACAAAAATTGTGTGCCTAATACCACATAGTATAACCACCCTTTGTCAAACCACAACGTGTCTCACACCACGCAATATAACCACCTTGTGGCAATTTTAGCTTGTCTTTCCCGTTCACTGGCTATTTGTAAAGTTAGAATTGTATACGTAATGGAACAAAATATACGAAAAATCATGTATATGCAATAAATTCATATTCATAATCATTATATACACCATGCATCTCATCACTCATACAATGAAAATGATTAACAATAATAAAACATCACATAAAACTTATCATGAATGAATCTTCTTTGAGCAATTGACTACACAAGAGAAATGCTCCATCCAATTATAGTAACTTTGTCTAGCATATTCTCATTCTTCTAAGATGCCACCCCCGTGTTAGGCATGATTACCTTAAGGAGAGGGTAACAATCCAAATATCTCTCCCATAGTCAAATAGGCACAAGGCCATAGCTAAAACAACCTCTGTTGGGTTAACATGTTGTTGCAAGCATACATACTCATTTCTCATGCTAATATAGCATCTGCTAGGTTAATTTCTAGGTACTAGAGGTAAAATGATAACTAGTGACTCTCCACAATGTTAAAGGATAACTAGTGAATCTTCTTAGTTTAGGTTCGACAATACCCAACACACACAACACCATGTAGGTGGTATTCTAGTGTGTGCATAAAAATACCACACAAAACCCACTATTCCACTAGGAGGTCTCAACCTTCACTAGTCTCCTATCCATATCCATGCTCTATACCACACTAGAAATCAATACTAAAAATTGGCCTCGCATAGACTCAATTGGTTTGGGGTTCATAATACCCACCCTAGGAAACAACACATAGGTTCTATTCTAGTGTGTGCATAGAAAGAATGATCAAACACAACTATTATGTTGGGATGTTGCACAACCACTATTGGATATCAATTCACTCAGTGCTCAACACTCTATCCACTTCTTAGGGATCATAAGAAATCAAGCAAGATAAACAGTCAAGTATAGCATACCTCTAGAACCATAGATTCCTTGCGCAAAATCAACTAGCTTGGGGACCACAATACTCACCCCACAAAACACCAAGGAGGTACCCCATCACCACTGAATGGCCCCTCATGCATCACTTTCCTCCAGGTGTTATACCAGTGTGTGTGTAGAAATATCACCCAAACCCAAGATCATCTTCCTACATGCTCGATTTTCCCATGGCTTACAAATCCTAGTTGTGCACAACCAATGGCTCCAAGGTAATCACTTCAGTCACTATCCAACAGACCTCTTTGTTACAATTGGGCTCATTGATGACTGCACTTGGGCTTACTCAACATCAAAGAAATTAGATTTCTCAGGTGCACGATTGAGGATTCACTCGCTTCACCACTTTGTCATCCCAACTCAGACACTTATAGAAACAGACTATGTCACACAAATATTTAACCTAAATTCAAGATGCTTAGAATCAATATAATAGATTGTAATTTGATACCACTATGCTTCACAGATCAACATAGGAATCCATGGAAATTGCGTTATCTGTTTCCTTTTCAACTCACAGTCATGACCACAATCTAGAACTTAAGTCCACTCTCCACCTTGTCACTGTTCGATTTTAGCTTCCTCTCACGTAAGGGTTGAATATTCCTATTCATAGTGAGTTGGATAGATTTCTTGAGGGATGGATGAGAGAGGAAGAATATTCAGAATCCCTTCCTCTCCAAATACGGAAATATCGATACACCCATGAAGGACCAAGTTACTTGACCACGTCAACTCATTAACTTGTTGACAGACTCACTAATAGGTTACTATGACATCCTCCAATTGACGGGTCATTTAAGGATGACATCAATACAACTAATAACTTACCTAATAAGTTATCCCCATTTCCATTTCTGGAGGGAGACTACCGTTACTCTTCCACAACTCTGTCACAAGGAAACTCAGGCCAACACCTTCCTTTCCTCGAGACAATAATTGTCTCAACTACCTTCCTATTGGAAACTTTAAATGATTGGGTCACATGAGTCAAACTGACATTTGAGGGATCATAAGTTCTCTCTAGGACACTTGGCTCTAATCTATTGGATACATGGATTCAATTCCTTCCTAATCTTAGGATAACCATGTCCCTTATTCATGTTCCCTTTCAAATTCAACTGTGGATTTATTTATTATTGTGAGTCTCATGTACATAATATTTACATTGTTACAATGCTTGACCAAGACATCCTTCACTAACCATATACATTTGGGGAATCCATGGTAGGGACTTTGTCTTGAGCTCCTCACCATGTATCTTACAAGTATTAATGATATTGCATCATTTACATGGTTTATGTCAAAGGTCAAGAATAGGGACATTACATATGTTGTCCACTTGCATTTGGATTCTTCACCACACTTTGAAACTCTACCCAACTACAACTGGAGTTGCTTCCTTCTTCATGCAGGACACTCTTTCTCTGATACCAACTGATGCAAGTGAAAACCCACACGATGGGTCTCAGACCAAAGAGAACAAATAGAAACATAGATATACACCAACAAACACACAAAATCACAATTTGGCACCAATAATGTCCTTTTATTAATTCAATAAAATCAATTTTACAAAGGTTGAATACAATTCAGTTTCAAATGCTTTGTTTCAATTGGTATGGTTTCTTTACAACGTGATTACAATTTTTACGTCTATAACAAACTAAGATACAGAATTGAACCCCTTCTCTTGAAACATTCTTTCTATTTATAACCTCCTTTACTCCCTCAAATTCCCACAAATATTCTTCTAGAACTGTAGTGGTGATTTCTCCCCTACTATGTCTAAAAGCACCAACCTTAGTTCGTCCAGAGCATAAGGAAGAGTTCAATAATAACAAAAGAAAAAAAACAACAATAGAAAATACTTTTTAGGGTTTTCACACACACACACACACACACACACACACATATATATATATAGACTAACTAATGAAAGAAATAAAAATGAACACACGTTTCTAAAAATGGGCCACCGTAGTCGTCCTTGGAAGTGGTTCTGCAACTCCACGGTTTGGGTTTTCAATCTCTTCCACAACTGGTTGTCAAATTGGGGGAATGGATCCAAATGGGTACAGAGTGAACTCAATGTACACCATGGGGAATTGTGTGGAAAAATGTGGGAATAATGGCATAGAAAGTATGTGATGTGATTGATGGAAAATGGAAAAAAGTGATCCAAAAGTGTTTTGGAGGAGTCCTTTACAATGTATTTATAGTATGGTATTAGGGTTTTTTTACCCATGGTATTTTATTGTCAATGGTATTTATCTATGGTTTTTTGACCCATTCCCATTTTTAGGGTTTTTGACCCTTTTTGGGAGAAAGTGGGTATAAATCACAATAAATGCTCATCATCCCTTCATTTATGGGAAGGAATTATGATGTTTTAGACCATTTTTAGTAGAAATACAATTGCAAAGGTCAAAATGAAGGAAATAATGGTCAAAATATGATGTATGGCTATGGTTTAGACCATGGAGAGATAGGTGAACACTTTTTTGTGTTAACAGATTGCCCTTTGATTTGTGAGGGAAGGAGCTCATCGTATGTCCGATAGACATCATAGGAGCATGGGAAAATGGTGTTGATAGTGGAGATACTGGAGAGGACCACGGAGGAGTGGATATTTCTCATTCGAAATACAATGGATTTTGGTTTTTTATTGCTTCTCAAAATTGGATGCGATACATATACTATGTGACATGTATATGGACGAGGAGGGAATACCCAAGCTCATAACAATGTCAAAAGAATAAATAATGGGGGTCAAGGCTCAAAATATGGGAGCCAATCAATACATATACAAATGGTGATACATAATGGTGGCCTCAATGGGAGGATGGATACAAATGTTGATCTAAAGATATGATACATAGGAACAATGGAATTCTCATAGAATGTAATATCATCACAACTAATGCTCTATTGGATTTGGAGCTGTACATAACTGGAGGGATTCAATGATTGAGAGTCGGAATCTCTGTGGTACAATATGCAGTGTCAAGTACTAGATATACATGGAAGGATTCTTAAGGGATTGCCCACCCAAGACACACTTTTGCAAGTGCTCTTGACTCACCAAAGCTGGTGTGCGACACTGCCAGGAAGGCCACTTGAGGGATTTCCTACCTAGGCGCCTAGCCTGCAGAGTATGCCTTAACCTACAGAACTGTTTTTATCTTTTTAAACTTTAAGTCTTCTACTATTTACTTAGTCTCATTAGCCTTGCCGGCACATTTAACACTTAGCCAAAAACAATTAAAATGTAGCGCTAAGCAAAACGCAACACACAGAGAATAAAGGTGGGTTTCCCAACTTGGTAGAGCCCTTTAAACTTGTATAAAAATGGAACAGTATTACATAAATGGAGTTTCCCAAGGCAGAGATCCTAGTGCACGCCCAACCAGCTGCTACACCCAGAAAATACAAGAGATACAAAAATGTAAAAGACTGTCTCTTTGCCAAAGACACCCAGCCTCCTCTGCCTCTCCTCAATGATGCCGCAGAACTCTGTGTAGTTCTGTTATGCTCCCTTTGATGACCAACGACTTGATCCTCCTCGATCAATGCCTTCTTGGATCAATCTCTTGATGATGAAATGACTTTGCACTTCATTTATTTATAGCCATCTAGGTGTCTTTCCTAAGTCAACTTGCCATCTTGCTTACCGCACAAGTCACCCCTTGCCGGTTCACCAAGTCAACTTCAAAACACACTTGGCCCACTTAGCCGTTTCGTTGATGCCACCACACCAAGGTCCACTTTGACTTAGGCGTTCAAGGGTCCACTTGCCAAATCGTCTAGAGTGTCATGCGCCCACTTTGCTGGTGAGCCATGCGCCCCTTACTTCCACCGAAGCGCCCATATAACTGACCGTCATTCATCGCTAACTGTGTCATCATGCACGCGTGACCATCTTCCAACTATCGTCATCCACACACCCATCGGTTTACTTACCAAAGCGCTCTTTTTCCGGAGTGCCCAACTATTTGCACATCTGTCCGTCCGCATCTTTGTTCGTTTGCACATCTGTTCGTCTGCACATAAGAGTCATGCGCCCACACCAATGGTCGTGTGCTCCTTTGCTAAATGCCTTCACAAGCCTACTCGTCCATCTGCACACTCAAGTGTCGCACGCCTCAAAGGGGCCGTGCGCCCATCACCAATGTCATCATTGCCAAGGGGCACCTGTGCTAAGTCACGTGGGCGCTGACCTTGGGGCGCGCCACATTCCCGATGCCCGTGCCATTGGTAAATGTGGGCGCTTGCTATCTTTGCCAAGCGAGTGCGCAACTCCATGCCAAACCCTCATGTCCATGACACCTTGCCCAAGTGTGCCGCCACTTAGGTGTGCTGAAAAATGTGGCTGTGATAGCCTCCCCCACTTAAAATTATTGCCGTCCACGCAACATCAACTGCTGCAACCTCTGCGTGAACTCAAGCCACACTACCACAACATCTGATTTGTTCATTGCTCATCTGCAATATTGCTTTCTTGATCACCTACTTCCAACATGCGCTCCATGCCTTCCTTCCAATTTCTGTTTGTTGCACACTTCAAGGAAAAACTAGTTAGGTAGCTAATCCAACTGTGTGTTTATCACTTAAGACAAACTTCCTCATTCTGGAATCATGTTGCCAGCATTCTTCTTTCAGTGTTCGCAAGCCTCTTACACTTTTCCTTGGCGAAAAATAGTCTTTTAGGCCACCTTACCAAAGGTTCCTAGGGCCTCACCGCCATCTTCAAAGACGCTGATCCAAACCGCTGCTAGATCAAGTGAAAAGACATGGGTGATGCCAAAGGCCACCGCCGCTCGTATGTTCCACACCAAACTACCCAAAATCGGCTACGTGATCACAAACCTGTTCCTATAGATGCTCGAGTTGAATTCAACAAACAAGAATAACATCCAAATCCACAAAGAGATTCCAAGAAGCATGAATGGGAGATCATATGTGGATTATATAAAAATCAATTTATAAATTATAATGAGTTTGAGATGCTTGGACATAGGTATATTGATCGTATGAATGATTGGAACACTGCTTTTGTAGATGAGGAGACTTCGAGCCGTGCAATTCATTTCATCTCTAAAATGTGAAAATTGAAAAATATTTCTACTAATCACCATGCAAAGTATTACTCAGTTGATAGTTTGGGGGGTAAGCAAAGAATTGCATACAATGTTATCCTTGAGAATTATAGAACAGGTGTTGATCCACTATGCATGATAACCAAGGAATTGTCGGTACGAGAAAGTTGTATTTGATTGGAGCCATTAAAAATAGACTTGAAAATCTCTCGCATGCAAGGAAAAGTCCATGTTACGGAGAGAAATTCCTATGGCTTGGGGTACCACAACAGACAGCTTGAGTCCATAAATCAATCATTTCCAATATGAAAGAGAAATCTAATATCTAACACTAAAAGGTCAGACCTTGTACCTTATTCCAGACGGTTGAAGTAGATCCCCAATGAGCTTTCCAAATTCAGATTGAAATGATAAATCACTTCCTCAACAACAAGTAAACAAGACAAGCATACTATATATATTGGTGTTAAATCTACTCTGGCATATATAATCAACAATGTATAAGCATTTGAAAACATCCATGGATAAAATATTCATTCAAACATACATTATTGGACAGGAAAAGATATTTGTATTATATAAAATTAGAGATTACAATGAATACAACCTCTGTCGGCACGTCTGCGAATCGGAGAAACTGAATCCTCCACTTGGGCCTCCACCACCTCAATCCTCCATCTCTCGATAGCAAGCTCACAAGAAAAAGGCAAGCTTGGGAAGAACACCAAAGTGCTCCAAGGGACAAAGGGATGTAGACTCAAGCACAAGTTCCGGCAATAATGGACTATATTTTTTTGCTCTCAATTCTCTTATGCCTTAAATTTATCCAAAGGGTTCCTTATATATCTTTTCAATGGGGTAATGAAAGGTCAAATCCGAGCAATCTCAAGGCATATGGAAGGCCAAGAGACAAGTGAGTCTGATCTATGTCAAGGAAAACTCCAAAAGGAGTTGGATTTTGTACACATCTCGATGTACGCAGTTTTAGAGGTTAAACCCACGTATATATGCGATAAGGGGTTTAAAAGTCATGTATATCAATTTTCACATGTTTTTAGGGATGTTCTAGGAAACATCAAAGGACAAAAAATGGTCCAAGGGGTCTGAGGAGTCTGCAGAGGGATAGGGGAAGGCCATACAAGTGTGATTCACCTAGTGTGGTAAAATCAGCTATAACAGATGCCCCCTAATGTGTGAGGTTAGAGGGAAATACATTATAAGTCCATGTTAGAAGTGGAGTGATGAAGAATCCCAAATGGAAGACTAGCCATCCAATCAGCATAGTACAATGATACAACTATGCACATAACTGCAAATACATATAGCAATCCCGAATACATAAGAGTACAATAGGCATGACATAAGTGGTCATTACCACGTACAATATACATAGATCAGAATCTCCATGATGAAGATATACAGAGGATCATGATCTCGATAATGGCTGAAGATATACAATGGACCAAGATCTCCATAATAGCTGGAAATGTCTGACATATACTGGAATCAAGTCACGAGAGCTGAAATTTCATGAACACTGGAATGATCAAGGAGGTAGCATATAATATATGCCACCAATCTGGAAGGTCTTCTACACAAACCACTACAAGTACAAGTCCTACTATGTGAATAGAGGTGCCAAGGTCAAACATAATAGTCCATCATCTAATTATCGGTCATTGATGTATACCGTTAACAGACTCAAGATCACCCACCGATAATGATAATGGGAATCAAGGTACTAAAGTGCAAACTAACAAGTGCGAATAGATGTGATGAGGTCGAACACTTGAGAGGATCCATCGATTAGGGGACATTAATGTATTCCCAAAAACTGTCGATGGCAAGAGAACCTGCCACTGATGACTACAAGTCTCAAGGCACTCAAAAATGACTCTAGATTCCAATCCCAAAATAAATGATCTGAAGTCGATGGGGTGAAATCTGCTAGAAGGAGGGCATTAAGGCATCCCCCATCATCCAACACAAGGTACTCAGCAAAGCTGTATAATGTGGAAGGAAGCGATCATAAGGTGCACGAACCAGTAACTATACCGGGAATGGCCAACATGCAAAGTCAAGATAACTGAGGAATGGTCAACTCAGGTTTCAACTTCCTTCGAATGAAAGCATAATGGCGAATGGTGACTGAATAAATGCAGCATAGACTCAATATAAAAAACTGGGACATCTCTGCAACACAAGAGGCATCGACAGAGGCTCCATGGGGACTGAAAGCTTAACCACTCGGTCGAGATAAACTCAGATAAACAAGTATAGCTCCTAAAGTCAAAACTATAAACCCAACCAATGGATGTGATATATAGTGCTTTATTCAAAGGCGACACGAATCGACAGCTTCCAAAAGATAACATCTTTCCTTGTCTGGCTTTTTTTTTTATTTAATTTTTTTGGACTTTTTCAAATATTTAAAAAGCTTGAAAAAGAATAAAACTGCTTTATAGTTACAGACTAGGAGGAGACGAGTGTCATAATGGGAAAACAAACTAGTTACAAGCAGTGGAACATACCTATTCTCAATGCAAGGATACATGTGTAGGATAGTGACACTCGTGGGAAATTCCCCTCCCAGTAAAATAGGGAATCAAGCTGCAAAGGATATATGAAATGGCTCTGCATGGCTAGACATGAGACAAGCTCAGGCTATATGGCTAAAACTCAATGTCAGGGAATCTGGCATAAGGCTCAATAAGGCAGGAAAAACTCATGATAATGCAATTACAACTTGACATAAGGGA
The DNA here is from genome assembly GCA_001517045.1 of Pseudotsuga menziesii. Taxonomy (NCBI): domain Eukaryota; kingdom Viridiplantae; phylum Streptophyta; class Pinopsida; order Pinales; family Pinaceae; genus Pseudotsuga; species Pseudotsuga menziesii. The sequence goes on from LPNX011118183.1 coordinate 131,810, forward strand.
GTCCTAAGGGAAATAGGCCAGCAAAAGATCAAGAGGAGTATGAATCTCTTGCGAAATGTCATGGCAATACTATACAATGGACTCCCACACCCTAAGGGACAAAATTTTGACATGGGCGCCAAATGCAAATAAGGCACTAACTAGGGTACCCATGTAAGGTCAAGCTCTCCCACTCATATTATGCCACTTCTAAAACAGTAAGAAGGTTCCATGACATAATAGAGTGAGTTCGTACCTAAGGCTATAATGAAACGGTCATAAGGTCATGCAAAATGCAAACGGTGATGAAACCTAACTTATATGCCAATTTAGACATGATACCTGAAATCGACATGAGCGGGTCAATCCAACAGTCGAAACAGTGCTCAAAAGGGTTTCCTATATCATAAATTAGTCCAAAAACGGTCCAAAAGGATTAGAAACGGTCCAAACTATAGAAAAGGGGGTAAAAATTTTCAAAAATTTGAAAAATTTCTATAAATAGTAAAAAATTCAAATCATTATAAAACATTTGAAATTTTTACCCATTTGAGCTCAAAACTTCAACAGCGAATTCCAGTAGATCCAGCCGGCAGAATCCACTACCGTTTTTTCCAGGTACTTACCCATGCTCTACTCCTTCATTTTGATGCATTTTTTGTCATATTCCATGGTGTATTTAGGATTCTAGGTCAGTCTAAGATGCGCGCCATGGCCCACGTGGAAATCCAAGGTTTTTCTACGTATAGGGATGGATATACATGAAAAACGCCCTCAAGGTCGCATACATTTGCGGCTGTTTAGCAAACAGTCACGTATGTGGCTGTGCTCAATAATTTTTAAGTATTCTAATGGACAAAACTCAAATTTTATGTGCAGGATGGTCCTAGAATGGAGAGATCATGAACATGGTAATGTAGAAGAGGCAGTAAGGGTAGATCTAATGGCTCAACAAGTGTTACATGCATGCAGGCTTTACAAATTTTGGTGTCTTGGTGGTTAAGAGCCAAACCAGGACTGTTGCAGATGTTGGTGGACTACTAGGATCCAGACTCAGAGTCGTTCTAGATAGATGGGATGTCCCTCACCATAGAAGTGGAGGACATATATTTTATTACTGGACTTTCCCGGCGGGGGGAAGTGGTGAACCTACGCTCTCGTGGGCCCATAGGTGGCCTAACTATAGATGAGTACATTGTAGTGTACTATTATCTGGACATGGAGAAGGTGGGAAGTCAAATCCCAACTAACTCCATACAGGTGCTGGGCCTAAAGACCATCCTACTGACACTAGGAAGGATAGCAGGCTTAGCTTCACTCCACCAAGCCTCACGGCCTCTGATGTTCTATGCAGTGGAGTGCATGAGACCCACTGTGTATGATTGGAGTACTGCACTACTGGGCAACATGAAACACTAGCTCAGTGAGTGCAAGATGGGTAGAGTGTGAAACTTTGGTTTCAACAGCATACTGAGCACGTTTTTCTTTGAGTGTGTTCTAGGATTGAGCCCTAGATTTGACATTCCTCTACACAGGGTTCGAGATCCGGCCCAACATCGTTGGGCAAATGCGATGCGTAGACTAGGTGGAGGTAGGGTGTCCAACCCCTATCTAGCTGATTTCTTTCCATGGTGGTGACAACAAATAGTTTCCATTGATGACTACCCCTATGCGGGGATAGATTTTTGGGGATACCCAGACATGCCGCTACCACCACGATTGGCATACGGTGATATTGGTAATGAATCTCGACCCACTTTTTAAAATTTTTGAGTTATTTTTTTTTTTTTGTGTTTTCCGATTATGTGGAATCAAAAGAGATATTTTTGGGTGACAATACATAGTGACATCTACCATATGCATGCAGATGTGGGACCATGATAGCCTGAAGGATTCCCTCGTCCTAGACGGAGGGGAAGAGGAGACGATATCACGGGTGTGGATGCGGAGCGGATGCTCCAAAGAAATCATACCAACTTCGTGAGACTGACACATAGAGCACCCATGGCGCAAGTCGAGGACTTGCCTAAGGCCATGCAACACTAGGTGGTGGGTGCACCATGAGCATGGGTGTGGCTATTTCGACGGCTAGCTAGAGCCATAGTGATGTTCCACGATCACAACCCCCCTCCTCCTCCACAGGCTTAGATACCTGGGAGTGATACATTTTGTACTACCATGTATTTATATTTTGGTGGCTCGAGAGCCCCATTTTTGTATTATGACACTATGTATTACCACATTTTGGATGCTTATAAAAACTTTTATGACGATCGATTTATTTAAAAAAAATTATGTTTGTGATGAGCTTATTATGTATGAAACAAATGCCAATCTAACACGTAGTTAGAATATGAGTCAAGAAATTGATTATTAATTCTTGGAACATGTATGTATGTTATATTGTCAAATTGTCATTCTAGCAATCTCACACGTAAGAATATTCTTAATAATTTCGGATCTCTAACATGGTACAAACCATTAAGCTGTGACACTACTAACTCCGAATCAAGACGTACCTCAAGAGAGAGAACACCATGTAAAATGGCATCCCGTAGCAGCTCAATAAAGACACTATATTCAACAACATTGTTTGAAGATGGCCATAAACATACGCCTCCTGAAGATAATACCTGACCCATAGGAGTATAAATCACCCAAGCAATAGAGGCTGAGTGTTGAGTGTGACGACTCGCACCATCCGCGAATCCTATGAAGGTGGAATATTCCATTGACCTTTTCCAAAAGAAACAGAAACTAATCACAAATCCGATCACCATAAGAAAAAAACCTACTTATGCAAAACTGTACAATAATATACAATAACCAGCCTTGGCTGAAAATCATGCATAGTAATTTTTAAGATAGAGCCCATTTCTAGGCTCTGCAAAGGCCGTCCCCTCATAATCCACGAACTCATAAGCACCCTTCTCTAACACACGTTTAATGACGTAAGAACCATGCCACATGGGGTTAAACTTTTCTTCCCCCAAGGGTTCTTTAAGTTGATCCCATAAAAGGACCAAGTCTCCCTCACTAAACCTCCTTAGACGGACAGACTTATCATACTGGACCTTAATGCGACACTTATTTACTTCTAGAGCCACCAAGGCATCTCGACGCTACTCATCAAGTTTCTCAAGGTGGACCAAATGCTCCTCCAATGGTGAAGTGTCTGGTAAGAGTTCTATGGCTAGCTTCAAAGAAGGAATCTCGCACTCAACTAGCAATACCGACTCCACTCCATGTACAAGTTGATATGGAGAAAAACCCGTGGCAATCTTAACAACAGTTCTATAAGCCCACAAAGAAGGATATAACATAATGTGCCAATTCGTCTTACTTTGTGCAATGGTTCATTGGAGAATGGATTTGAGTGATTTGTTCACTGCTTCTACCTATCCATTCACTTGAGGGTAGTAAGTGGAGGAATGCTCTTGATTATACCCTAACTTTGATGCCAACTCTTCCATCATACGATTTTGAAAGTGCGAGCCATGGTCAGTGACAAGCTCTTTCGAAATACCGAACCGAGTTATAATCTGGTTGAATACGAAGTGTGCGGCTGTGTCACCATCGGATTTAACTGTAGGCATAGCCTCAGCCCATTTTGTGAAGTAGTCAACAACCACTCTGATATGATGATGCCCCCCAGCTAAAGCTGGGTTGCAATACATAAAATCAAGCCCCCACTTAGTGAAGGGACCGCTGGTGATGATAGGATGTAACGTGGCAGGTTTTGAGCACATATTACGTGCAAACACCTGGCAAGGATAGCACCTGTTGACCGCATCTACACAATCCTTAAAGATCGACGGCTAGAAATAACCCGCTCTTAAGATTTTTTAGGCTGTAGAAAGCCTAGATAAATGACCACCACATGCCCCTCCATGGCAATCATTCAGCACTACCTCAGCCTCTTCATGAGTTAAACAACGACATAAAATGGAATCTATCCCACAGCGGTACAACGTGTTATCCACTATGAGGTAATTTTTAGAAACATGACGTAACCGTCGTCGTTAATCCCATGAGAGGTGAGTAGGGACCTTCAATGTTTGTAAATATATAATAATATCCCCATACCATGGGTCCAAAGTTGAGATTAAGAGTATTTGCTCATCGATAAACATATCTTCACAAACCAACTCCTCGGCCTCGCTTGGGAAATCCGATATAAGCTCCGCACAAATTAACGATTTCTTCGATTTTACCGAAACAAACTCAAGATCGAATTCTTGCAAGATGACAATCCATTTATTATATTTTCCCCCAATCATTCTTTGAGTGAGAATGAATTGAAATGGATTGACATGGGCTACAACCAAGGTCTGGCGAAGGAGGATATAATGTCTCAACTGTTGAACCACATGTACGGTAGCTAAGGCAAGCTTCTCAACATGGGAATAATGGATCTCCATGTCAATAAGGTTCTAGCTCAGATAGTATATGACATGCTCTTGGAGCTCCTCATCCTCTTGAACCAAAACCATACCAATCGTATCCATCGACGTGACCATATAAAGTAGAAAATCACGGCTATAGTCTGGGGGAATAATCACCGGGGTCGATGCTAGGGCTCGCTTAAGCGCATCGAAGGACTCCTGGATTCGCTCATCCCAACAAAAGGTGGTGTCTTTTTTCAAAAGACGCATAAAGCCTCTAGTCAAATTGGCAAAATTGACAATGAATCTCTGTAAGAAGTTTTCCATTCCTTGCAAACATTGAAGATGTCTAATGTTTTTCGAGGGAGACAGCTGAAGTATTGCCTCAACCTTCAAAGGGTCGACTATTATACCCTCCTTGGAAACAATGAATCCTAATAAGTGACCAGACTTCACACAAAAGATGCACTTGTGAGGATTTAACCTGACCAAATAATGGCGGCACCTTTCGAATACTAATCTCAAATGATAGGAATGATGAATTCTCATATGAGAATGAGTAGCAAGGTCATCCAAAAATACTTCGATAATTAATTTGAGATCATGGAAGATCAAGGTCATAGCCCGCTGAAAAGTAGCTCCGGCGTTCTTAAGGAAAAAAGGCATTTTCCGATATGCAAAAGTTCCCCAAGGACAAATAAATGCGGTCTTATTTTGGTCCTCAGGTTTAATTTGTATCTAATTGTATCCGAAAAATCCGTCCATATAGGAAAAAACCTCGCTACCCGCACACTCATCCAAAATCTAATCAATAAATGGTGTGGGGAAATTGTCCTTAGGACAGGCACGATTCAATTCACGGAAATCAGTACATATGCGGATCGCTCCCTGCTTCTTTTCAACTAGAATAGGATTTAAAACCCACTCTGTCAAGGGAATGGGATAGATAAAACCGACTTTCAACAGTTTCTCTATCTTTTCCTTAATCTTGGGTGCTTTCCTAGGATTCACTGCACGCAAGCGTTGTCAAACAGGCTTAGCATTGGGATAAGTATTAATCTCGTTTTCAACAATGCGAGGATCGATACCTGGCATTTTTTCGTAAGACCAAGCAAATATATTGCGAAATTATTTAAACAGCTCGGTGTATTCTTGAATCTTAGCATGGGAACATTCTTCTCCAATATAGACATTCTCTATCCTGCCAGGATTGCGAGAGATATTGATAGGAATCGTTGGAAATATATTTTCCATGTTCCCATTAGCCATTGGACTAGGAGAGCTTAATGGAACCATGGGAATACCAATTCACTCACTAAGAAACTCCATAAATCCCTCATGCTCCAAGAGGTCAAGCTCAGGAAGAAAGTAAGATTTATGATGCAACTCTTCCCATGGTGTCTCAACTCTCGACATGGCCTCAATAATCGCTTCGTCTGAAGGAAAAACACTATCAAGGCAGTCGTGCATATGAGAAGATTGAACTGCCCATGCAGGCAACACATATGGTTCCTCCTCCTCCATCCGTGAAGAGGAAGGACTAGGCTCTGCAACACATCCAAGATTAGCTTGATAAGATACCATAGTTGCAGACAACTGCACGTGTGTCACGATGGGATCACTCAAAGTATTCGGTGTAGGAAGAATCCAAGGATCTTCCATATGACTCATGCGAAAAGACACCGATCTCATAGATGTCGAAGCTTCACTGGACCTAGACCCTATCATAAGGAGAGGTGCAGGACAATTAAAGCTTCCCACAAGGGATGGATACATGCCCACACCCACACTCCCAGTTGCCGGCTGAGAGTGCTCTACAATCGGGATCGAAGCTCCCAAATATGCGGTAATTGACAGATTCTTGAATGACATTTGATCAATCGTAACTATCTTCCCATTAAATGGAAAGCATACAGTGCGAAATAGTGAAGAAGCTACGGCTTGCATACTGTACATCCAATTCCTACCCAGCAAGAGATTGTAGTCAAGGGGCGCATCAACCAACTTGACCTCTATCGCAATGGTCTTTCCTCCCAAATGAACTTTAAGGGAAGGGAGGATCCCGTGTGGCCTAAACAAAAGCAGCAACGCCTTCGTCAATCACAGTGCACTTGACGGTCATGTTAAGACATTCTACATGAATCAAAAGAGACACATAGTAAGGCAAGTGAGGCTGAAGTCTTGCGGTTTCAAATTTAATCACAGAGGAATAATTATCATCCTTCACACCAAGGGCAGAAAGTAAATCCTTCCTTTGCGAAGGACAACTCTGAAGTACTTCTAGTGCAGACATCGTACAAGGAGTGTGGTCCAAATCCTTGATAATAGAATAGTTCTGGGCGGCTCGGGCATTAGGATTGTGCCCCAAACACTTAAGGACTCCCTTAGGAATGCGAGGTGCAACTTCAAGTTTATCCATAGGTTTTTCAATATGCAAAGGATTCCCTGGTGGATCAGGTTCTTTTCTTGGGTTGGGTTGTGATGAACCATAGTCCTTGGCATGGGTCACAACCTTTGTAGCACACACCATGTTGATGCAACCATGACCACTACCCTCCTATAGATATTGATCCTCACCAGACTGATCATGGGTCCTTGAGACCATGTTTTGATTGTGAGGTAAATGGTTAGTCAGCACAGCTGGGCCTTGTGCTAAGAATCTCAAGGCTTCATCGATACGAGGGCACAAGTAAGTGAGGTGATCGTCCTTACATAACTTGCAAGGAAATTTAACCTTACGTTTAGGTTGCTTGTCCCCCCAGCATTACGGGCGTTCTTGTCATTAGTATTAGCATTTTCATTCCTATTCCCACCCTTACAATTATTCTTACCCTTCTTTCTATTCCTTATGGGCTGCTGGTTACCCTTCTGGTCCGACGATTGTACCGAAAGCACACTTGCCATTTGGGTGGGTTGAGAGAAAGTCGTGGCTTGTCCCGAAGCAGATTGGTTTATTGACAATTGTTTGACCTATTGTACAACCGAATCTGCAGGTTTAGCACTTTCACAACCAACAATGCCATCGGCATGTGGTCCAGGTTTAACTTTGGGGTCAAACTAGAACGCGGAGCATTGGGAATGATCTCATATAACAAAATAGATTGAGCATAAATCAAATCCAGTTCATGTGCCCTAAAAATGGCTTGTTCCTCATTTTGCACTCCGGATGTAGAAACATCCTTCGCTATATAAGGCAATAACGACTTAAGGAACCATTCGAGGAGGAATTCCGGCGGTATAAAGGGTTTAATCAACCTCTTCCATCTACGCCACTCTTGGATATGGTTCAAGATATGCATGGATTTATCCTGTCGAAATGTCGACAAGAGTTCCGTACCAATGTCATAACGCACTGGTAGCCGGAAGTGGTTAAGAAAAGTCATCTCTAGGTCATCGAATAAAGCGAATGCCCCCCTAGGTAACTCTCTATACCATTTTGCGGCAGGCACTATAAGGGTGCGTTGAAACAACCTTAAACGGATTGAATCTTGGTGTAAGGAATTTGAAGAGCACCATAGGTGAAAGGTAGTAACATGTTCACTCGGATCCTCTCCCGGTTTGCCCTCAAATTTGGGTATGTCCAAGGGAAGCTTAGTAGGGATAGCCGACCAAGCCGGGTCATGAGATACAGGATCATTCATCAATCTCGACAAGTTAGGAAGATTTAGCGTTGTGAGGAAAGGGAGCCTAGGATGAGCAGGTCAGTGCACCACTCCCTGATAGTTTTGATTCACATAGGTCTGATTACCATAACCACCATGGCCTTGACCATAGTGCCCTCCTCCTGTTTGACCCATGTAGGGTGGCATGGAAGCACCATAATGTGGTGTACCTTGACTATTCGGGGCTACAAAGCCGTAATTTGGAGAGTAAGTGAGTTGTTGATACCCGCACCCATAAGGTGGAGAACCATGTCCATACTGCATCCAATAATAAGGTCCATAAGTCATCGCATGAGATGTACCATGAGATACTCCGTAAGTAGGAATATATGCTCCGGAAGTAGGAATATACATTTCGGAAGTAGTAATATACACTCCAGAAGTAGTAACATGACCTCTAGAAGTATGAACACAACCTCCTGAAACAATGGGCGGTACTTGAACCTGAGACACAACTGGTCGAGAAGCAGCAGTATGGACATGACTCGTAGCAACATTCCAGCACGGAGGACCACGTGAATGAGGTGGAGGGTGAACATTTGAAGAACTGGGGATAGAGGACGAAGGGACTTGTGAAATTATGTATTTGTTGTTCCCTATAGTCACTCATCTTGGATTTGGTATCCTAATAGGATCACTAACCCTAGGCCTAGGAGGAATATGTGATGTAGCTTCCACCGCCAGGATGGAAGGTGCAATGTGACTTGTACTCCCAAACCTCTCCACATGGTAAGGAATGAGAGTGCCCCCAAGCATAGTGTTAGGCTCAAAATCAGACTTAACATGAAATGCCAAATCATGTGTGGGAAAACCAGACATACCATAACTACCATAACTAGTGCTCACAGGTTCAAAATGAGTCTCATCATATTCTTTCATTCCATACCGGTGATGCGTCAATGGGGGATCAATGCTATATTAAGTAGGTCTATCATGAAAAGTACCTATCTTAGAAATTACAGGACCTAGCTCAGTCATATCAGGTGAAGGATCATAAGTAGGGGTAAACTCCCCATATTCCACTTGAATGGAAGAAGGTGGTTTAGGAATACCTTCAACATGGTCTCCCATCGTGTGTGAATCAATGTGCGAAGTAGTCCGCTTGGACTGTCTATCTCTCTCTCCCAAAGGAGGAGGAGATGTAGAAGGAAAAAGTCCTACTAAACGATGAGAACAGCGAGGAGCCGCACCCGAATCCACAATGACTCAAAAAATATAAAAGACTTTCTAATTGTGCAAACCCTAGGCAAGCTAACATGCATAGAGCATACACCAATAAAATATAAAGCCAAACATAAGCAATCAAGGGTAGGATAAGTGAGCTCTCGAATGAAGCAGGTATGTCTCGCCTAGGAGAGGCTTGAGACTCCCATACATAACAAGTGGAGGTACATAACTAATTATTGTGGCTCTCAGCTTCAACGCATAAAGTGACTATACTGTCCGACCCCAACCTGGCCGGGACACCCACAGAATAACCTCTGTAGAGTACCTCCTTGATATCCTAGGTAAGGCCACTAAGGTCACCTTAATATAATCAATGCTCAGGCGGACAGTCACAGGTGGGATTGACCGTATGGGCAGGGTAGCAAATCCTGAAACTCTCGAAAGAGCCCCCAGATACAAATACAATCTTGGAAATATCTTCGGTGCTACTCAGTTATGACTAGGGGTCATCCCCATCAGTAACCGCTCACATTTCCTCATGCTTAACTCCGTTTTGAGAGGAGGATCTTGAGAAACACTAGTTATACCAAGGAATTTCACACACTCACCTGGACGGACACATACATGTTATTGTTTAGTGGTCTTGGAGAATTTACTCACAATGAACTATTCCAAGACCCTAAAACCTAATCTTGTTGGTGAACCCTATCAAATAAAATAGTGTAGCTCATTTTAATTAAGCATTGATTTTAATTGGCTTTATTACTCAAAAGAGGTATATGGCCATGCAACTAATGGCGTTATGACACAACATGAAGCAAAATGCACACCTAACAATCAATGCAAATGCATTGTGTCCATGAAAAACAGGGTATGCTACTACATGAAATGCACAATTTTCTTCAAATGATAAATGCAAGCTTTCCTATATGAAATCGTGACTAATAATTCAAAGCAAATCTAGTGCAAGTACTATGCAAAATGCAAGATACAATGCATAATGATAATCAAATATTTTTGGATTTTTTGAAATAAAAATGAGGTATTAAAGCAAAAGAATGATTCTACAACCCCCAGACTCTGCAAGCACAATCAAGTAGCACTCAAGCAAAGTAATAAGGTAAAATAAATCTAATGCACTAATCCCAAAACAAAAAATCGAAAATGCAATGACAAGAACATTCTTCAAAAAAGAAATTTTACCCTAAAAAATGTCTCTGGTCAGAAACAGAGGTGTATACAGACTCTAGCAGTATCAAAGGAGACTCAACAATCATCAAAATTCACCAAGCAACAATCAATCTTCCTCTAGAAGGAAAAACTAAGGGCATACGCGACTGTTCACAGTAAAACCACGTGTGTATGCGAAAATAGTAGTAAGACCTACGTATATACGCGATTGTGAGTTAAAAACTCGTGTACAGGAAGAAATATGCATAAAAATAAAGGCAAATAGACAAGCTGAGACAAACTTCACACCAATTAGACACTACTAGTAAAACATACCTCCAGACCCGACACAGAGACAGAGAAATAAGAGCAATTCAATGTCATTGAATGCCAATAGAAAACCCCCAAAGGACAACTACTAGGAACTCCCCAGCAAAATCGTCAATTCTATTACGAAGAGAAATTCCTATGGCTTGGGGTACCACAACACATAGCTTGACTCCAAAAATCAATCCTTTCCAATATGCAAGAGAAATCAAATATCTAACACTAAAGTATTAGACCTCGTACCTTATTCCAGACAGTTGAAGTAGATCCCCATTGAGCTTTCCAACTTCAACTTCAATTGATAAATCACTTCCTCAACAAGTAAACAAGACAATCATACTATATATATTGGTGTTAGATCTACTCTAGAATATATAATCAACAATGTATAAGCATTTGAAAACATCCATGGATAAAATATTCATTCAAACATACATTATTGGACAAAAAAAGATATTTCTATTATATAAAATCAGAGATTACAATGAATACAACCTCTGTCGGCATGTCTGCGAATCGAAGAAACTGAATCCCCCACTTGGGCCTCCACCACCTCAATTCTCCATCTCTCGATAGCAAGCTCACAAGAAAAAGGCAAGATTGGAAAGAACACCAAAGTGCTCCAAGGGACAAAGGGATGCAGACTCAAGCACAAGTTCCAGCAACAATGGACTATAATTTCTTTGCTCTCAATTCTCTTATGCCTTCAATGTATCCAAAGGGTTCCTTATATAGCTTTGTAATGGGGTAATGAAAGGTCGAATCTGAGCGATCTCAAGGCATATGGAAGGTCAGGAGACAAGTGAGTCCAATCCATGTCAAGGAAAACTCCAAAAGGATTTGGATTTTGTACACATCCCGATGTACGTAGTTTTAGAGGTCAAACCCGCGCATATACGCGATAAGGGATTTAAAAGTCATGTATATCAATTCTCACATGTTTTTAGGGATGGTCTAGGAAACATCAAAGGACAAAAAATGGTCCAAGGGGTCTAAGGAGTCTGCAGAGGGACAGGGGAAGGCCATACAAGTGTGATTCACCTGGTGTGGTAAAATCAACTATAACAATCAATTACTTCTTCTAGCTCCTACAGGGGTGGAGCGGCTTTTAACATATCCGAAACAACAGTTCATTCTAAACTTCATATACCGATCAAAGAAATTAATCCTTTACGAGGACCGAGTTTAATTAACTTACAAGAAGAGTTGAGGAATGTTAAATATATTTTGATCGATGAAATGAGTTTTATTGGAAAAAATCTATTTATCACAATAGATTCAAGACTTTGCCAAGCCTTCCTAGAAAATGCTAATATACCTTTTGGTGGAAGACCAATTATATTGGTCGGTGATTTGGGACAATTTCCACCTGTCATGGATAAGCCTATATATGCATAAGAAGGTATTGCAAAAGAATTGTGGAACAAATTCACAATAGTTGTGACCATCGATACTGTGTTTCGACACAATGGACAAAGCAATGAACAAATATATGTTCGCAATTTGTTAATGAATATTAGAGATGCAGTTCCAAGAATTGAGTATTGGAAATTACTGATGACTCGTACAGATACTTCCTTGGATGCTTCAATGAAAAAATCATTCCATACGGCGATACATTTGTTTGAGACAAATGATGATGTAAAATGCCATAACAAGCGTTTAATAAGAGGCCTAAACTGTCCCATTGCAACCAGTATTGCTACATCTGTAAGAAGCAACTATTCTACGGAAGGAGATGAAGAAGGGTTGGAACTTGAATTATTGATAGCCATAGGAGCAAGGGTAATGTTGACATCAAACCTATGGACTGATGCAGGACTCGTCAATGGTGCTCTTGGAGTTATACAACAAATTGTATATATAACCTTGGAAGTTCACCTCCAGAACCACCCATGTATGTTTTAATAAAATTCGATAATTATGTGGGGGTAACATGGGATGAATTGTTTCCTCAAGTTGTTCCTATTACATCTATCGAAAGAGGTAATAAAAAATAACTTCCATTGAAACTCACTTGGGGTTTAACAATCCATAAGTCACAAGGACTCACATTAGACAAAACTACTATCAATATTGGAAAGCAAGGGAGACATGGTATGACATTTACAGCAATATCTCGAGTTAAGGATTTGGCAGGTCTACGATTTCAATCTCCATTCAAATATGATCGATATGAGAAGATGTCAAAACTACCGGGTGTGAAGATAAGAAAAGATGAAGAAGATAGATTGAGAATGACCATGATGTGAACCATATTTTCATTTATTTAATCCTTAAAAAAATATTGTCTTTATTTTCCAATTTTCCAATTTCTTCAATCTTTAATACTTGTTACTTACATTGAGATAATCCTCACTGTAATTCTATCTATGTTTTCAACTTAACATGTTCCTTACAATGTTGATCAAACTTCAGTTAGTTTTGTGTCACTACCCATGGCTGCAACTAGCCTAGATCCAAATTCTAGGCTCTATCAAGCGCCTATCAAGCGCCGAGAGGGATCAAATCCCCCAAGGTGCAAATCTCCTTAAGTGTAACACCTGAGAAGAGGTTTGCAGCTCGGGAGATTTGATCCCTCTCGGTGCTTGATAGAGCCTAGGATTGGATCTAGTCTTGTTTTAAAAGATCCATTTTAAACCCGGAGCTATCAAGCACAGAGAGGGATCCAATTTCTTGAGGTGTACATTTTTTTACCATTTGGATCCCTCTCCGTACTTGATAGATATGGGTTTAAAATGGATCTATGCGATTTTATTTTAATTTTTTTATTTTATTTAAGTCGATATGTAATTTATATTTTTTGTTTTTTGTTTTTTAATATTTTTTATTTACTTGACTAAGTGATACGATCTCCCCATACTCGGTTGGAAAGCACCTCGCTTTTTTAAGTGCCATAATGAATAACATACATCCATTTTTTTAAGTATATATATATTTTTTAAGTGTACATTTTTTTACCATTTGGATGTGGCAAGAAAGCTTGTAACAAACAGATAGTCATTATGAGAAAACTCCATTTTATTTAAGTTGATAATAATTTATATTTATATTTTCTCTGTTTTAATATTTTTTATTTATGTGGGCTAGCATAAGATGACTAACCTCACACCTCTCTCATAGGTAGCTTCTCTGAATATAATAAAAATTTATATCATATTGTAAAATATCATAAAAATACTATAAATATTCTTAATAATAAGTATTTGTTTTGGGTTGGGACAAGGGCCTTCTCCATAAGTATTTGTTTGGATTTGGACAAAACCCTCAACAAAGTAGGTCGATGGTGTGAATAAATCCAAATAATAAATAAATAAAAACATCCACGATTTTCAATTTGTACCCATTTAATAAAACAATTATTAAAAAAACTGCACCCGCTGACCTCCACGACGGCTAAGGGAAACAGTTTGGGTCCAGGTTATAAATACCGTTTAACCATTAAAGTTATACCTAAACCCCAGTTCTTTCAAAGTCTCGGAAGAATAATTTCCGCGCACGATATCGTCTGGTGATTGATGTAAATTTCCGGGCAGCTCTCTTTATTAAATGCTCCATACAGCTTCGTATAATTGAGGTAAAAGGGATTTCAGTAGACAAAGAAGTGATACTACATTATTACAACTAATATGATATTCCCTTCTGGTATTTAGTCCGGGATTACTGGTGTGCTGCGTCACAGAAGGGCATTGTGGTACTGACTCTGATCGCTATACTTCATAGTTTTGCCTGTTCTGATCATAACAAAGCCATTTGCAGAGAAAGCGAAAGTAAGAAACGCACAACTACTCAAGGTAAGCTCCTGTACATTTGTCTGTCTTTTTTTATTTACTGAAGTTCCGAATCCCGCCTGTAAAGTTGTGTATGCACTGCAATTTGATATCCAACAGTGTGAGTTGAGCTGATATGATCACGATGAAAAATGCTTAGAAGAATCATCGTATATCTTTACTCTCAGAAACTTTAGGTCTATCAGTAGAAGGTACACACTGCTTGCTGGGCGTTAAGCCAACGGATCTCATGTTTCTGCTAATAACAGGCGTGAGGTTTTCTAGTATTCCAGCTATTTTTAGTAAGGTAAAATGAGTTTTGGAACATTTGAAGTTTGGTGAAGCTAAGACATTACCGTAAACTAATATCAACTTCTTAGCCTATTGTATCAGCCCAGATCCATATAGAACTGAAAACATAATAATAACTTCTTGTATATTACCTGTAAATTAGCCCCGACTCCATATTGAGCAACTGAAAAAGTTAGACACAGGTTTGATTTATGATCGCTAGCATAGATCCATCACTGAGCATATGATCGCGAGCAGAGATCCATATTTTTGAACTATTAACAATTATTTCTGAGTAGGATGATATCAACAATTATTTCTGAGTACGATGATCTTATTAATATAGAAAAAAGGGTTACATGAATCAACCAGACGGCAAATTACATGAAACCAAAACTAAAAAATCAAATAGGCTTAGAATGTTTATTACGAACGGCAGAAAATCCAGTGGAGAGGGAGGTCTTACCACAGAAAAAAGAAGCTCGCGCAATCAGCTAAGTGCCAAAAATCCGGTGAATGAAATATTTTTTGTCTGGTTAATCTAGAAGTTCTTAATCTTTTGGTTTTGGATTTCTTATGCATAGTGTTTTTATTTTTAGGTCAAATCCATTTTGGTCCAGGATGATGCGAGTACATAAATTTGTAGATCCCTAGAAATTCTTGACCTTAGTTTTCACTAAAGATTTTTATTTTAAATTTTATTATTACAATTTATGCATATTTAGATTTCTATTTCACTGCTGGGCACATTCACATGTGCCTGTCATTTACCTAACTTGTAGTTTAGCTAATATTATACTTACAGAAAGCACATTCACATGTGCCTGTCATTTACCTAACTTGTAGTTTAGCTAATATTATACTTACAGAAAAACCTGAAAACACACAGACATCTTCCCTGGATTGCAAAACACTTCCATTCTCTAAATACAAGACAAAAATGTTATAATATTTTGCCCTTGGATTGCAAAACACTTTCATTTTCTAAATACAATAAAAAATGTTATAATATTTTGCCATTTCTGTAAAATGAAGAAATACAAAAATCTTTTATACAGACATCTACCCTTGTATTCCAGAACACTTCCTTCCTCTAAATGCAAAATTAGATTGTATTTTGTAATGTTTCTATATTAAAACATTCTGGTAAATATAGTTCTTTCTGTCCCAGCAACTTTTAATATTATATTACTTGATTCACCTGTTCCATTGGAAAAAACCATAGCTTAAACAACTATTTGCTTCTTGGACTGTATTATGAGATTACAATGCCTTGTTCACCGGTTCCATTGGAAAAATTCAATAGCACAAACAACTATGATCTTCTTCTTGAGCTGTAATATGTTCACATAATTTCATCATTGAGAGATTGCCTCATTGGCATGTTTCATTGGAAGAATTCATAGGTCAAACAATTATGACTTTTTTTAATTGTATTGTCTAGTTAGCATGTTACATTAGAAGAATTCATAGGTCAAATAACTCTGATCTTTTTTTTGAGTTTTATTATGTCTGTATTTAATTTAGATGTATTGTGTATAAGTTGGAAGAATTCATAGGGCAAATAATTATGATTTTTTTTAATTGTATTGCCTTATTGACATGTTCTATTAGAAGAATATTTTTTTTAATTGTATTATGTCTGTGTTTAATTTAGATGTATTGTATACAAGTTGGAAGAATTCATAGATCAAACAACTATGATTTTTTTAATTGTATTGCCTCATTGGTATGTTCTATTGAAAAAATTCATAAATCAAACAACTATGATGTTTTTTAGTTGTACTATGTATGTACTTAATTTAGATGTATTGTGTACAAGTTGGTGAAAGAATTATAGTGCATCATTCACATGTTATATTGGAAAAATTGATAACTCAAATAATGATAACAAGATTCAACTAAAAAAACTTAGTGTGTAACTAAAATATAAGATCTTATCTAGGACAATTGAACTGTCCTAGAACTTGACCAAGGCTTCATTCTTATTACCTTTCTTCCTAAGACCAACTACCTCCATTTCCAACTTCTGGATTGTCTTCTCCTTTTCTTCCATCTGAACTCTTCAAAATTTCTTCTATCCTCTTGGCTTCCTCCTGAGTCTTCAGATCATGATTGACCTCTTTAATTTCTTCAAGCTCTTGAGCACGATTTTCTGGTTCTTCCTTTTGACTGATTAATTCAGTCTTTATTTGTTCAACTTCAACATCCTTGTCTTTCATTTCATCTTGCAACTCTTGTTGAGAATGACATAATATCCGGTGGAAATATCCTGACATGCTGATTACAGGAAATCTTGGCGTGATATCTCAGCATGTTTGTAGATAGCTCAGCCTGATATCTGAGCATGATTGTAGAATAGCTCATCCTGATTGTAGGGAATTTTTGTATAAAGCTGTGTCCCCTAATTCAATGAAAATCAATTTTGAGGCAAACATTCCTTTCTTCTTTTACATGGTATCAGAGCAGGAACGATACCCTGCCTCTCGTAACTAGATTCCTTTCTTTTTTCCATTTCCGTCATCATGGCAAATGAGCAATCTTCTAATGGAGGCAAGCCCGCTGCTACCAATCCATATTCCAATCCCTTTTTTCTTCACCATCTTGTTTCCAAACCTCTTGATGGGGATAATTAGTCGACATGGTGCAAAGCCATGACAATTTCTTTGAATGCCAAATCCCAGTTGGGTTTCATAGACGGAACCACCACAATGTCGTCTGCCATAGCCAAACCAGACAAATATGCTGCATGGAAAAAATGCAACGATATGATTCTCTCCTCGATTCTCAATTCTCTCACACAAGATCTTGCAGATAGTGTTATTTTTTCGACCAGAGCCCAGGAGGTATGGGAAGACCTTCAGGATCGTTTTTCTCAAAGTAATGCCCTGCACATTTTTTAGATTGAGAGGGACATCACTTGTCTTGCTCAAGATCAGACGACTGTTGCGGCTTATTACACAAGATTGAAGAAATTATGGGATGAACTAGGATCCTATAATGACATCGTTTTCTCTTGTGTGGCAGACCACAAGAGACGCAGATTGATGCAATTCCTCATGGGACTTAATGAGTCCTATAGTGCGATCTAAGGGCATATTATGTTGATGAATCCACTGCTGGATGTTGCCAAGGCTTACTCCTCCATTGTACGAGAAGAGAAGCAGCGAAGTCTAGGCGCTGCACGTGAGACAACAGAAAACCATGGGGGCTTCACTTGTTGACCAATATCCTATCACGTTAGTTCATATTGTGGTTTTTAAAATTATAAAAAATCGAACCAATATATTGCAGGTATTGGGGGGATGAGGGTTTTAAGGTGGGGGTGGGTAGGGTGGTTTATAAGGATTGAGGTATAAAAAGGGGTGGGGAGGAGGTTTTAAGTATTGGGAGGGGGTTTCAACAAAAAGATTTTGGGTCAATATCTCTCGAAATTAAGGGTATTCTTTAATATCCCACGATCACACGTGCTATGTGAGAGGTTCACTAAGTGAAGTCCCCGTGCAGAAAACTCAGCCATGGTTGTCTGAAGGGATGAACCAGTGGCTCTAGCTATTTGACATGGAAAAGGTTCCTCCTCTTCTCGCTCCAACTCATCTACTCGAAAACCTTTGCATTGCTCTTATTGTGACCATGACCATCATGTGCAAGAAACATGCTGGAAACTGAATGGGTATCTGCGAGAACATCTCAAACATACATCCAACAAATCCAATCAAGGAAGCTCCTATTTTAAGTGCAACCATAGCCATCAATTCAGCCAACAATGTCAAGGAGGGTCCAGTAATTTCGGACATGCCGTCAGTGACACATGGGCTCTTTGATTTGCAACTCCAGCAAATGTTGTCTATCATACAGGGCAAAGGGACACCATAACCTGCCAATCCTAAAGCTAATGCTGCTACTGCTTCTTCAGGTTTGTCACAAGCATTGTTGCACCTCCATCAATTAGTTATTGATAGTGGTGCAACATACCACATTACTTCATCTCCAACTTCGCTTGTGAGCAGACGTAAGAACACTCTGTTGCCGCCAGTTGTTATGCCAACTGGAGAACAAGCTCCCATTACATCCATTGGGAATTTACCTTTAAGTTCAACTATTACTTTAAAAAATGTGCTTGATGTGCCATATTTTAAGGTGGATTTAATGTCTGTGAGTCGAATTACCAGAGACCTCCGTTATTCAGCAACCTTCTTCCCTTATTGGTGTATTTTGCAGGACTTGAGGATGAAGAAGATGATTGGTTTAGGTAAACAACGAGACGGACTTTATTACTTGGTTGCATTAGCATGAGAGAAGTCAAAACATCAACCTCCATCCACAGCAACCACTTCCTGTCGTTTACCCAATTCTCAGGTCACCTCCTCCACTGCTTTGTGGCATCACCGTTTGGGGCATTTATCTTCCTCTAGATTAGATTTTATGGCAAAACATTTGTTGAATTTCTCTCCCCAGTCTAATAATGCTTGTGATGTTTGTGCTCTTGCAAAACAGAGTCAACTTCCATTTTCTATTAGTTAAATTTCATATGTTAGGCCTTTTGAATTAATTCATTGTGACATTTGGGGCCCCTATAAAATTTCCTCTTTTTCTGGTGCGAAATATTTTTTGACTATTGTGGATGATTATTCTAGATTCACATGGGATTTTTTTATGCATCACAAAATTGAGACACAACATTTACTTGTCAATTTCTTCTCATTTGTCCAAACACAATTCCATATTTCTATAGCTAACATTCGGGTTGATAATGGTGGAGAATTCTTTTCTATGCGAAATTTTTCTAAACAAAAAGGGACCGATTATCAACATTCTTGTGTCTACACCCCTCAACAAAATGGGGTTTTAGAGCGCAAGCACCACCATATTCTTGAAACCGCTCGTGCATTTCATTTTCAAGCCCACCTTCCTTCACGTTTTTGGGCAGAATGTGTTTCCACTGCCATTCATATAATCAACTATTTTCCCACACCACTTCTTTCTCACCAAACCCCTTTTGAAAGACTTTTTGGAAAACTCCCTTCTTATTCTCATCTTTGAGTCTTTGGGTATCTTGCCTATGCTACTGCTATACACGTTCCCCATAAATTTTCCCCTCGCGCTAGACGTTGTATTTTTCTTGGATATCCGGTAGGCCAGAAAGCTTACAAACTCTATGACCTTACAATCCATCAAATGTTCACTAGCCGTGATGTTATTTTTCATGAAACCATCTTTCCCTATGAGTCCATTCCATAGAATTCCACAACTTCAGTCCATGTCCTTCCTCTTTCTGTTTTCGACACCTATCACCAGCCGGATCTTTCCCCACCAGCCCAACCACTCTCACCATCAGATACAATTTCTTCTCAGCCACCAACTATTGGTCCTCCTCCCGAACCCCTTTTACATCATTTTCACCAATCTCGTCACCCTCTCACGGCTTTACATGATTATGCCCGCAACCAAGTGACATCTCCCAACCATTTCCCAAATTTTTTCTCAGGTCCACAACAAGGTACGCAATATCCCCTTTGCAATTTTGTCTCTTATCATCGTTACTCACCACAGCATTACTCATTTACTGTTGCTGTCAGTCAAGATATTGAGCCTACATATTATACCGAAGCAACTTCTCATTCCCATTGGCAAGAAGCTATGCAATCTGAATTGGTTGCTTTAGAAGCCAACAACACTTGGTCCCTCACTTCCCTTCCTCTTGGTAAGAAGCCTATTGGTTGTCGTTGGGTTTACAAAATCAAAAGGCATTCGGATGGCACTATAGAGCGATACAAAGCTCATTTAGTTGTGAAAGGTTACACACAATTGGAAGGTATAGATTACCATGATACTTTTTCTCCCACTGCTAAAATGGTTACTGTTCGTTGTTTATTGGCTCGAGTAGCTGCCCAGAATTGGTCACTTCACCAACTCGATGTCCACAATTCTTTTCTCCATGGTGATATCCATGAATAAATTTATATGTCTCCACCTCCTGGTCTTTGACGACAGGGGGAGAATCTAGTGTGTCGCATCCACAAGTCGTTATATGGCTTAAAGCAAGCTTCACGACAAAGGTTTTCCAAGTGCTCTACAGCTATCCAAGCTGCTATATTTGCTCAATCCAAAGCAAATTACTCGTTATTCTCACACCGAAAAGGCAAGTCTTTACAGCATTGTTGATATATGTCAATGACATTCTCATTACGGGTAATGATGTTAATGCCATATTAACTCTCAAGCAATTT
The DNA here is from genome assembly GCA_001517045.1 of Pseudotsuga menziesii. NCBI lineage: Eukaryota > Viridiplantae > Streptophyta > Pinopsida > Pinales > Pinaceae > Pseudotsuga > Pseudotsuga menziesii. The sequence continues at coordinate 152,791 of LPNX011118183.1, forward strand.
CATTTTCAGATTAAAGATTTGGGTAATTTGAAGTATTTTCTGGGCATCGATGTTTCTCGATCAAACCATTTCGCAATGAAAATATACTTCGAAAATTCTAAAAGTTGGCGGACTTTTACGTTCTAAACCTGTGAACTTTACCATGGAGAAAAACGTAAAACTCTCGGATACAGGGGAATTGCTTAAAGATCCATCTTAGTATAGGCGACTTGTTGGATGCCAAATTTATTTGACAATTACCTGACCAGACATCACTTATTCGGTCCATGTGCTAAGCAGATTCATGCATGCACCATGCCAACCACACATGGAGGTTGCCTTGCGTGTGTTGCGTTATTTGAAAAGAAATCCTGGACAAGGTTTGTTTTTCCCTTCTCAAAATGATTTGTCTTCGCGAGCCTTTTCTGATTCGGACTGGGCTGGTTGTCTAATATTTCACAGATCCACTACGGGTTATTGTGTTTTTTTGGGATCGTCTCTAATTTCTTGGCGGACAAAGAGGTAGAAAATCGTATCTCTCTCCTCAGCATAAGCCGAATATAGAGCCATGATAGGTACATGCTGTGAATTATCCTGGCTATGTTCATTATTGACACATTTGAGAGTATTGCATCCAAAGCTAGCATTGTTGTATTGTGATAACACAACTGGCTTACATATAGCAGCCAATCCCGTCTTCCATGAAAGAACCAGACATATAGAGATGGATTGTCATTTCAATTGTGACAAAATACAAGATGGATCGATTGTAACCAAACATGTTGCTTCAAAAAACCAGCTTGCAGATGTGTTCACTAAGCCATCGGTGAAAGAAATTTTCTCAACTATGATACGGAAGTTGGGAGTTCTTAACATTCACTCTCCAACTTGAGGGGGAGTGTTGAGAATGACATAATATCCGGCGGAAATATCCAGACATGCTGATTGCAGGAAATATCAACGTGATTGTAGAATAGCTCAGCATGATATCTCAACATGATTGTGGATAGCTCATCGTGATATCTCAGCATGATTGTAGAATAGCTCAGCCTGATTGTAGGAAATTTTTGTATAAAGCTGTGTCCCCTAATTCAATGAAAATCAATTTTGAGGCAAAC
>LPNX011118183.1:154450-230623 GCA_001517045.1 Pseudotsuga menziesii
ATCCATTGCCACATTATTATAAGAGTGTGTCCACAAGCCACGTGGGTCATCATGTTTCAAACACACCACCTTAACTCATAAGTGTCCAAATGTCATCACATGTGTGTGTGGGTGCCTTCATCATGAAATCATGTAAGCAATGTGCTTCGTGACCTTTGCAAGGGCATCAAGGTCTTCATCAGGAGTTCCAAATATTCATGGGGCCTTTTTTATCAAGAAAGAGGATTCATAAGCTTCTTCAACCACCTCAAGAGACCTCCATGGGTCAAGATATCACCTGTGGGGTAGATGGGCCTTCTTCTGGGGTACCATGACAACATCAGAGCATAAATGACCATAGAATGGGTCATTAATGCCTCTCCAAGCCATTTAGGGCTTCTCCATCGTCTACCAAGGCTTCAGGACCATCTATAGGGTCTTTAATGTCTTCAGCAAGGTGGTGGCTTCAAGATCCAACCTTGTGGGTACAGGTACCTTGTTAACTGGGTACAAGGTGCTTCAAGGCACAAACCCACTCTGTAAGGGGTCCAAGGCACAACAAGGTGCAAACTCGCTTTGTAAGGGGTCAATTCACTACAAGTGGGACTTGGTGGCATCAATGACAACCTGTGGGGCCACTGTAAGTCCATGTTAGCATCAATGACAATTTCATCAACACTTTAGCAACTACCCAGTGTATGTGCTTTGGATTGGACATGAACAGACTCAATGCATTCATTGTGTAATAGATATATGGTCTCCTATGCACTATATACATAAAGGATCCAACGAGTTGTTGATACTAAGTAGGATCCACATCCTTTGAACAAGTGGCAAAGTCACTTAAATTATTCAAGTTCATTCTCGTGGGTATGCTCATGAACTTGCAGTCGTTCATTCTAGACCTCTAATCCAAGAAAATAGTGCATCAGACCCAAATCCTTCATCTCAAATTCAGAGGTGATATCTCTTTTACATTGGGCTATCAGTTGTTCCTCCCCAGTAAGGAAAAAATCATCCACATATAAAACTAGGATCAAGTGATGATTATGAACAAACTTAAAGTATAGGTTGGAGTCAATAGTACTTTTAGAGAACCCCAGGCTATGAAGATAGCCATCAATTCTTGCATACCAAACTCTCGGGGCCTGCTTGAGCCCACACAAGTCTTTTTTCAGTTTACACACATGGGAATTCTCCCCATGAGTCACAAATCCTTCTAGTTGTTTAATGTATACTTCCTCTTCAATTTTTCCATTAAGAAAGGTTGTATTTACATCCATTTGAAGGATTTTCCATCCAAATAAAACAACGAGGGAGATGATATTCCTAATGGTGGTAGATATGGCGACAAGATTAAAATTTTCATCATAGTCTATTCCTTCCTTTTGAGCGAAGCCACAAGCTACAAATCTAGCTTTATACTTTTCATTGCTTCCATCACCGGCATGCTTGATTTTGTAAATCCATTTAGACATTAGCACAAACTTCCCTATTGGTCTAGGGACAACTTCCCACACATAATTTTTCACAATTGAATTTTATTATTTGATCATGGCATCATCCATACCTATGGACTTGTTTCTTCTTTATATGTAGAGGGTTTTGTATCAATGAGCTTGCTCATCGGACTTCAGTACTTCTGGGGCTTTATTCTTTATGTGAAGGTTCTAGGAGGAGCTTTATGCTTCTCAGCTTCTTGCAATGTTTCTTAGAACCAAAAAGGTATTGTCTTGGAAGGAGGAGCCTCAAGTAGTTCTTCAACTGGTGCATTCAGAATTTGAGACTCATTTTCTTCTTCCTCCCTCTGAACTTCTAAATGAGGAGAGTCTGGAATTTAGGAAGGAGATTATTTTGTATCCTTTGGAACCTATTTTGATTGGAAAAACAAAAATTCCTCATGGTTTATGACATCTCTTTTCTCTTGGCACATGAATATATACAGGAGTGCCAAAAATCCTCATGTGGGTCAACTATGGGTTTCTTTCATGTGAATACTTCTTCTGGAGTATTTTCCCCCAAGATGGCATGAGGGCTTCTGTTTTGAATGTACTTCATAGTACAGGTAGTCTCATCCCACAAAGATAAAGGAATATCAAGTTCATGCAACATATCTTTGGAAGCTTCACATATCATTATATTCCTCCTTTCTATAACCCCGTTCTGTTGAGGGTTGTATGGAATTGTTAGCTCCCTCTTGATTCCTATTGTAACCATATTTTGGAGACCAGGGAGAGTTGTTTTGTGAAGGTATCCAAAACTTCAATGCTACATATCACAGGGGTTGGTTTTTTTGTGAAGTAATGCTTGAGTGGATTGTCTGGATGCTTTGTAAATACCTCCCTCTCGAACTCTAATCAATTCAACCGAACTTAACTTCTCATTATTTTCCCATAGTAGAACCTTCATGTCCATGAATATAACTTTGTAGCCTTTATATTCTATGACAACAACCGAGAGAAGTATATTCTTCAAGCCAGGGACATATAGTATGTATTCAATGTGCAAAACAGTCCCTGAGTCAAGTTGAAGTGAAGTTGATCCAACTCCTTCAATTTTGTAGGTGGTGTCATCCCCAAGTTCTACTTTATTAGCGAACTTCTTCTTCCTGTAGCTTGTAATATATTCATGGAAACATTTCATATGTCTTGAATATTCACTAGCCACTAACCAAGAGTTAGCATTGTTGGTGATGGATCTTGAAAGAGAAGAGATTGGGCAGTATTCTCGTCTAGATTCATAATCTTTGGAAGACTTGGCTCTCTACTTCTTCTTTGGTTCTTCTTCCTCTACTGTAGAAGCTTGGAATAATCTTTTGAACATTCTCTTCGGTTTTTAACAGTCCTTGGCATAATGTCCCATCTTATGACAATTGAAACATTCTATATTTGAAACATCTAGTTGCTTACCTTGTGGCTTCTTTTCTTTCTTCTTCGGTGGGAAGGAATTCTTGAGCTTCCTTGTTTTGGATGTAAGGGAAAGGTACCCTTCATCAATGATGATTTGCTCTGGTTTGAATTCTGCCTTCTTCTTCCAAACTATCATGCCAAAGTCTATCAAAGTTTGGTTGAGTTTCATGTCCACTTACAACTACCAGAAAGGTTTCCCAAGATCTAGGAAGACCATCGAATACAGTTTGTACAAGATCATCATCATCCACAGGGACACCGATGGAAGAAAGTTTATCTCTTACTTGAGAAATTTTTGTGAAGGGGGCCACTCCTTCATCCTTTTCCATCTTCAATATATGAAGTCTCTTCTTTAGTACTCTCTTCTGGTTGGGTGCTTTCTTCTCATATAAATTTTTCAACGTGTCAAAGCATTCTTTAGCAATCTTCAATGGTGTTATGGTATGCATTAGGGTCTCCTTGAATGATTCATAAATGATTCTTCTTGCCTTGGATGGCTTCTTCTCGAAGGCTATCATTCCTGCATTAGATGTGGGTTCATCCATAACATTGATGACCAAGTTATCAAGGTCATTTTCTTCCAAGGTGGCCATAATCCTATATTTCCATGAGTTGTAGTTGGTTGGGGCCCTTCAAGTCTTTCCTCTGGTTTGAAGGTGTTTGAATCCATCTTTGATCAAAAAGTTTTCTATCTCAATCTGCAAGTGTCCCAAGTTCTATGGATGCCACATTGGTCTTCTCAAACACTATACAATTCACATGCAAAGCTCTGATACCATGTTGAAATTTGACATGTGTATGATAATTATAAAAATTGCAAACTATAATAGAGATAGTACTTGATATTTTAACAGCAGTGGAACATGTGCAATAGTAATACAATCATTCACACATTTGAACACAATATTTTTCACGAGGAGACCTTTTAAGGAAAAAGCCCCAAAGAATTAATAATTCATCCTCTAAATGAGATGACTGAGTTTGTACATGAGTAGAGAATTTATTCACATAACTCTGAGATAAGATGTAAATAAAATTTCCAAGCTAAGGAATCCCTAACAGGCTTACTGTTTCTATCCTTCTGTTGTTGCCATGTGGACAGTTTTCACTGCTGCTAGATCAACTAAGTCTGTTGCTACTTCACACATACCTGCTCCCACCTCAACGAAGGTATGTTAGTGGACTATTGATAGAGCATTAATCTACCTTAGTACCATTGTCATACACCTAGGATACATTTTCATTTTTCTTGTACTTATGTTATATGGTTTAACTTAGGTTATATTGATCAATTTTGGTCTATTAGGTGATTTTGGACTCATTTACTCATAGTTGAGGGGCTCCAATTTGATCATCCTGACAGTTGGGGCACTCTAGTTTGATCAATTTTTCAACCCAGGATCCCTCATTGATGACAGGTCTTCCTTGGGGCACTCCCCATCCCTTAAAATATGGAATCCATTTGACCAAGGGTGATAATGCATGCATGTAGTGATTTTGGACTCTCTTTGGGATTTTATTGCTTCCTAGAGACTCTCTCACCCACCCATGTGATCTCCCATGCCCTCATTTATGATCCAACATGCTCCAACCATGTTCACACTAGCATTTGTGACTCTTCGGTATGGTTAGGGAGCTTATTGGTCCACCTAGGGGAGTTTAGAGGTCAAATCCTAGTCTAACACTTGTATGCATTCAGATGGCCTCCAAAGGCTAACAAAATTTCCCTATTGTATTATAAATATTTACCACACATATCTACAAGTTGTACACTAATAGAAACATCATTTATTGGCAACATCTAAGTGTGTTATTTTGCTCTCTTTTACTGTTTTTTTTCATATTTTTTTAATAACTTAGATTGTGAATATTTCCTTAGATCCTATATCTCACTGTGAAGCAATTCTCACATGTTATCAGATCTTTGTGGAGCTGCAAATGAAATCCAGAGTGTTTGAGTTTTTGTTTTGGGAATTCTCTAGAGAAAATTCGAGTGTTTGCATTGCAAGTACAACATAGTTTATGTCACTCAGTGCACAAGAAGGATGGAGCAGAATCATTTATTTATGACCCCATAATTCAAATATTTTGATGGAAGGAAGAATCGGTGATCCATATGAGGTCAAAAGGGTTGTACAATGTCACCATGGGGACTGAAGTCGACCCCAACTATGCTATGGAGAAATCGAAGTACTTTAACATACTTGATGAGGCATTTTGGATGCTTCATCTCAACATTTTGAGAGAGGTTATCTTCCATTTAGATAGTATTGGCACACCCAAATAATTTTGGCTCAATATTGAGTCACTATTTGGGAAAACTAATGAGATGAGAGGCCTTTAGCTCGAAAATGAGTGGGTCTCATTGAGTCCAGCTCACTATGAGACTATCCAAGACTTATTCACCAAGTTCAAAGTGTTGGTGCTTCAGCTGAAATAGTGTGGAATAGAGAAGAAAGAAGAGCAGTTGATATTATCTACCCTTTCTAAGCTAGGGCGTGAGTATTATGTGTCTTTTTTGACATTCCACTCAAGCAAGCTCACAGCTAGAAATTGGAGGATGTCTGTGCTAACAAACTTCATAGAGTCATTGACTCAGGAGAAAGACAAGTTAGTAAAAATGAGTACCATAAAATACACCAAGGATCAATCCCTTTCTTCTGGTGTGTTAATTCAAGCGAAAGGAAAGAATAAATTCAAGGATTTAAAGCATCAAAGAATGAAAGAGAAGAATAATTCAGACACAGAAAGCTCCAATTCAACTAATGAGGATTCAAAAGCCAAGAGGATGGAGAGTAAAAGAGAGAATCCCACATGTGTTTATTGTAGATATTTACATCATGAAATATATTTCTTCAGAAATAAGTTGGACATCATGACCAATCTCATTGAGGAGAACAATATTGATGTTCCATATTTTGCAAGAAGAGGGGAGCACAAGCTCTCTTTGGAGCAAGAAAATGGTAAGTGCATGCATGATTTTAGTGCAAGGAAGAAAACCATTTCTCATATCTCTATTTAATATCTCCTTGTTTCTGATTTATATTCTGATATATCAGAATCTGAAACATCCATCCCTTCCTTGGAATAAACCCCAAATAGTTCACCAAAATTTCCTCCAAATACTAGTCATTTTTCACTAGTTTCTGACTTGTCTTTTGAAAGCTCTTTCCCACTCCGTTCAGATCCTTCCTATTCTGATTCTAAAGGTTATATATATGAATATCTATAGGTTATGAAATCCATATACTCATTTCCCCAACCATTTGATTCCCAAAGGACCAGACAACGCTCAAATTCACTAGTTGGAAAATCTCAAAATTACCTAGTTTCCAATACTATGTCACTTGTGTATGTTGCATTTATGTCTAGAATATAATTCATTGTTTGGAAAAACATGGAATTTTCCTTCATGGGACAGATGATACATATGTCTGGACATGATCTCACCACCTATGGTTTGATTTTCAAGTCTCTGGACCTTTTAGGTTCGCTCAACTATCTGTGTGATCTAGTTGCCCACTCTTCTCCCACTATGGACCCAATTGCTCATGGAGACACCATACCTATAATATTTTATACTATATGTGACATATATTCTGATATTTAAAAGCCTCATAAGATTTTTTACAGAGTTATAAAGGTGTTTCATCAAATTGGGAAGAAGATTCATGGTTTAATTCATGATATGACAGCTACACATGAGGCATATTTTGTTGAATATTTTGATGTTAATGGGGAAAGAGTTTTCAGAGATATATTTTCCATTATTGATTAGGATTCCAGATCAAAGTATTCTTGTAGAAAAATACATTCTTATGATTCTCCTCCATCAGCAAACGATGACCATCAAGGTGCCTCTCCACATGTTCTTTGTCTACAACACATTGATTCATTGATGCATGATCTTGGCATCCACAACATCTTCACCAATTCCATCACTAGGAAGTTGTTATTTCATCTCATTCAACAAAAGAAGAGGACATGTTGAATACTTTTTTGATCATATATTTCATTTCCATTCTTGAGGGAGGATTTTCCCCATGAGGTTTTTCCTCTTTCCTCGTTTTACATTGACAAATAAAAAAAATTGTTGTATGAGGTGACTTGAGCCTTAGTTTCCAAGGCCTCAATAAACATTTGGTATAAGTTGTAATAAGTTAGGATGAATGGGGGGTGCTAGAGAATTAATATACCTTACTACCATGGTCATACACCTAGGATACATTTTCATTTGTCTTGTATGTATGCCATATGGTCTAACTTAGGTTATATTGATCAATCTTGGTCTATTAGGTGATTCTGGACTCCTTTACTCACAGTTGAGGAGCTTCACTTTAATCATCCTGAGATTTGAGGTTCTCTAGTTTGATCATTCTGTCAACCTATGCATCCTCATTGATGACATGTCTTCCTTGGTGCGCTCGCAATCCCTTAAAACATGGAATTTGTTTAACCAAGGGTGCTAGTGCATGTATCTAGTGGTTTTGGACTCTCTTTGGGAATTTATTGCTTCCGAGAGACTCTCCCACTCACCCATGTTCTCTCCCATGCCCTCATTTATGATCCAACATGCTCCAACCATATTCACACTAGCATTTTTTATTGTTTGGTATGGTTAGGGAGCTTATTGGTCCACCTAGGGGGTTTATAGGTCAAATCCTATCCTAACACTTATATGCATCCAAATGGCCTCCAAAGGCTAACTATGTTTTCCCCATTTTATTATAAATAGGTACCACACATATATATATATACAATTTGTACACTAAAAGAAAAATCAGTTATTGGCACCATCTATGTGTGTTATTTTTCTCTCTTTTACTATTTTATTGGATATTTTGTGAATAACTTAGATTGTGAATATTTCCTTAGCTCCTAGATCTCACTATGAAGAAATTATAACATCGTATTAGAGCTTTGTGGATCTGCAAAACAAATATAGAGTATTTGAGTTGTTGTTTAGGGAGTTTCAGTGAAAAATTGAGTGTTTGCATTGTAGGTACAACAGTGTTTCTGTCACTCAGTGTGTAAGCAGGATGGACCAGACTCATGTATTGTAGACCCCATTCAACTATTTTGAATGAAAGGCCAAAATTGTGATCTAGATGAGGTCGAAATGGTTTTATAGAGTCACCATGGAGAATGAATTTGAGCCCAACTCTGCTATGGAGAAATCAAAGTACTTTAACAGGCTTGATGAGGCATTTGTGATGCTTTGTCTCAGCATTTCGAGAGAATTTGTCTTCCATGTAGATAGTATTGGCACACCCAATGAATTTTGGCTCAATATTGAGTCACTATTTGGTAAAACTGATGAGATGAGAGGCCATTAGCTCAAAAATGAGTTGATCTCATTGAGCCCAGCTCTCTATGAGACTATCCAAGAATTCTTCACCAAGTTCAAAGCATTGGTGCTTCAGATGAAATAGTGTGGAATAGAGAAGAAATAATAGAATTTTATCTTGTCTATCCTTTCTAATCTAGGGCTTTATTATTCTAGGTTTGTTTTGAAATTCCACTCAAGCAAGCTGACACCTATAAATTGGAGGATGTCTGGGCTAACAGACTTCATGGAGTCATTGACTCAGGAGAAAGAAAAGTTAGTGAAAATGGGTACCATAAACTCCACCAAGGATCAATCCCTTTCTTCAAGTGTGTCAAATCAAGCCAAATTAAAGAATAAATTCAAGGATTTGAAGCGTCAAAGAATGAAAGAGAAGAAGAATTCAGACACAGAAAGCTCCAATTCAACCAATGAGGATTCAAAAGCCAAGAGGATGGAGATTAAAAGAGAGAATACCACATGTGGTTATTGTATATATTCACATCATGAAATATATTTCTTCATAAATAAGTTGGACATCATGACCAATCTCATTGAGGAGAACAATATTGATGTTCCATATTTTGCAAGAACAGGGGAGCACAAGCTCTTTTCGGAGCAAGAAAATGGTAAGTGCATGCATGATTTGAACTCAAGGAAGAAACCCATTTCTAATATCTCCGTTTAATATTTATTAATTTCTTATTTATAGACTGATATATCATAATATGAATCCTCCATCCCTTCCTTGGAATAAACCCCAAACAATTCACCAAAGTTTCCTCCAAAAACTAGTCATTTTTCACTAGTTTCCGACTTGTCTTTTGAAATATATTTCCCAATCCATTCGCATCCTTCCTATTATGATTCAGAAGCTGATGTACAGGTGGATATATATTCTATTACAACCATAGCCTCATTTACCCAACCATGTGATTCCCAAAAGACCCGACACCCTCAAATTCACTAGTTGGAAAATCTCAAAATTGCCTAGTTTCCAATACTATGTCACTTGTGTATGTTGCCTTTATATATTGCATATCATTCACTGGTTGGAAATCCATGGAATTGGAATTCATGGAACTGATGTTCCATATGTATGTACATGATCTCACCACCTATGGTTCGATGTTCAAGTCTCCATACCATCTAGGTTAGCTCAACTGTCAGTGTGATGTAGTTTCCCACTCTTCTCCCTCTATGGACCCATTCACTCACAGAGATACCATACCTCTGATATTCTATACTGGATATGAAATATAATGATATTTCAAAGCATCATGAGATTTGTTACAAATTTTTACAGGTGCTTCATCAAATTGGGAGGAATATTCATTGTTTAATTCATGATATGACAACTACACATGAGGCATATTTTGTTGAACCTTTTGATGTTATTTGGGAAAGAGTTTGTAGAGATATATTTTCCATTATTGATTATGCTTCCATATTAGAGTATTCTTGTAGCAAAATACATTCATATGATGCTCCTCCATCAGCAAATGATTACCATAAAAGGGGCCTCTCCACATTTTCTTTGTCTACAACACATTGATGCACTTATGCATGATCTTGGAATCCACACACAACATATTCACCAAGTCCATCACCAAGAACTTGTTCTTTCATCTCATTCAAGTGAAGAAGAGGACTTTTTGAAGACTTTTTTTATCATATATTTCATGTCCATTTTTTAGGGAGGATTTTCCCCATGAGGTTTTTCCTCTTTCCGCATTTTACATGTACAAATAAAAAAATTTGTTGTAAGAGGTGACTTGAGCCTTAGTTTCCAAGGCCTCAATAAACATTTGGCATAATTTGTACTAAGTTAGGATTAATGGGGGGTGTTAGAGAATTAATATACCTTAGTACCATGGTAATACACCTAGGATACATTTTCATGTGTCTTTTACCTATGTCATATGGCATAAATTAGGTCATATTGATCAATCTCCATCTATTAGGTGATTCTGGACTCATTTACTCATAGTTGAGGTGCTCCACTTTGATCATCCTAACAGTTGGCGTGCTCTAGTTTGATCATTTTTATAACCGATGCATCCTGATTAATGACATGGCTTCCTAAGAACGCTCCCCGTCCCTTAAAACATGGAATTTGTTTAACCAATGGTACTAGTGCATGTATCTAGTGGTTTTGGACTCTCTTTGGGAATGTATTTCTTCCTAGAGACTCTCCTACTCACCCATGTGCTCTCCCATGCCCTCATTTATGATCCATCATGTTATAGACATGTTCAAACTAGAATTTGTGACTGTTTGATATGGTTAGGGAGCTTACTGGTCCACCTAGGGGGGTTTAGAGGTCAAATCCTAGCATGACACTTGTATGCATCTGGATGGCCTCCAAAGGATAAAAAATTTCCACCATTGTATTATAAATATGTACCAAACATATCTACAAGTTTTTCATTAATAGAAACATCAATTATCGGAACCATCTATGTGTGTTATTTTTCTCTATTTTACTATTTTCTTGCATGTTTTGTGAATAACTTAGATTGTGAAGAATTCCTTAGATAATATATCTCACTGTTAAGAAATTCTCACAACTTTTACATTCCTGATAGGGCTCAGATGCAAGGAGATCCCTAAAATGGATAGTGGGAAGTACTCCTCATCACCACTGATAGTTGTTGACACTCTCTTGCTGCTACCCCGTGATTGTTGTTAGCCCTAGCAGCTATCACCACCACCATGAGATGAGGAAACCTTGTGACTATTTTTGCTGTAGAAACCCCCCATGTGAGATAAGGAAACCGCGTGATTGTTGTTGCTGTAGAAAACCCCCACCATGAGTGTTAGCAGTTGTTTCTTCTATGAAGGAAGAGAGAAAAGAAAATATCCCTAGTGATCAGCTGCCACGTTATGGAAGATAAACCCAACCATGAATTTTTCCTTAGTCCATTAGAGCTACGATGAAGGAGAAGACCTTAGAAATGACTTGTATTGGGAGGAGTCCAAACATGATAATGAACTTGGATGATAATAAAATGGATTTCAACTCTTCTTCATTTATAGTCCATCAAACATAACATGTCTCCATGTAATTAGGAAGTTGAAATTAGATATTCCTTTATTTTTCATATTTTACCCTTGACTTTTAATTCTTTGTGGTTCAATGTTAATTATGGTGTTTGTCTTGTGCCGCGTAGTTCTTCATTTCAAGTTCACTTAGACCAAGGAAAGGGTTTCAAGGTCCTTCAAGTGTTTTTGTGACCACAACAAGTTGTCTCAAGAGTTCTTAGAGGTCCTCATGATTCATTCATGCCCACTCAAAGTGCATATTCATAAACAAGGATAATTATTAAATGGTTTTATATGTATCTCCTCATTTCCACCAAGCTTAGGTGTTAGGTGTCTCAACCAGGGGTATCTAGTATTTTGAGAAGGTCTCATAGACTATAGATCAAGGAGAGGAGTGCATCACTTTCCTAGACCCAGTCTAAATATTGTGGTGATGACCCGGTAACTGACCAATTGCCTCAGACCCAGACTACATTAGATGACTCAATTTCAAATACTTGATAACTAACCAAGCACCTCCATTCTCCCATAGAATGACCCTCGGCCCAAGGCTAAGGTCCAAGTCTCGTATTAGGTTAAATTCTTGGTAACTAACCAAGTGCCTCCATTCTCTCAGATAATGGACCTCAACCTAGTTTGAGGCCCCTGTCTCAGACTAGGTTAATTTCCTGGTAACTGACCAAGTGCCTCCATTCTCCGACAGAATGGCCCTCAGTCCAGTCCCAAACTGGGTTAATTTCTTGGTAACTGACTAGGTGCCTCCATTCTTCGAGAGAATGGACCTCATCCCCAGGTTGAGGCCCCAGTCCCAAACTGGGTTATTTTCATGGTAAATAACCAGGTGCTTCCATTCTCCCAGAGTATGGCTCTCGATGCTACTTAGGAAAAATCAACAAATTCTAGCCACATGTGATGCACCTAGATAGACTTCTGGAGAAATATTTAACGAATATCTTATAATATCCTACTAAACCCATGAAAGCTCAAATTTCTATCACATTCTTGTGCATAGACCAATTCACTATTTCCTCAATATTCTTGATTATTTATAAATTCCATATGTTGAAATGACATGACCTAAAAATACTGAATCTTTTTGTAATAGGCGTCACATTTACTGAGCTTGGATTACAAGTTATGCTCTCAAAGCACCTAAAATACCATTTTAAGATGCTATGCATGCTCTTCCAAATTTCTATAATAGATGAGGGCTCCATCAAGGAATACCAAGAGGAACGTATCCAAGTATTTGTTTAACATAATGTCATGAAGTGCATGAAATTACCTGGAACATTGGTTAAACCAAATGGAACAATAGTGAGTTACTGTGTCCTGAAAGCTATCTTATGTATATCTTCCTCCTTGATTTTGACCTAAAGATACCCTTTCCTTAATTCAATTTTAGAAAATACTCTATCATGGGAAATTTATAATTGTTCTTGATTATGACCTTATTGAGTTGTCTATAGTCAATGCACAATCGTAAGGTTCCATCCTTCTTTTCAAAAACTAGAATTGGTGAATCCCATGGGGACACACTCACTCTAATATACTTCTCTTCCATTAATTTTTGGAGGTGATTTTTCAACTCTACCATATCTAGAGTGTTGATTTTGTAAGGGACTTTAGACACTAGGTCCATTCTTGGAACCATGTTGATAGTAAAATCAACATCTATTTTGTGTGGCAGTCTTAGCACCTCTTCTGGAAATACATCCTTTTATTCTTATAACACTGGAAAATATTATAGCACTAGACCTTTATCCTCTATGAATCTTGACACATGAAACACATACACCTGATAGTTCTTCTTGAAGTATATATCCAATTACAGTGCTTAAATTTTCCTTAATAAAAGATTTCTTAGAACACATTTCACCAACTAAAACTTGTATTCATCATCAAGGCATTCAAGAGAATTATTATAATAGATAATATTGGCATGAAGCTTCTCCATCCAATCCATGACAATACGAACATCATAATAATAGTAGTATGTCTAGATTTTTTGCACTAGACATACCATCCAATGTTAACGAGCATCCTTCTACCATTTCACATATTTTTTTTTTGTCCCTGTGGATAACTAACTAGCGATGATTTTCCATTCTTACTTTTCTTAAGAACCCAATATTCAATAATATTAGGATTAATATGACTATGACTAGATCATGGATCTATTAAAATATAAATATACTGTGCCATAGTATCATCTCCAACCTTAACCACTACAACTTGATGGTATGCATGATGATCATTCAAAGCTATGTAAATACTAGTAGTCGATCTAGCCATGTATTCCACATTGATGACTCCTTCAATGTTATTTATTCTTTGTGTTTGTTCCTCCATGTGAGAGAAATCATGCAACTTATGATTTCCTCCACATCTCCAACATTGCATTGGTTCTTTGGGCCTTCTTGTACCTGGCATAACGTGCTAGAATATGCCTTGCATTGGATGTTCTTATTGAACATTCCTCTTCTGATTCCTATAGGGTAAATATCTAAACTATTTCTTCCTTGGGTCAAACCTTACCTTGGTATTTCCTCTTCTTACTTGTTGTTCCTTAGCTCTTCCCTTGTATTTCTCATATCGATGCGTAAAATTCCGAATAGCATCATCCAAGGTATTGGGCTCCACAAATTCAATTTTATCTCTATAATTATGGGGAATCCCATTTAAGAATATATGGATCTTCTCCTTCTCATTTATGAGATAATCCACATACTAGAGTAGCACTAGGAATTTATTCACATATTCCTCCATTTTCACTTATCATGAATTCAACAAATGGAACTCCTTTCTCTTATTGTCATAATATATTTTAGAAATATACTTCTACTTGAAATACTTTTCAAACTTCTTCTAGTAATTTTTCCTTTCCTTTCCCTTCACTTTACAATGGTATTCCCACCAAATTGTATCTCTACCATTCAAATTAAAGATTGAAATCCTATATTTTTTATTCCAAGAAAAGTCACAAACCCTGAAGTATTTCCTCTTCCCAAGAAGCTATGCCTTAGCCTCCTGACTGTACTAACTTTCTCTGTCAAATGTGGGTGGATTTATCTTTCTGAATTCTCTCTACAAGGCCTCCTATTCTTATACCTCAATTTCAACGCGTTGAACTATCTAATGATATTTCTGATTTACTTAATCTACTACTCAAAGTGCCTGATGGAGAAATGTTCATTCTCCTTTTGCATGCACTTAATTCTTGGCATTGTGACCTTCCTCTAGAGTGATTTCTCACACACTTTTCATACTGCCACTTTTCTTATATGATCCCATATTATCTTTCTACTAATGATCTATTAGACTTTGCCTAGTGTTAAAACCACTGCTCTGATGCCATCTTGTCATGTCCCTGGTAGGATCTGTAGCTTATCACAACCATGGGTGATCATTTTTTTTATTTCTTCCTAATTATAATACCAATAAATTATTATCTAACATTTATTTATTTTGTTGTGCAACTGTCTGTGCCACATACTCTTAGCTTACTATGCGACACACTATGCACACAATACTTTAATGCACATGCACTTCCGCACTTATCAATTTATTTATTATGTCGATATACTATTCTCACAGAGCCATCTCTACATGATTTCCTTCAACCATTGTGTGTCTAATACCACATAGTATAACCACCCTCTGGCCAACTACAACGTGTCTCGCACCACGCAGTAGAACAACCTTGTGGCAATTTTAGCTTGTCTTTCCCATTCACTGACTATCTGTAAAGTTAGAACTATATACATAAGGGAACACAATATACAAAAAATCATTTATATGCAATAAATTCTTATTCATAATCATTATATACACCATGCATCTCATCATTTATACAATGGAAATTATTAACAATAATAAAACATCACATAAAACTTATCATGAATGAATCTTCTTCGAGCAATTGACTATGCAAGAGAAACACTCCATCCAATTGTAGGAACTTTGCCTAGCATATTCTCATTCTGCTAAGAGGCCACCTCTGTGCTGGGAATGATTACCTTAAAGAGAGGGTAATAATCCAACTATCTCTCCCATAGTAAAATAGGCACAATGCCATAGCTAAGAAAACATTTGTTGGGTTAACAGGTTGTTAGAGGCATACATACTCAATTCTCAAGCCAATCTAGCATCTACTATGCTAACAAAATTTATAGGTACTAGAGGTAAAATGATAACTAGTAACTCTCCACATTGTCAAAGGAACCCCGCATAGACTTTCTTAGTTTAGGGTCGACAATACCCAACACACACAACACCATGTAGGTGGTATTCTAGTGTGTGCATAAAAATACGAAACAAAACCCACTATTCCACTAGGAGGTCTCAACCTTCACTAGTCTCCTATCCATATCCATGCTCTATACCACGCTGGAAATCAATACTATAAAGACCTCACATAGACTCAATTAGTTTGGGGTTCATAATACCCATCCCAGGAAACAACACATAGGTGCTATTCTAGTGTGTGCATAGAAAGAATGCTCAAATGCAACTATTATGTTGGAATTTCACACAACCACTATTGGATATCAATCCACTCGATGTTCAACACTTTATCCACTTCTCATGGATCACAAGAAATAAAGGAATATAAACAATCACATCTAGCTTACCTCTAGAACCATAGATTCCTTGCACATACTCAACTAGCTTGGGGTCCACAATACTCACCCCACAGAACACCAAGAAGGTACCCCATCACTAGTAAATGGTCCCTCATGCATCACCTTCCTCCAGGTGTTATACCAATGTGTGCTTATAAAGATCACTCAAACCCCAGATCATCTTCCTACATGCTCTATTTCCCCATGGCTTAAAAATATTGGTTGCGCACAACCAATGGATCCAAGGAAATCACTTTAGTCACTATCCAATAGACCTCTCTGTTGTGATTGGGCTCATTAATGACTGCACTTGGGCTTACTCATCAAGGAAATGTGACTTCTCAGGTGCACGATTGAGGATTCGCTCGCTTCACCACTTTGTCATCCCAACTCAGACACTTATAGAAACAGACTACATCACACAAATATTTAACATGAATTCAGGATGCTTAGGATCAAGCTAATAGATTGTAATTTGATACCACTATGCTTCCTAGATCAACATAGGAATGCATGGCAATTGCGTTCTCTATTTCCTTTTTGACTCACAGTCATGACCACAATCTAGAACTTAAGTCCACTCTCCACTCTATCATTGTTTGAGTTTAGCTTCCTCTCACGTAAGGGTCGAATATTCCTATTCATAGTGAGTTGGATAGATTTCTTGAGGGATGGATGAGTGAGGAAGAATATTCAGAATCCCCACAGAATCCCTTCCTCTCCAAATAGGCCGGGAATATAGATACACCCATGAAGGGCCAAGTTACTTGACCACGTCAACTCATTAACTAGTTGACAGACTCACTAATAGGTTACTATGACATCCTCCAATTGACAGGTCATTTAAGGATGACATCAATCCAACTAATAAATTACCTAATAAGTGATCCCCAATCTCATTTCTGGAGGGAGACTACACTACTCTTCCACAACTCTATCACAAGGAAGCTTATGCCCACACCTTCCTTTCCTCAAGACAATAATTGTCTCAACTACCTTCCTATTGGAATCTTTAAATGATTGGGTCACATGAGTCAAACTGACATTTGAGGGATCATAAATTCTCTCTAGGACACTTGGCTCTAATCTATTGGCTACATGGATTCAATACATTCCTTCCTAACCTTAGGATAACCATGTCCCTTATTCGTGTTCCCTTTCACAGTCAAATATGGATTTATTTATTATTGTGATTCTCATGTACATAATATTTACATTGTTACAATGCTTGACCAAGACATCCTTCACTAACCATATACATTTGGGGAATCCATGGTAGGGCCTTTGTCTTGAGCTCCTCACCATGTCTCTTAAAATTTTCAATGATATTACATCATTTACATTGTTTATGTCAAAGGTCAAGAATAGGGACATTACATGTGTTGTCCACTTGCAATTGAATTCTTCACCACACTTTGAAAATCTACCCAACTGCAACTAGAGTTGCTTCCTTATTCATGCAGGAAACTCTTTCTCTGATACCAACTGATTCAAGTGAAAAACCACACGACGGGTCTCATATCAAAGAGAACAAATAGAAACATAGATATAAACCAACAACACACACAAAACCACAATGTGACGCCAATAATGCCCTTTTATTAATTCAATAAAATCAATTTTACAAAGGTTGAATAAAATTCAGTTTCAAATGCTTTGTTTCAATTGGTATGGTGTGGTTCTCCTTTTCGTAAATAGTATCCTAATCCCAAAAAGGGATAAAAGTATACAGAGGAGAAATCTCCCATCCTTGGGGGATGAGAGACTTCTTTACCGTATGTAATCCAATCGGACCGGAAAAGGTTGAACCTATACTGATTGGACAGTCATTCAAATACCTTTGCGAGCATGAATGAAACCAAGATTGCTCAACAATATTTTATTAATGAGAGGGATGGAAAAGAGCTTAAAGACAACCCATGATGATATTTTTCATAAGTTACCATCCCAATGTCCGACAAAACATAAAAGGATACAAAGGGAAGTGTTCCTAGCTGGAATGTGTTAGGGTGGTCCTTTTCTTTTGATAGTCTACATAGTCTAAAAAGGGAGATAAACAATGCCATATAGACTCCATTGCAAATACTTTAACGGGTGTGAAAGAATGCAAGGGTGCTCGGTAATCTTTTCATTCTTTTAGGAGTCAAAAACTCTGTAATGGTCAGTTAAGCAAGGAGGAAGTGTTCGATGCATGGAAAGAGGTTATGTTGTGAACATGATAGAAATAACAGAGGGACATTGATGGGGCCTCATGGTGGGACGATGGATGGCGGAAAATAAGGCCAACTGTGTAGTGTGGATGGAGTGGATGGCTCATGAACATGCCAATACATGCGTGGTGGTACGCAAATAGAGGTGACTTCATGAAATGGCCCGAAGAAAGCAGGGAGGGAGGAAGTCTAGGAGATCTTTTTGTCACTTGGGATATTTTTTCACAATGGCAACAGCTTCCTATCCTAGAAGAGGATGATCCATACGTGGGAATGTACTACTGGGGAGATCTGGAGATGCCTTGACCTCCAGGACAGGTCTGGGAACATGAAGGTATGCTATCATAGTGGTAGCTATATCATACATGTGATAGATACTGAAAAAATACTATGTGAATGTGAAGACATCGGACTACACCCTTCAATGAGGTAACATCGATGCATGGGCAAGGTGGAGGGGTTATATCCACCCAGTCATGTGCAAATGATGTGATAGAGTGCTATAATGGACTCACTGCGATGAAACGTGGAGCGACTACTAGAGGGGGTCACCGACTCCTGGTAAACACGACGCAAAATAAGAAAGAAAAACTATGACACAAGAATACTTCATGGTGGGAGACTTTGGGCATAGAACCTCTTAAGGTAGAGCGTATTGCGAGGATTATTTAAGAGGTGCCGATCAGAGTCAACAAGGGTATATGCCCCCTTTTCAATACATCAATGGATGACATATGGGCCATACCACATGGAATTAAATTTCCCTTTAACTTATAATTTTCTTGGTCATAGACGAGGACGAGGTCCCCTTTTCCAACGGTGCGTGGATGGATGTGGGAGTCATAATGGGACTTCGACCGAGTCTTGGCCACTTTGATCATCTGGAGAGTAGTGCAATGGTCCTCATTTCTCTGTTCAAGCATAAGTAGGTGTTGTTCTAATGGTGAAGTGTCAAGGAGAAGTTTGATTCCAAGGTGGAGTGACGGAATCGAGAATTCAATGGGAAGAACCAATTCCACACCATGAAATAAGTGAAATGGGGTAAAACGAGTGGTGGTTTCAAGGATATCTCCATCATCACGAAAGTGGTGCTGAGATAGATCAGGTGGATCTTCCACAGTAGATGAAGAGGAAGGACTAATGGAAGTAGACATCATGTAAATGGTGTTGGCGGTGTCCGAAAAAGAAATTGTAGGGTGGATCTACTCAAGGACAGTGATGTTGGACTCATGGGAGAGCTTGCTAAAGTCACTAATCAGTGACTGGTACTCAGGAAAGTTTTAGAAATGGTGTGAATAATGAACATAAAGGCTACAAACTACACAAGGATGGTTGCTTCACAATGATTTGCTCTTAACCACTGGTGGATCTGGGACGTTGACCACTGGGGCGTCGTCAATCTCGACTATAATGTCCATGTGGGTGTGAAGAAGAGGTAGATCAGGACAATTTTGTGTTGTGTGGACTAAGACATTGCATAAAGCACATATAGGAGTAGGACGTGGTTCGTTCGGTGCTTTCGTTGCCTTACCCCCAACCTTCTTTTGAGGAGGAGGGGCAGGAGTAAAGACAAGAGTAGTCTTTGGTGGACCAGGAGGTGGGTGTGATATTGTTTCAATAGGTTGGACAAGATTCAACACAACCTGGGGAGTCAAGGGTGGGGTGGGTGGATCAAGGTACCACACATGAATACCCAAAGTGAAACCACGAAAGTTGAGAGTAGCCATGAAAGGATTTCTCACAATGGTGGATGGTGGAAAAAGGAAGGGAACCGTGTGGGCAAGGAATGAACACCGATAATTCCCCAAGGATTTTGGTTGGGGTTGTGACTGAGGTTGTGATGAGGTTAGAACGCTACTAAAAGTGATAGTCAATAAATCTAATATATCATTCGACGAAGGAGGAGGTAGTAAGGACAAAAGTTTTATCTCATAGGAGAGTTGGAAAACAAGCCCGGGACAACGAAAAATAGGGATGGGATGGACACGTTGTTGATGGTAGTGTCGATAGTGGGAAGGACGTGTTTCAGTGTGGCCAACCCCTTTGGATCATAGTACGTTAGTTGGTCGATGGTCACGATATTCCTATCATGAGGAAACATCAAGAGTTGAAATACAGTAGAGGAAATGGCTCGCATTGCATACATGTAGCTACATCCTAGGAGGAGATTGTAATCGAGTTGGGCGTTAACAACCTCAATGTCAATCAACACTATTTTTTTGGCTAACTCAACAACAACATTCGTGAGACCACCTTGGGGCCGAGTAGAGAAACCATAATAGGCGTGGAGAGAGGTGGTGGAAGGTTGAAGGGTGGGAGATCCAAGTTTCTACCAAACAAAGGTTGACATAACGCAGGTGGATGCCCCTTCATCAATGATGCATCGATGAAAAACCAAATTCCGAATTATGACTAGAACTTGGAAGGCGACGGATGATGGCATCCTTGGTTCTCCTTGATCCAGATCGAAAGTAATCAACCTAAAATCATAAGGATTGACGGAACCTAGCATGGATAACAATGCTTTACGTTGAGAAGGACAAGTTTTGAGCACTTATAGAGTAGACATGGAAGTGGGCGACTAGGCCAAGTCATCAACAATAATGTAGTTGAGTACAGCTCTGGCAGTGGCGTTGTTCATGATGTGACGCATAGGGAACCGCAAGACTTTGGTATTCTCGTCCATAGGGGGTCTTGAAAAATGAAAATACATGTCATGAGTGGTGGAGGTAGATGTTGCAGATGGGTCAACGGTATCTGTGGTGGAACCATACCGGTTTCGTCTAGTCCGGAGGTAGACATCAGACGATAATTTCATGATGTGATAGACACCAGGATCAGTGGGTTGATTCACAGTAGTGGTTTTAGGAGATTTTGGGGCCAAGGGATGGGTTGCAACCATTCCTTGGTGTGGTAGGGGTTTCGGAGCACCATAGGTGGCAAACCTGGTGGTGTTTTGTTTGGCTGAATCAAAGTAGACGCATTGGGATCACGTTGACTATAATTTTGGAGTAAGTTGTTGGACACGTGTCAAGTGAGGAAACTGGTGAGTGTAATGTTCATATGTGTTACAGATAGCACACTGATAGTTATTATGCAACTATGGGTTCTCCAAGGTCAAGAGGGATGCTAGGGATTCTGTGCAGGAGGATGGGTGTCATTATTGTTCAGAGGGTTGGCTTGCTATCCACCTCCTTGAGGCTGGTTGTTTCTCTGATTCCTACCTCTCTTGTTCCTTCCCTGCCCTTATTGGTTATTGGGGGTGGGTTGGTTAGGGAGGTTCTGATGTGCGTAGACCTATCCTATAGGAGCAAGAGGATTTGGGTCCAGAGCTGGAGTGAGTTACATAGGTGGTGCGTAATAGACCGGAGTAAATGGTGTGGATGCAAAATAAGTCATTTGGCTAGTACGCAAGTGTTCCGAACAATTCAGTCCATGACCGTGAGGAGTTGGTGCGGAAGGTGCATAGAAAGGGGTGGCTCCAGACTGAGTTGTTACACGTGAATAATCAGGGGCGTAACCTAGTTGGGAAACACTATGGGTGTTACCAAGATGGGGTGGAATCATGGGAGAGGGAAGATAAAAATGAGGGTGCTGGGTAATAGATTCGATAACCCAATTAACAACATGAGATACCCCCAACGTGTCTCGACATAAGGTGTCAACATGAGGAGAATTAGGTATAACAATATACAAATAACCATATTGGGTGTAGATCATATTGAACCACTAATCCTTAAGGATGGATTCCTCTTCGGTTTCCAGGTGCTCATATGAGACGTCCTTGAATATGGGGGGGGGGGGGGAAGGNTGATATGGGTATTTGTGTTCTGTCGATAGGATAATAAGATTTCCACTCCCTAGTCATAACGGATGGGTAACTGGAAGTATTGAAGGAACGTCGAAGCTAAAAAGGAAAATTTAGGGTAGGTAGCATGAGGCAGTTTGATATACCACTTGTTCATAGCACTAGTGAGTGTGCACTGGAACAACCTCAACCAGATGGAGTCATCCACTATGTTGTTAGATTAACACCATAGGAAGAATGACATAATGTGATTTTGAGGATCCTCTCCTGCCTTACCCTCAAACTTAGGGATGTATGAGGGACGCTTGGTAGGCATAGGATGCCATTGTGGGTGATGAAAAATGGAGTCATTGGTCAATCGTTCCAAGTTAGGAAGGTTGATACTAGCCATAAAAGGTAGACTAGAACCAAGAGTGTCTCGATAAGGACCAGCAATGATGTCAGTAGCAACAGGAACATAGTTCCCATGCATAGTTGGGGGTGGATAAGTTTGAGTGTCGATAATAGGAAAAGTCACTTGTATGGTAGGAATAGTTGGAACAAATGTGGAAGGGCCACTACCCCCAGGTATTAATGATGGAATGGTAGTGACAACAGTAGCTGGAATAGGACCACCACTAGTAGTTAGTGAACCAACAATAGTGTGTGCAGTGAAAAGAGGCCCACTAGGACCAGGGCCTCTTGGCCTAGTTGAAGGGATACTTGTGATGATAGGTGGAATGGACATAATACCACTACTAACAAACCCCCCTTGAAAGGGATCAGGATTTGCACCAGCCAAGGGGATAGATGGAGTAGTGAACAAGGTGGGTTCAGACTGATATGAATCTGAATTAGACTTGGAGGCCATGTCTAGATCTGAAGGTGGTGAACGATGTCGAATATGGATCTGATGGTGACCGTTCAAGGAATTGAACTAGGGGGTGTTCCCTCTAAGCCTTTGTGAGTAGCATGGTGGAGCTATGATGGTGTGATGTGTATTGAATGAAAACTCAAGAGTATCAATTGCAGGCTCAAAAACCCAACTACAACCGAGTGTGTAGAAGGAGAGCGTATGAAATGGTGGCTCACGGGATAACAACAATCTCTAAAATAGAACTGCGACAGTGGGTCACAACAAGGTGAGTCTACAAAAAAGTAGCCATAAATCCAACAAGAAGCACTATCTATAAAATAAAATGACACACTAATCTATGGGATAAGAGTGCAAGCAAAATCCTAACTACAAGCTAGAAGCACATCACAAATAGTATCCTTGACAAGGTGGTGAAATCCGAGTCAGAAAATACGAAATGGAAGAACAATATAGGCTAAGAGAATCCCACTACTAAGAAGGACCTATGGGTAAAATATCTTTAGAATAATGGCAACTATCCTACCTCATTCATGACACGTTCATTCTGTTTACTGGCGATCAATCCCTTTGTCCCCCTGACTAAAAATGGTTATCCTTCGGGTGCAAGATAGAGTGTGGTATTCCACCCCTTCGTTTGTGGCTTACTCCTGTAGAGTAGGGGGCCTCCGGATAAATTGGTCGTGACCATGTCAACAAGTACAAGAGGATTTTGGTCCCCTAATGGACAAAAACTATGTCTCGAGATGTAAGTGGGAAAGGGGTGTTGTTTGGATTCCTATTCTCAATTTCCTAACTTAGCTACAATATTTTTTTGTCCTCAAATGAGGTTACAATGTTGGTTGTATTAAGTTATTTTTAAGGCTTGCTTGGGGTCATGAACTAAGATTTTCACTTATATGGTGTGAGATGTGTGAAAATGATGTGTATACAAAACCCAGTAATCCACGATGAAGATATCCCAATCTCACTGTTAGGATGCAAATATAATGTAGATAAAAAGTAGTAAAGAACAGTAAATATGATGCAAAATAAATTTTTCTTCCAAACATAAAATGTACTTGAAATAAATTAGTAGTAAAAGGAACTAATAAAATGTAGGAAACATACATGGGGTCTCCACCATGAAGCTCAACGAGAATGTCTCACAAACAAAGTGGGATCTCAAAACATACCAGGGGGCTGCAAAAGATCAGATCTGGATAGAAATAGGGATTTAACACAGACAGGGGGTCTGAAACAAGAATTTGAAGCATAAAACAAACTGAAAAACTACAGATCGCACCTATTGGCGGAACATGCTCGATCGGTGTCACAGGTAACAGAGAAACAGTCAGATCTGAGCAGAAAAATAGTTGAAGGAATCAGGTCATGCAAAACAGAGGGTTAAGCATGATAGGTCTCTTGAAAACGAGTCACAGGAGCGACTGGGGTCGATCTGGGAGCCGTAACAGGAGCGATATGGGATTTTGAGCCATGTCTCTCTTATCAGGGCTAAAGGAGCGACCTAGGTCATTCTTATTGAGTAGAAAAGTGTGAATAGGTTGTAACGTTGGGTTGAATAGGTGTGAATCAGCCTGAATAGGAAACATTTTAAAAAATAGACTATTGGCTAAGGTCGGGGGGCTGGAACTGACATGGTACTAGTTGGGATCTTCCAGGAGAGGGCCAAATCTGTTACGGTTGAGGGAATAAGAAGAGAAAAAACCAATAGAAAAACCTGCAAAAACAAATATCTATTTGGATCGACCGAGTGGATTCACCAAAATTGTAGTGGGGATTTATCCCTTACTACATGAAAAAGCACCAACCTTAGCTCGTCCAAAGCATAAGGAAGAGTTCAACAATAACAAAAAAAACAAAACAACAATAGCAAATATTTTTTAGGGTTTTCACATATATATAGACTAACTAATGCAAGAAATAAAAATGAACACACCTTTCTAAACATGGGCCACCATAGTCGTCCTTGGAAGTGGTTCCACAACTCCACAGTCTGGGTCTCCAATCCCTTCCACAACTTGTTGTCAAATGGGGGGAATGGATCCAAATGGGTACGGAGTGAACTCAACATACACCGTGGGGAATGGTGTGGAAAACTGTGGGAAAATGTATGTGATGGAAAATGGAAAATAAGTGATCCAAAATTGTTTTGGAGAATCCCTTCACAATGTATTTATAGTATGGTCTTAGGGTTTTTGGACCCATGGTAATGATCCATGGTATTTTATTGTCCATGGTATTTATATATGGGTTTTTGACCCATTCTCATTTTTAGGGTTTTTTTACCCTTTTTGGGAGAGAGTGGGGATAAATCACAATAAATGCTCATCATCCCTTCATTTATGGGAAGGAATAATGATGTTTTAAACCATTTTTAGTGGAAAAACAATTGTGAAGGTCAAAATAAACGAAATAATGGTGGGAATATGATGTATGGATATGGTTTAGACCATGGAGATCTAGGTGAACACTTTTTTGTTTTAAAAAGAACCCTCTGGGAGATTCCCTTCCTCTTTTATTAGAATTCAATGATTCACCTGTAACCTTCATGGCATACCATTCCATTTGGTGAATCCAACAACCACCATAACTCCTTTAATAACCGCTTTAACTACTTCCACAATAGCATTTGTTTTCTTGGCACTCGACCTATTTAAGTCTATCGGTGACTCGAATGATTTCTGTAGGTGTCTTTATTAGTCACCTAATGTGATGCATCAAGCAGGAAATCATCTCTCAGATGCTTCCCCAAATCTTGTTGTCGTCTTCCTTCAATTGGGTTTGTTTGTCTTTTGTCAACACCCCTTTTTGTCGTCGATTAATCATCCCAACCTCTTGACATTATTTGTCAATATTAAACCCTACTGCTTCCACATCCAACTTTCTTGGCGTGTCATTATCTTTTGACTACTTGGCTCTTAGCTAACCAACTTCACCATCATCTTCGCTATCTACCTATTCTTCGACTCAACCATTGCTTGGTCACTTCCCCTTGACTATGGTTGTTTGGTTGCACATACAGACCTGGATCTTGTCTAGAAGGTCGGCATCACCCTTTGATATGAATATCCTTGTCGTCTATCTTTGTTATTCATCCTTGAGGATATATTCCCCTGCATCAAGTAGTCAGTAGAAGAAATTTATTTTAGGAGATCCAATAGTCTTCCATATTTTTTTACATATTGGTGATGATTTATGAGCATGAACTACTCCCAACATGTCAACAAAGTGGTTTCATTCTAGATAAGTAGCAATGCAATATATACAATACCATAAGCCACTTACCCATCACATGCATATTAGTAGTAAACTACAAATACTCTAACATGCATAATAAATTTCCTAAATATAGGAACATATCTATGTACACAACTTAACAACATCATTTAAGCAACTATATATATAGGAAATGACAATACAAATACTTATATTTGTTTGTTTGGTAGACTTCCTCTTAATCTTTGTCTCCTTACATGAATTACTGACAATGTCCTCTACTTCATCGTCTTACTCTGAGGACTTGTTCCTATATTTCTCATGATCGAAAATACTGAGTTAGTCTTCTTACACCATAGATCACATAGAACTGTGTATTGGTGTTGAATCTGTGTGTCCTACAAGTGCATCCCTTATTATCCAATGGTGAAATGGATAACAGTATGATATTCATCTTCATCTGAAGAATTCTTTTGGATGAAAGTACATATTCCTCATCACTTGAGGAATATTCCATTTCTTTCTTCTCAGCTGCATATATTCATCCTTGGTTGCACTGAGACAAACATTGGTCCTCTTTCTGCAACATGCTGGACTGATCTTTCTGTTTCTAGCACTTCCAACACAATCGGAGTCATCATATCCCTACAAGCAGATTCTCTAGTCTCTTGCATATATGATGCCACACCCAATTGTACCCTTCATGTACCACACCACATGCTTTTCAACAACCATGTGAACACATCTCTACTCCACAAAGAAAATGTTCGGCCTCATGCTCGACAAGTACATCAAGAAACCAATCTTCTTCCTGTAGTCTGTGACATCAACTATTTCAGAAGTAGGATCACATATTGAATTAAATTTTGATACCATTGGTGTAAAACAACATATCAAACCTTATATTAACAACAAATTTTCCTTGGCTAAGTAAAATATCCTATGTATTCTGCCACACCTCTAATTTTGAGAATCATGTCAAGATTACCAAACTTTGAGATCTACTGTAGTCACTCCCTCTTAAGCGACGCACCATCCTCACTCTGCATATTGTACTCTCTACATAGGGACATTGGAGTTACAGGTAGCCTCCTCTTATGCTAATATTTTGTATATTCGTATATGTCCCCTCTCAAGGTTATTGGATATTAAGATCCTCCATCTTGAACTTTGTTGCAAGTTTCTCTTGCACCCATGTATGAGCTTCTTGTCCTTTGTAGGATTCTATCTTCAACCTTGTAGTGAAGTTTGGGATCTACATTACTCTATTTGATCCTCAATATCCTCATGTAAGTGTATGTGATATCCCATGGGCGCCTTCTTAGCTTGTACAAATCCTTCTATGCATAAGTGGTTCTCTGTAGAGAGTCCAAAATCCTGGAGGTTTCTCAATATGTTCTTCTACTTCGATTACACCAACTTTCATTAGAGGAAATTTAAACTCAAAATGGGCCTTCTAAATTTTATTCAAATTCCATGTCATTATTTGTTAGCCAATGAAATTGCTTTAAATTTGAAATAACGTACAGGTCTTAAACACTTTTTTAATATAAATTTGGGGATAGGTATCATTAAAAAAACTACCTTTTTTGTTTGTATTTTCGACATATCTTCCTGTGTTTTTACTCAAATTTGGATCGGGAGAGCTCGTTAGATGCATAATTAAATTCCACATCCAACGAGTACCCACTCGGCATACTTTTGATGGACCCCGCTACCCCAAAAACAAGAAATACCTGAAAAATGTGATGATGTCATCATCACATTTTTTCAGGTATTTCTTGCTTTTGGAGTAGCGAGGTTCGTCAAAAGTATTCCGAGTGGGTATTGGTTTTTAATTATGCATCCAACGAGCTCTCCTGATCGAAATTTGAGTAAAAACACGGGGAGATATGTAAAAAATACAAACAAAAAAGTAGTTTTTTTCTTTTATTCCTCCAAAATTAATAAATATTATTTTATTATTTTAACTATTATTTTATTAATTTTTTTTAGGAGGCCCATTTTGAGTTGAAATTTCCTCTAATGTTAGTGTAATATACACCCCTAAAGAGGTATGTCTGGGCCCAGGAGAAATGTCTCACCATAATCGACTCCCTCTTTCTGAGAGAAACCACAAACCTTGCTTTGTATCAGACTTGATACTTCCATCTATTATATGCTTGATCTTGTAGATCTATTTGGAACACATTACAAATTAATTTCAGGTCTCAAAATCATATCCAAACATCATTCTACGTGATCAACTTGGTACTTCTTGATCATATCATCCTTCCATTGTTTCTTCTTGGGAAATTCTTTCACAGGTGTCCTTTCTCATCACAACTGAAACATATGACATGTGAGATGTCCTTATTTTGAAGTCCTTTTGTTCTTGCAAGAATGTTCTTCCTTCTTGTTCTTTCTCTTCTTGGAATGAGTTGTTATGGGTTGATTTCCATATTCACCCATCTCTTCTTCTTTTGCTCTCAATCGAGATTATTCTTGTGTGCATTCATCCATAGGTGATCTTCCTTCTAGAAAAAATCCCTTGACTGAAAGATTCCCATAAACTTGGGAGACCATTCAAGGTTGCAATCTCAACTTCTGCTTATTTGACATTGTCTCCAATTACTTCTAGATCTGAGAGATCCTTGTGAAGTAAGATTGAATTCTTTCTCACATTTGCACCTTCACATTCTTGAGTTGAGTTCTCAAGTTCATCTTCTTGTTGATGTTATTTCCTACGTATAATATTGTCATTGCATCGAACATCTCCTTGGGAGTATTCATGGATGATACATGTGAGATCCAATGAAGACGTAACTAATCCTCTTGGCATTGACTAGGTCCTTCTTGTGCTTTTCTTTGTCTTCTTCTCCCTTTGGATTTGCAACTTCTTCTTTGACATAGTTCTCCAAGTCATGCTTCTTAAAGTATGATAATCACTCTATACTTCCATGCTCGGAAGTTCTCATCTCCTTAAATATTGTCCTCAATATTGGTATTTTTTTTCATCATAATAAAAATAAGAACCTCAAACGGAAATAGAGAGGATAGACTTACCAATGAGATTGCTTCAACTTGATGCTTGCTTGAAAGATTTTCTGGAAGACTGCTTCTAGTGGACATAGGGTTTGACAAAGAAACCTTAATTTTTAAACTTAGGTAACTTTCATATCTTATTGGATATAAATATGCTCCTCCTTAAGGAGAGATGAGTAGCATACTCTTTTTCCCAAAATTGAGAACAAACTACAAAATATCTGATGCCCTAGTTTTCCCCAACAGTAGTGTTAGGTCAAATATTGAGAATAAACATAATAAGAACCTTATTCTATAGGTATATGCACCCTCTTATGGAGACTTTGGTCATTGCACATGTAATCCCTTCATTAGGTTGACCACTATTGCATATACATTTAACCCCATGTATGTGCCACTTTGTGCATAACATAGTACTCTCCTTTAAAAAACTTTGTTCTCAAAGAATTATAGGTAAGGATTAATAGTTATGAAACCAAGCAATAGGATTTCCTTATATTCATGTTGACTTGTTGCTACTGATGATGATCTATCCATCCAAAAAAAAATGGGTCTTAATCCTTAATAGTTGGTTGCGTAATTTTCTTTCCTTTGATTACATGTGCAATTTCTATAACTTATTCAACTTGTTTTGATTGATGGTATCTAATTGTGTCTTATCAATAAACGGTTTTGTGATGTCCTATTCCATGAGTATTGTTGATTATTTGATTTTTTTTCTTATAAACTATCCTGGTAATGAAAGTGTCAATATGCTTTGACATGTGATGATTTTCCTTCATTTTTCAAACCGATATCATCCATCTTCTTTTTAGAGACAACAATATCCTCTATCATGTGTGTTTGGTCTTCACTACTGCCTTATTTTGTGATAATTACATCATATATATTTGACTTTCACACTTTCAAGCTAGAGCTCAACTTCATCAATTACTTTCCGGTGACCTTCTTGAATCTTGTCTTCTTTTTCTTCTTGAAGCTACAATGTGGCACCATCCATTAAATTATTATTACCTTCTTCAATCATAGATTTCCTTTCTAATTTTGCTTCATCTGTTTTTAGGGCTTCTTCAACCTTCTTACAAATTATCTCTTCAAGTATTTGGTGTTATCTTTATTCAAGACTCCTTGTTTTCTAGATTTTGACTATGTTTATTTTATTCTTTCAATACCTTGACCTCATCAAGTAGTTTTTTTTATTGCGGTTTCATAATCTACACATTTCTTCTTCCTTCTTGCATTTTCTCATCTTTTCTTGCCTTGAGTTCTTAAATTCCTTAATGAGTGCTTCGTTAAAGAATTGCATTTTAGAAAAATCATCAACTTTCACCTTGATCTCTTCTTGTGCTTCTTTTAATTTATCTTGAATTTTATGCATCTTCTCCATTTTTGTATCCTTAATACATTTTTTCAATTTCTTCCCATTTGGCATACAATTTAGTATCTTTGTCAAAACTCTCCCAATACTTAGAAGATATTCATCTCACAAATGATAACATGCCCCAAAAGGACACATACCAGTTTCCTTTATCTCCTCAACCATTCCACATGATGGATTCCATCTTTATCTCATCTCCAATGAATGTAGGCATTAACATTTTCATTGATTCTTAATTAAAATACAACCAAAGCCCTCAAATTCTATCCTTGTTATATTAATAATAATAATGATCCCAAATAGTGATTATTCTCTTTCCAATATATTCTCCTATGTTTCCTCTTTCTAACAAATTTTTAATCTCTTCAATCAAACATCCTAGTCAAAATTTATGCTAATTTTAAGTTAAGATACTTTCAGAAATGTTGATTTGGCCACTTGTTCCACTGGGAACTTGATGTAACTCTAAAATTTTAGCACCTCCAAATCTGAAATTTCAACTTGTAGTAGCACAAAATGTCTTTTTTTAAATGCCATAGATTTGACCAAATTTTGATATGCCAAGAGAACGTTATGGTAATTTTCTCAAAACTTATTGATTTTGGCCTTTAAAAAAAGCAAGTACGGTTTGTCACATGCCTATTTTTTGAATCTACTTCTGAAATTTTGGCTTGACACACTACTATCTATCTTCTTTTCAATGCAACTAGTAGCAATCAATTTGGATCCTTTTCTCGTCAAATATGATTGTTTTATCAAAAAACACTTGTATGAGACTAGTTTTAGGAGTATTCAAAAACTCTAACTTCTATATGTTTTGGCTCTAAAATTATAGTGACCAAGAACCTAATTTTTTTACTACAAATACTTTGTGGTGTCTTCTCAATATCCTTAAAATTTTGATATCTAAAATTTCCTAGCAACAAAGTTATGATAAAAATGGCAATATGACTCATTTTGATGGAGAACACCATGGGTTAAGTGCTCTAAAGCCAAATGTTATGTACCAACTACTTAAAATAAGATAATGAACCAGAGTACAGACAATGCACACCAAAAGTAAACATGGAACACAACTTTAAAATATATAAGAGACATGAGTTACATAATAAATCCTACAAGAATAGCAGAAACTCCTCAAGTACTCCAATGTCTGCATTATCTAAATCACATATTCCTTCAATAATGACTACATGTGCTCTATATATACTTATTTATTCATTGTACATGTAGGCCCTTCTTTACGAAAATTGCTATTACATATATATTTAACTCCATATATGTCTTCATGGAGTTCATATCATATAAACTTAACCTCATTTATGCTCCCCTTAGATCATAACAAGTATGGAGGTATAGAAACGTGAAATGTACAAGAAAAAAGAAGGAAACCAAAACTAACAATGATATCACAATTTTGTATTTAGAATCTGTTGTAAGACATGCAGATTCCTTTTATTTTTATAAGCATGTTACTTGAAGTTGTTTTGCTTTAATCTCGATGGCTCAAAGCCATGGAAAATTTTAAGGATCCATAGTTTTCTTAAACTGTAGAAACCTAGGCGAATCTTAGTGTTAATCAAATTTCAAACCATAAAATGTGGCGATATTTTTAAAAACAATATTAAAATTTACAAGGGTTTTATATAGTTTTTGGACAATTTTGGCGATTTTGGAGTAAAAAATAATAATCCTATGGAATTTTGGAGAATAGTATTGGAAAAAATGGAAAATGGAGAATATTATTTTGGAAAAAGAACCTCAAAAATTAGCCCATGTGCTAAATTTCTCCCCTAAGTGATCGTAGAGTTTTCATTCATATACATTTCAATGTCAATTCACATATTCACCATCTATAAATATAAATATAGAGGCAAATGGTAGTAGAGTTTGGTGCATCATCTAGTTAACCTCCTTGAATGTTTGTGAAAGTAGCTACATTTTATGTTATATATTTCCAAACTCTCAAGATTCTTGAAGAGTATTGATCACTTTATCCCGGGATCTTAGGAAGTTAGATTGATGATGGAAAAGAGTCGGAGTCAACAAGAATGATAACTTGCTTATTCTTAATCTTATAGTTTTGAAGTGTAAAAGGTATGTTATTCACCATGATAGCTTTGAGAATTGTTGGGAATTGATAACAACCATAGAATTGAGGAAATGATAGTGGCGATGCTTTTATTTGTGATATGTAGTTGGAAAGCTTGAGGAAGGGACAAAGTCATTCTTCAAATCTATTCATTGAAAAAGCTCTAAATGGACACTATGATAGGTATGTCTATTCCTTGTTAATTATCAATAATGGTTGTATGTTAAAAACAATGGTTTTGAGTTTGCCTAATGTTTTATATGCTGCATTTTGTATTTCAATATAATTTTATGGCTAGGTGGAT
Source organism: Pseudotsuga menziesii (assembly GCA_001517045.1). NCBI lineage: Eukaryota > Viridiplantae > Streptophyta > Pinopsida > Pinales > Pinaceae > Pseudotsuga > Pseudotsuga menziesii. The sequence continues at coordinate 187,223 of LPNX011118183.1, forward strand.
GGCAAGAATAATCCTAAAAATCAAATGTTTTATCATGTTTATATGCTGCATTTTGTATTTCAATATAATTTTATGGCTAAGTGGATGGAAAGAATAATCCTAAAAATCAAATGTTTTATCTTATTGTTAGGTACATATATTTCTCACACATGTTAGGCACTCGGAAAATGTTAAAATTGAAAGAATTCAAGACTAAGCTCTAAGGCCTCAGGGTCATATGTTGAGTTTCAGTGGAACCTGACTTAAAAATCAAATTTTATATCTTACTGTTAGATACATATATTTCTCACACATGTTAGGCACTTGAAAAATGTCAAAATTGAAAGAATTCAAGAATGAGCTCTAAGGACTCAGGGTTATATGTTGAGTTTCAGTGGCGTCTGACTTGAGGTTGTTGAGAGTTTCACTTAATAATAATTCCAATCACTGATAAGTGCGTAGGTTTTATATCATGGTCTGCTAAACTAAGTATTCGAGGATAATGGCAGTTCAGGTCTTGATGTTTTTTAGGACTTGTTCTCATCATTATCCTACAATTGACTTATAATGAAAAGATTAGATGTTTAGACCTTTATGGGTCTCCTCTTGTAAAAAAATATGGCTTTTGTTGTACATGATCCAGATGTTCAATGGCACAAATATCAAAAGGGAGATCCCTCTTCGGAGCGAAGTATAAAGCATTATTCTAATTCCCATGAGACACTATTAGTTGGTGAAGGAGACTTCTCATTTTCTTTAGCCCTTGCCAATGCATTTGGAAATGCAGACAACATGGTTGCTACCTCTATTGATAGTAGAGGTCTCAATTCTTTCCTCTAAATTCTCTATGCTTTCTTTGTTCATTCTATTACTAGATATTTATTTTGTTCTCCTTGTATTTGTTTCTGTCTTTATATTTTTGCTCTCAGGGGAGGTGCTATCATCGTATACATCAGCCAATAAAACACTGGAAATGTTAAAAAGGCGTGGTGCAACAATAATGCATAATGTTGATGCAACGACAATGGAAAAACACCCAAGGATAAGAAAGAGGATTTTCGATAGAATTGTCTACAACTTCCCTCATGCCGGTTTCCATGGAAAGGAAACTAATAAAACGGTGATCAAGTAAGTTTATTAAACCTTAAGTCATTTTCCATCCCAACAAAGTTTATCAAAGTAAAGTAGTTTTGGGCTAAATTAAATATGAACTTTCTCTTGACATTGTGGATTAGTAACAATTCAATGAAACCATTATTGATAGTGAACTTTATTTTGCCATGCTGGGTAGAAAGCACCGCCACCTATTGAAGATGTTTTTCAAGAATGCAAGGACTTTGTTAAGCACGGTGGGAGAAATTCATGTTACACACCAAAAACGATATCCTTACCACAAGTGGAAGGTAGTAAAACAAGCAGAAAAATGTGGGCTGCGTTTGAAAGAATCAGTCCGGTTTTTTAAAGGAGACTATCCTGGCTACAATAATAGAAGAGGAGCAGGGCCCAAAGCCGGTGACTCTTTCCGATTGGGAGATTGTTGGACATATAAGTTCATTCTAAGGTAAATATATACCTATGATAAGTGACCTTTGTTTTCTTGGTTTACACAGTTGAATACTTTGCTTATATATGGAATCAATCTTCTTGCAGCCCAGACATTCTCCAACTGAGGAAACTAATGGCCACAGAAACTGTATTGCCAGACTTGTCTTCTGCACTCTCTATTGAAAATTTTAACGCACTTATTAATGAGCTTAAATCCGAAAGACAAGCAAGGAAGGCCGCGGAAGCTTCAGCGAACGACTTGAAGATGATTACAGATGAACATATCAAGAACATGGCTAAACTTGTAAGGCCAAAGAATGACGCCTTTCTTCCAAAGGCACAAGCTTGGAGAAAGAAAGAAAAGATTGGCAAGCAATTAGATGAAACTTTGAAATCAATTACAGATGAAATTGGCAAGCAATTGGATGAAGCTGTAGATGAAAAAGAAAAAATTCAAAGGCAATTGGATGAAGCTTTAGATGAAAAGGAAAAAATTCAACGGCAATTGGATGAAGCTTTAGATGAAAAAGAAAAAATTCAAAGGCAATTGGATGAAGCTTTTGATGAAAAGGAAAAAATTCAACTGCAATTGGATGAAGCTTTAGATGAAAATGAAAAAATTCAAAGGCAATTGGATGAAGCTTTAGATGAAAAAGAAAAAAATCGAAGGCAATTGGATGAAGCTTTGACTGAAAAAGAAAAACTTCAAAGGCAATTGGATGAAGCTTTGACTGAAAAAGAAAAACTTCAAAGGCAATTGGATGAAGCTTTAGATCAAAAAGAAAAAATTCAAAGGCAATTGGATGAAGCTCCGGAATCAAATAAAGAGGAAATTAAGAGAAAATATTCGAGCCTCAAGGAGGCTAGTTTGGGGACTGAATTTGAAAAGCAAGCAAGAAAGACCGCTGAAACAGCGGAAGCAGTTTTGGAGAATTCAAATAGCCACTTGAAGATTCTTTTAGAGAAGGAGCGAAACAAAAACGATGAATTAAGGAAGCAAAGGGATCAGGCTCCTTATCAGAAGGAAGAATTTTGCAGACGAAAAACAGATATTGCAAAACACTTAGATGAAGAGCTTTCAGAGAAATTCAAGGCACTCATTGTAGAGGAAGGCAGGCCACTGAAACGGCAAAGGAGGGTTTGAGGCTTGGTTCAATCGCATCAAGATGCTTGCAATGGAAGGAATAAAGAAAGTAGATGAATCATGGTGAAGGCATATAGATGAGGTCCTCCTTTAGGAGAAAGAAGCTTGCAGAGAAAATCTAATAATTGGCAAATAATTTGATGTATCTTTGAGATTGGAAGAGGATACAGTGAATCAACTAGGCAATATTTGAAGGCTGTCTTCTGGTTTGGCTTCTGCACTATCTTTATTTTGTTCATGTTATCCCCAATAAGAGAAACATCGAAGAGTAAGATAGGCAGTAGCACAGACGTATAGTTTAACCAGTAGTCCTTTCATGCAATATATTATTGTGGATTTAATTATTATCAAATATTTATGTCCTAAAATGACACATTCATTGTCAATAAACTGTTCAAGGCAGTTCGTTGTCGGATTAATGTGATCTTTATAATAACCAGTATGCACCTGGTATCAAACTGTTCAAGGCAGATGGTTGTAGGATTAATATGATCTTTATAATAGCCTGTATGCACCTGGTATCCCTTCAAATTTTAATTCACGTTATTTAAATATAGTCCTTGTGGGTATGAATCTGATTCCTTATTATTTGGTTTCTCTGCCTTGTAATTTTAAAAGGAATGACTATGAGCAAAGATTCTGTTGCATTCTTGTTCTCACTCCGGAGTCCTCATTTTTTTTGTTTTCCACTGTTGTCATTTGTGGGGTTGTTATTCTCACGAAGTGTACCTCATGTCTAGGTAATGACTTATTGGTGATTGCATGTTTTGTATTGAATCAAGTGATCTGAAACCTAGGGAGACAACAAATTGTATGCAGCTCTATTGCTGGACTCTCTTGCTCATAATATGGTTAGCTACTTTGTTCTTTTGAGACCAAGGACATAACAGAAGAGATATATATTATGTTATCCATATATTGCCATATCAAGAATTTGCAAGGCTTCATGGATGACTTATGATCACTGAATAAAAATATGTCAAAGAAAAGCATGGAATTCAGGAGAGACACACGAATGAAAATATAAAAGAAAGACAGTTTCAGTGGATGTGCCTTACCCCTTACTTTGTATGCCTTATTGCAGACAAGGCTAGAGTTTCATGGCCAGAGCACACCTTCTAGATTGCAGATACCTGTCTTCGAAATTTCCTGAATATGTTTTGGGGTTTTTTAAATACTTCCAATTACCATGATGCCATTACAATCATTGCAGCCAGTTTACAACACTCAAATGGGGGCAGTTTTGGCTACAACATCACAACGAACATGAGTATAACCTCAAGCATGTCATTGGAAAAACTTAAACCCTGGTGGGACAGTAACAGCGTCCCTCTTTACCAAATGACAATAACCATCTAAAAGCCCTAAAACTGACAATAACCATCTAAAATCCCTTGAGAAACTCTGGGTGTTTTGGTTCATCTAGGAGCCCATTCCTCATGGATTTGAAACTGCGAGAGAAGGAATCCTAACCATCGTCAAAAGCCCAGTAGAAATGATAAATGATAACAGCTTCTTGCGAAGTCCTGAAAGTGAAATGCTGCACAAGATTTTCTGGTTCCTCCCCGTCTTCTATAAAACCGGAACCTGAGAGAAGATCAAGACCACCCAAATGCATCTAAGAAAAATAATTGTTTTAAGAAGAAAAATTTAATAATCATGTAATGCTGTTTGACAGAAAATTCTTCCTATGTACCCCTTCCACGATACCGGAAAAGATGAATCGGCATCCTGGGAAACAGCAGCAAATGGAACTAGTCATACCAATGTGTCAAAGGAATTATAGGGCAAGTCACTTTTGTGTCACAAAATATTCTGTCCCTGAATTGCGCAATACAAGATATCGTGGATCAAAGGCTACAAAAACTATAACATGTTAACATTACTGGCCATTTTCAATCAAAATAGCATGTCAACATTACTAGTAATTCTTGAATTATAGCATGTCAACATTACTAGAAATTCTCGAATTGAAGATGAAGCACTCAAGATATAAGTAAATCTTTTAGCGTTGATAAAGGTTCACCCATCATCTTTTTTAAAAAGTTAATTAAGAAAAATAACAAAGAAGATCTCAAATTCCAAAAGGCATTTCTAAGAATGCTTGAATGAGAGAGACTCTCTTAGTTAGTAAGGAAGTTAGTTAGTTCAAGGGAAGTTAGTAAGGATCCTCACATAACAACAAACTTTGCTTATTCTAAACTTGGTTCATAATTATAAATATTGAAAATATTTCAAGCTTAGTTCTTGTTCAATGTCCGAAACCTAATGTTGAATTAAAATATTAAAATATTCTTTTGAAGAGAGTAAATTGTTAGAAAAACTCTTTCTTTATAATGAGATCTAGAGGGGTATTTAAATTATTCAGATTTTATTTTATTGATGAGATTCTTTGAGAGAGAGATCTAGACTCTACCCAATCACATCAACCTTCACAAAGAATCCATCTTAGATTAGTAACCTATTTTAAAATAAATTAACCTTCACAAAGAACCCATCTTAGATTAGTAACTTATTTTAAAATAAATTAAACATGATTGCATGTTTAATTATTCAACTGGTTAATAGTGTAAAATGCATGTTACAAGCTCTATCTTTGTATGTTAAACATGATGTTAAAGCATTTTAGGATGTAATCAAAATCATGCAAATTGTCATTAGAGGTTTATGTGTACATGTACTACTACTTGGTTATGCAATGCCCCCACTTGGCATACTAGCCTTTAGATGAGTGGTTATGAAATCTATATTCCAAAATTATGGTGTAAGAGTGATTTTCCACCCAATCATATGTATCGGATACAAATACCACCTCCAAGTTGTGCTACAAGGGTACCAAAACAAATGAAACAACTATGGACTTCACTCTCTCTCATCCCGACCCATTTGCTCTCATACTTAGTTAATCTTCTCACCATGAAGCATTACAAGCATTTCATTCAACCATCCTGACAATGGAACTCTCTTTCACTGCCCCACACAACACAAGGAAGGCCTACCCTTTCTCTTCTCAACAAACCCTAAAAGCACCCTTCCCTTACAATACTCTTCAATGTGTTCAGAAGAACCCAACTTTAGTTTGGTAATTAACAATGGTGAGAATGTAGCATTAAAACTACCTTGTGTATGATCTATTGCATGGAGAGTGAGGGTCGAAGTCAAAATGGAAAATGAGAGGATTGGTGAAAAGAAAACTGACATTACTTTTGACCATAGAATGAAGGAATTTTACAATTGCAATAAGAACTTTATTCATTCCATGCTTCCATAACTATATGATAAAACTTCCCACTCACCTCCTCCCAACCTCATACATGCATTCAGTGATTGGATTTGATAATTCAAAGGAAGTAAATGGATTATTTAAGCACATGTCATAAAATAGATGATTTCTAAGGCTGACACTTGGAAAAAGAGGATTCACATTCCCCCACTAGCCCCCTTTCCTCTTACTGAAACCATATCCCCTCTAATACTCTTTACATAGCCATCTTGCATCATTTTATTATTTTCCAACATAATATATGCATAACTTTGATTCATCATGACAATCCTAACACATGGACCTTATCTATATTTACATCATACATGCTTATACATTCACTAGTAGAGCCTTGTCCTTGAGTTATGCACTAGGAATCTTTACTACATATTTACATCATTTTACATAATCTAATTTCATACATTCCAAGGGACAAAACTAGAGTATTGCAGGTCATCATCTTGTTCCTAGTCTCATGTACTTCATTTGATGATTTTTCCTTGTTGCTCTATTATTTTGATGATTTGTTATGATAACATAAACACCTATGTGGTTTATTGGATTATGATGAGCACAACTGGTATTCCTTGATGTGATTAATGGGCATTGATATTCTTTAATGTTGATTATGAACATTGGTGTTTGTTGATATTGGTTAATTAATAATAATATTATTTCACGATGGCTTGATAAACCCTTTTATGAAGGTTATGGTTGAATACTTATACTAATAATGAGTATCGGCATGTACATGTATTACAATGATAATGTTTCTTGTCATAAATTACTAATCCTTGGCAATGATGTTGCATACATTGACATTATTGGGAAAGACCTAGTTTGTTATAATTTGAAATGTGGTTGAAATATTGAGGAGACGTGGTGGAATCGTATTTAATCAAAATGGCTCATGTTTAATAAAGGTGACCACCTTGTCCTAGTGCTTAGGAAACCTTGATACAGGGAAATGATATGAGAAATGACTACTAAAGTTATTTGGGGTAAAAATGGTTAGGTAAAATGAGTTGTGATTTGTTTTTACTTGCTTTATAACACTTTTAATTTCACCCATAAGCCTAATTTATCCCTTACAAGAGCTAGTAGGAGAAAGGTTGAAAGTCACTTGAGTTGTTCTTGGGAAACTTTTAAAAATAAATCTTTGTTTTTTTTGTTGAAGGGTTGGTTGTGGAAGATTTATGGGAGATTCTTCCTTAAGTAGGATTTTGATTTTTAGGAGAGTAAATTGATGGTTACTCTAACTTATTTTGAGTGGATTTATGACACTTAGAGTGTACTTTTCTAATTAGGGGTATTAATGCTCATTTGTTCCAATTATTATGTTGGGCCTTGGGATGCCACTGTTGAGGATCAGTCTAGCCTAATATGATGTATTCATCAGGGGATAAGGGTGGTTGTAATATCCCTACACTATTATGATTTTGGGACGTTGTGATGCCACTGTTGAGTATGATGGTAATAGGGATATTCCTTACAGGTTAAGGTGTAAGTAAGATCCCTAAAAACTAGAGTGTAGCACTATAGAATATGATGTTGGCCTGACTAGGGGCATTTATTAAGTGCTAGAGTGGTAGTAAGATCCTTGCACACCAATCCTTGAGGGATTTTTGGAAGTGATATGATATCATGAGTCTTTCTACTACTCTTTGGTTGATCAATTGGATGTCTAAACTTTGTATTAATCTTGGAATTGTGTTATCAATTAGTTATGTTTTTCTATGTTATCCTTCATTGATTTTATAGATTAATGTTGGTCTATGAGGGAAATCACACTGAAATCTAGTTAAACAAATAATTTTTGTTGGTGTTATCGATTCATGCTTGATTATTTATGGATTTTAGCTTGATTTCCATGTTAATAGTTGTTAGTTTTTCTATTCTAATTCAAATTAATTAGGATATTTATCTGAAAAAATGACAAGCACAACAAGATACATAAGATAGAGAAGATACAAAAGACACAAAGATTTTACTCGAGGAAATCATAAAAGAGAAAATCACACAAACTTCCTCAAAATAGTTCCCTCACTAAGACAATATCACAAGATGGAAAAACCCAAAAATAAGAATTTTTCTGCAACTCTATCTCTCTCCTCCTTGTCCTCTCTCTCACTTCATGTGAACTTGAGTGAGTGAGTGTGTGTTTAAATGAGGGAGGGCACCTCCCTATTTATACACATCGAGTGACTGACCTAAAATGTGACTAGGTCAACCTCTTAGCCTAGCAGGATTGACTTCACCTAGGGAAACTAAAAAACACATTTTATTTTATACATCTTGGGTACTATTGCCCTGACTTACAACGGAGGGTTTACCTCAATGACCATATACAATAATGGCATCCTGAACGGAGGGAAACACATCTCTTATGGGGTTACAACAATATACAAAGAATATCTTCTAAAATGACAAATACAACAACAATAACTAGAATGGATAGATATTTGCATTGATGTACTCTTTGTTTTGATCCTACTACAAGGAAAACACCTTCCAATAAATGCTTTCATGGAGCCTCCCGAAACAATTTATCCCTTATGTGTTTACAATGGAGGTGGACAGTCCAAGGTTTTAGTGCATGTTTTTTAGTTGGTGCACTTAAATCTTATTAAGTGCATCTGTCTACTCATATTTATGGTGCAATGATGCATTAAATAACTAGGTGCACTAAATATCATTGTAACTAATTCATAATTAAAAAAACAGTTTCTTTGTTTTTAAACATGCTCTAACTTGTGCATCTATAACATATAAGTGCACTGGTGAATTACTGTCTACAATGCACCAAATAAGCTTTGGACATTTTTCGATACAATATTAGTTTTTATTAAAGAAATAATAAAACATAATAGTTCCCTCACATAAAAGAAGTACCAACACATTCCTTAAATATGGACACTAGAGAAAGTTTTATAATTTTATGATAACATATAATGGTGCATTATTAAATAATAAGCACAATGGTGTGGCTATATGTAAGTAGCATTGAATTGGGTTTAGACATTTTGTTATAAAACATATTTTTTATTAACAAATATCACAAATTAATAGTGTGTTTAATAGTATAGACAACACCAGTGTACACAAAGAAAAGGCGCACCATATACAAATTTAAAAAAATCAACTGTTGCATTGTTGGCCATAGGAAAAGTTAGACAGAATTTTGCCATAATTATGTTCGGGAAAATAAATATTTTGGTCGCAGGATGAGAGAAGCTACGATAGAAGCAGTCATGACAGAAGGAGTCATGATAGAAGGAATCACAACAGAAGAAGAGTAAAGTAGTCGAAAAGCATAGTTCGACTAATTTTGGAAAGAGTTAGTTAGACTAAAAGCTTGCTTTTAGTCATAAAAGCATAATTGTATTTATGGGTCGATAGTTCCTTTTTTTAGATGTAACTAGGTATATTGAAATAGAAATATGGCCTTTCAACTGACAGTTGTGAGTCAGTTGACGGTTGGATCAAGTTTTGTGAAAGCTTATAAAATAACGAACCCAAGCAGTGTGTGGGTTGATTAAGGATAGTTAGTCGAATAGAGGAATAGGCTTGATCCAAGTTGTGTGTGGATCAACGATTCTAAGAAGAAGAGAAGAAATACATAAGCCAAAATCAGAGAGCATGAGGCAAGAGAAATATGTCTGAATTGTAAAGAATATCTGAAGAAGAGTCTGCAGGTTGAGTGCGCATACCAAAGGTGTCAAACCAATTATCATGCCATATGAATAAGACCTTTGTGGTTTTTCTTGGATGGGTTTCCACATTATATCTTGTCTCTATGTGTTTAATGTGCGATTTATTTTGAATACATAATTGATATAGATGAGATTATATGAATGTGTCACACATATTTAGGGGTGAATGAACTTATACTTGTATCATATCTACACTAGGTACATATATGGTAATGCTTTATGTTATTTGTTGTTATTTATGGTGTATTTATGTCAACAGAATGGTATATAGTTATCTTGAATGAATAAATAAGAACAAAGGTTTAATTTTGGTTTCGGTTGAATGACTTGGTATTGCTGTAAGGAAGAGATCCCCAACATAACTGTAGAAACTTGGTTCTGGTAGTCCCCATAAGATATCTCAGGTGAGACTTCATCTACATCATAGGTGTTGCCGGTGGACTCTTGCTCTATCAAACCGATATCTTGGGTATTTTTGACAATAAATGATCTGAACTTGGGTCGATAAAAAGTACACCAACAAATGCTTCTATTGTCAGAACCATGAATCATTTCGATGAGGATATGTTCTCGTACCCGCTGAAGCTGAACATTCAAGATTGGTTCGATTATAAGGATCTAGAGTTTGCGCGAGAAGAAAGCGAAGGATCATGATTGAATGCACAAGAATGGTTGGAGTGATACTTTTACACAGACATTCATGTCATTTTCTTTAGTGAATTTCCCATCATATTGCATGAGTGGTTCCTTAAATTAGCAACCCAAAGGAAATATTTCCAAGGAGGAGAGCTGACAGAGTGGATTCATGAGATGAACCAACGGCTAAAGAGGGTGAGAAATCCTATATCTAGGGTTGTCAATTTCTGGGTCGATAGTATCTAGGGAGGTTATATCACAAAAATTGCAGTCGACATGATAAAATCATATAGTGAACCAAAAAGAGAATTTTCCCAAGGACCGCGAGGGTGATATCTAAAATCTTTGAAATTTTATATTAATATGTTGGTGTGTGAAAAATGGATCCCGAGAATGGAATCTGATGAGTTAAAATTTGTGCGTGGAGAACTGGGATATGTTGTAGTAAAGCTTATGAATTGAATGGATGGGTATAAAATGAGATTTTTTCTAGTAATAGTGAGATTGAACTAGAAGGTGGACGCCTAAGGAGTGGAAAAATATTTTGGTCTGGAAAGAGAAGAAGGACTACGACAAAAAGAGGAAGTTGCAATGCAACCAGAAGAGAGGACTATGAATTGGCATCACACCTTTATGGAGGATCTTGCGATGAAGAAGAGAAATATCAGTTGGTATCCAAGGAAGCTGAAGAAGAAGAAGCACCAAATCCAGGTCAAGATGACGACATACCCGTGACCCTATGCACATCGCCTAAAGTAAGATTGAGAAACGCATCACCTAAGGTAAGATTGAGAAACACATCAACTTGTGGTTTTGCTAATCCAACTAACCATAATATTGGAAATAGCAATCAGAAAAATCCCACTAGTAGAAATTTTAATTCAGAAGCACTGAGAATAAACAGAATGGCAAGGAATGATATAAAGTTGGAAATATTTAATGGAAATGGGTTGGAGGACCCTGGGAAACATTGGTTTCTATGCGAAGCCATATGGATCATGCAACAAGTCTAAGATGAATCCATAAACAAAGCTCATATGATCAAAATCCTTAGAGGTCATGCACTCGACTGGTACATGAAATTATCTATAGTTCCAACAGGAATTGCTTAGAAGACATTAGATCATATCCGGACAAGATTTATAGATGAGTTTAAGAAACTGAAATCTGAGTCGCAATGCATCATGGAGTTGAAAGAAATTAAACAGATTCCTACAGGTTATGTTTGGGACTTTGACCAAAGATTCAAGACTTTGATGGCAAAAGTAAGTTTTCAAATGTCAAACATCCAACACAAAGAATGGTTTATTGCAGTGATGTTGCTACATATCTATGTCCCATTAATGTAGCAGAAGATCGTATCTCAGAGCGAGGCTCTAGAACTGGCTATGAAATTAGAAGCCTCACTGGTTGGAGAAATTGGTGCATGAATGATGCAAACCTAGTCACAAATCGCCAACCTTACACTACAACTTCAACATATAAAGAAAGGAAAGGAATTAAAAGAAAAACTATGGTGTACTAGATCCAGAACCGGAGGACATCATAAAGATAATTTCCCAGTGCTTATGAATTATGTCACATCGAGCACACCAAATTTGATGAACAAAAGGGATGCATTGGTGTCGAATCTGTTATACTAGAGGACATCGGTCAGAAGAATGATTATACTTACATAAAATCATAAGTATTCCATCTATTATATACTATAAATTTTATCTGTCGGTAGGCCACAACGAGAAATATTACAGAGCATATCAGCTACTGCAAAAAAATATAGTCGACATGTACCTGATGAATAACGACGAACATATGCAGCCTCATAAAAATCAGGTTCAATTTCCTCATAACCAATACCCTTAGGCCCAATATCCACAGAATCAACACACTCAACATCAGTACTCTCAAGTAGAATACCCTCAACCCAAGGGGGTGAACTTTTCAGAGGATGAATACGAGGAGGAGAATTTGGCCATGGAAGAGGCCAAGTAATATGTTATAATTGTGTACAACCTAAACATTTTTCCATGGACTACACAAATCCTACTATGACCTATTCATATTGTAAATATTTTAACCATATTGTCAAAGAGTGCCCTCAGTTGATTGTGAAATGGCAGGCCAAGACTGTGGGAAATTAGAATCCACCTCAGAATCCCAATCTAAACATACAAAAGATATATGTTGAACCAAGGGAGTTGATTATTGTCATTGTAACTAGAGTAGGTGTTGTGAATGGATCTGATCAAGAAGCGTTGTATGGAAAACCGTGAGTGCAAACAGAAACACAAATAAAAAGTATCATTCAACCTCCCAAAAGAAAAAGAAGTATTCCTGGAAACACGACAATAATTCATCGAAAGAAATAAAGTGTCTACCTCTACAAATATATCATCTAAAGCACTAATATATAATGAATCAAGTTGAAAATTCCAAACAAAGGCGAAAATTGGGGGGAAATTGTATTGACTAGTCTTGACTCTAGGGGTTTCAAATGTCTCAAGAAAGTCTTGAATTTAGTAGAGATTGATATGGTGAGTCTTAGTACCACTAAATGGACTCTATGTTCACTTTAGAATATGTTATAGGCATCTACAACTCGATTTTGGGTCATTGGAAAAAATGGAAAAAATGTTAGTAAATTGTGGTGAAATTCCCCCTAGGGTGTGAGCAAAAATGGGTCTCCAACTCATATGCGACCATCCAAAATTATCAAAAAGATTATGGGTACTGATATTAGACTTAATTTACTATCATTATGTGTTGATATAAGTTGTACAACAGATTTATAAAGCTTCACATTCGAATGCATATGTTCAATGATATTTGCTTAAAAGAAATGACAATAATAGCTTAACTTTGACTCATAAAATGTACATGAAATGGTTCAGAAAAAAGCATAAGGAATGTATACCATTAACATAAAATCAATATTTCACTCAACATCATATAACATCATAGCAACTCTTCAACACAAATTAGATACACAACTCCTTTGAAATGGAAACCAATACATGGAAACTAGTCAAACCATAGCTTGGAAATGTGGACATTTTTGAATATGTATTTCTGCTAATTTCTACTTACATAGAGTATGGGATACATATTACAGATCCATAAATAATTCACCCATGCTTGGGCATCAATTGGACTCAACAATACGCAAGTATCATTCACACTAGTGTGCCATCATATGGAAACATGGGATTAATGAAGTAGGGAATGAGAGAATGGGAGGAGAGATGGATCACAAACTGTAACATCCTCCTATATGAAATAAAAACACTCCAATATGCTCCAAATTATAGTTCAGGGTGGCATCTCCAACATCCAATTTTTATGAGAATCCAACTCCCTCGAAATTGGCTCACTAGCACGGAGAGTGAGCATTCACCATGCAATGGACAAGCTAGTGATTTCCAAAATTCCAAAGGAAAATTATCAAATGATAAAAAGATATTCTTCTTCCTCATGACATATTTTTATAACTCTCCTAAGTTCCTCCAATGTCGAATTCCCTCCCATATGCTTCCTCCAACTCATCCTTGATGTTTAGTAACCCCCATGACACTTGTCCTTCTCCTCATCCCTTAATCTTCCTTCAAAATTGAATTGCTGCTACCAATCCCCAAATGTGCCCTCTTGGTGGCTATTTTTATCCCTGACATGTCATATTATCATATCTATTCAATAATTTCTACAATCAGGTCTTATTTTGTCATAAAATCTTCCATCATTGTTGTCATAAAACACAGGGAATCTCTCGCCAAGTGGCACGTAGTTTCTTCCTAGTCTCTTCCTCTTCCATGGGGAGTTATTCATCTTCACCTACTTGAATCCTTGGTCTCATGGCATGTTAATTTACACTTATTCACCTTCCAACAACTTTCCATTACTCATAATTTCTACTTTTCAATATTTAATGCCTCCTCCCCAACCTAGGGAACTAGTAGGTGGGTGAAACATTGTTAACTATTAGTCTCATTGGGATCAGGACATGACAGTCATCCCCACCCAATATTTATTATCCTGAATAAATTCCAAGTTTGGATGCTGCAAAAAATTTTAATCTTCCCAAGTGGCTTCCTCACTAGGAAAATCCTTCCATTGTACCAAGTATTCTTGTATTGTTTTGCTACTTAACCTTATTTCCAGTGATTTCAATATTTTGTCTGGAATGAGAACAAGTTGTCCTTTATCATCCAAGGAACGTAATGTATCTGAAACTGATATATTTTGACCTATAACCTTATTTATACATGAAATATGAAATACATTATGAATTTTACTTCCTATTGGAAGCTGCAATTCATAGGCCACTTCTCCAATTTTTTGAATCACTTTGTAGGGACCATAAAACCTTGGTTTGATATTTTCTAAACCTTTAACCTTTATGGTGGTTTGTTTGTAGGTATGCAAACTCAAATAAACCAAGTCATCCACTTGGTATTTCCTCTCCAATATATGTTGGTATGCATATTGTTTTTGCTGATTTTGGGCAACCTACAAGTTATCTTTCCAAACCTTCAAAATTTCTTGACTTTATTCAATCCAATATTTAACCTTTGGAGCTCTACTATCACCAAAAATGTGTTCAATAAAAGTGGATTCATCATAACAATAAATTGCTTTGAAAGTATACATGCCAATGGACATATTAAAAGTAGTATTGTAACAAAACTCACCCAAATGCAACCATTTGATCCATGCTTTTTGCTGCCCATTAACGTAGTTCCTCAAGTAGCCTTCCAACCATTGATTCACCCTCTCTATTTGGCCTTCAGTTTGTGGATGATAGCTTGTGCTAGGTGTAAAATTTGTCCCCACCATTTTGAAGATTTCTTGCCAAAATTTACTCAAAAATATGTTATCTTTGTCACTAACAATGCTCTTGGGAAGCCCATGCAATATGAAAACTTCTTTAAAGAATATTTTAGGCACTCACGCAACAGTTAAAGTGGTAGTAAAAACAAATAAATGAGAAAATTTAGTGATTCTATCCACCACTACAAATATCCAATCCTTACTAAGTACCTTGGGAAAACCAGTGATGAAATCCATGGAAATGATCTCCATTTTCATTATGGAATAGGAAAGGGGTGTAAGAGTCTAGTTGGATGAGTGTGATCCACTTTGTTTTTCTAACATATGGGGAATTCATCAACATATTACAGAATATCATCCTTCAACCCTTTCCATGATAATATTTCCCTCAACATTTTGTATGCTTTGAAGAAACCAGGGTGACCTGCTAGAGGAGAATCATGAGCTTTATTTAAAACCTTGTCCTTTAAACTCGAATCAGGGACCAAATAGATTCTATATTTGTATTATATGATTCCTTCCAACACCTTATACATACCATCATGGTTATTCCCATCAATAAGATCACAAAAAAACTTATCCTTGGCATATTCTACTTCTAATATGGCTTTCAAATTTTATGCTACATCCATAAGAGAAATAGAAGGTCTTATAGATAAGGCATCAGCTACCATATTATTCTTTCCCTTCACATATTCAATATCAAATTTAAATTTCTGAATCTTACTCACCCACTTTTGTTGCCTTTCATTTAGATCATTTTGAGTGAGGAAGTACCTTAAGCTGTTATGGTCAGTTTTGACCACAAACTTGTTTCCCACCAAGTATTGCCTAAACTTTAATAAAGAATGCATGATGGATAACATTTCTTTATCATAAATGGAGTAAAAATTCTCATGTGTTTGTATCTTCCTAATCTCAATATCTATTTGGTGTTGTCCTTGCTTTAGGAATTCTCCAATGCCTTCTCCAGATGCATCACATTCCAAGACAAATGGTTTAGAAAAATCAGGAAAGGCTAGAATAGGACAATTGCTTATTAACTCCTTCATTCTTTGGAAATATTTTTCAGCCTCTTCATGCCTTTTTAAAGCATATTTCTTTGTCACATCCATGAGAGGTGAAGTGAGTTGGGAGAACCCCTTCACAAACTTTCTATAGTAGCTACAAATTCCAATGAATCCTCTCAATTCAGTGAGATTTTTGGGATGATGCAATTCTATAATGGATTTTATATTTTCCATATCCACCTTCACACCATAGTGACCAATGATGTGCCCAAGATGAATTTTTTTTGTCAAGCCAAACTAATTGTTTGATAGCGTAGTTGATATGCAGAATTTTTAATACCACTTTTAGATGATGCAAATGTTCTTTCCATATTTTGTTGTAAATAAGAATGTCATCAAAGAAAACTAGTACAAACTTACGAAGTTTCTTGTGAAAGATATTTTTAATGCATTATTGGAGTGTTGAAGGAGAATTTCTCAAGCCAAAGGGCGTTGAAATAAACTCAAAGTGGCAATAGTGGCATCTAAAAGCAACCTTTGGTATGTCTTCTTCCTTCATTCGAATTTGATGATAACCAGATCTAAGGTCAATATTTGAGAATAATTTGGCCCCATGGAGGTCATCCATGATATCATCAATCCTTGGGATAGGATATATATTCTTCACTTTTTTCTTATTCAAGGATCTAAAATTAATGCACGTCCTCAAGGTTCCATATTTTTTCTTTACCATAACAATTGAAGAAGCATAAGGGCTTCAACTTGGCCTATGAGACCCAATTCCAAAAGTTATTTAATGGCATCCTCAATCTCATCTCGAATCCTTTTGGTGTGCATATAGGGTTTAATTTTGATAGGTTGTGTTCCTATCTCTAACTCAATGTTATGCCCCAACCCTCTGTCTGGTGGTCTTCCGAGGGGAAGGTCTCCAAATACCCTCTCATACTCAATAAATGATCTATCTGCTTAGGATATTTGGAAACCTTCAAGTGAGATTTAGAAGATGTAATTAGACATTCAAAAACCCATTATATGTTTCCATGCCTCAAGATATACCTCATACTATTAGAGGACACCACTTGATTTGGGTAAGTGTGCATTCCTCTGAACATGATGGGTTTCCCTTCCGAATTTTTGAACCTCATTTTAGGGACTTGATAGCTCATTGTATTCTCCCCTAAATAATACAACCATTGTACTCCCAAAACAAAATTTGTATCAGCCACATTCACTACATAGAAGTTGTCAGTGATAGTATGATTTCCTATATTAACTTGAAGCTTTGGAATCCATTTGGTACAGTCCATAGAATTTTTACCTAGAATCATGAATGTGACATCATTGAAATTTTGAGCTTGTAACTTTCTCCTCTCCACCAAGGCTGCATCTATGAATTTATGAGTGGATCCTCCATCCACTAGGATCGTAACCTTTTGTCCTTGTATGTTATGCTCGAGCCTCAGGGTGTGGAATCTAGGTACACCTAGAAGTACTACAATTTTTCTTGTCTCATGAGTGGGTTATTCTTATTATATTGTATCATACCCCTCTTCTTGGGTTGTAATTTGTTCTTCTTCCTCCTCTCCCTTTTCATCATATTTAGAGAAAAATTCAATGTAGTGATCCTTCCCCTTTGCACACTGATGTCCCGGAACCAAGGTTGATGACATGTGAAGCATAGTTTCTTTTTCCTAAGTTCGTATTTGCATAGACCTCCATTATTTTATTTGGAAGAGGAGTCCTTTTTCCATGGTTTCTTACCTTCCTTGAATTTGTAAGGGAAATTACGCTTAGGAGGGTATTTGGTTTTTGACAACACATTCTGAAAGTCTCTTGTCAAATTCATGGAATCCTTCAATGTAGATGGCTTGTAGGATTTCACGATCCCTCTCAAAGGTTTTGTCAATCCTTCAGAAAGTAGTAAAAACAACCTATCCATAGATACATCAGAAACCATTACTGAAATATTTTCAAATTCTAACATATATGCTTCAGGAGTTCCAACTTGCTTCAGTTGTGCTAGTTCTTTGAAAGGAATTTCAAGGTCTTTCCTCTCAAATCTATCCATTAATGCATTGGAGAAACCTTCATAAGATAAAATATGATCATGTCCCAAGGTTATTTTTCCATGGAACCATGAATCACTAGTTTACCCTTCAAGATGTAAAATGGTCATTTTCAATGCATCTTCTTTAACCATAGGATTTAACTGAAAATACACACTTAATTTTTGTAGCGACGCACTAGAAGACATTTTGGAAGAACCATCAAAGTAAGGAATAGTTACTTTTCCCATGATACCTTTTAATTCCTGATTAATAAGACGTGTATTATTCCCACTTCCTCCATGCTTAAACTGAAGAGAGGCCCTAATAAAATTATCGAAAGGTAGGAATTTCCTACATTCATCACTTAGTTGTTGCCAATCATCTGTTTCTTCCCTCACATCATAAGTAGTGTAAGGGACCTATTTGGACTATAAAAAATTAGGGATTGTGGGTCTAGTATGATTCTTGAATTCATGGGGTCCTTTATGAGGTCTAGTCTTTGAAAAAATGGCTTCCCCATGGGTATTCTTCTCATCATGTGGTGTACTACTACTCTTGGGTGTTGACTTACCCCCAAGTGGCTAGCCAAAAATTCGAACCCTTGCATAAAATATTTGTTCATACATTCAAGATATTTCTTAATGAATGTTTTAATTTCCTCATTGTCCCCCTTATCATCCATATCTCTGAATCCTATTTTTTCCTTAATCTCCTTGTACAAAGAACTAACTTCTCCACTTCCTTCTCTTCCACTGTTAATGTATTCAATCTCAGTTTCTAATGGAGGGAGTTCATCATAAGGAAACATGAATAGAGAACTAAATGCTAATATCATGCTCTCATACCACTATAATGACTCAATTTGGAAATTCCAAACGAAGGCAAAAATTGGGGCAAAATTGTATTGACTAGTCTTGACTCTAGGGGTTTCAAATAACACGAGAAGTTATAAAATTTGGTAGAGACTGGTATGGTGAGTCTTAGTACCACTAAATTTAATATATTTTCAATTTATAACAGGTTATAGACATCTGCAACTTTATTTGGTGTCATTGGAAAATATGGAAAAATTGCTAGTAAATTTTGGTGAAATTCCCCCTAGGGTGTAAGCAAAAATGGATCTCCAAATCATATGCGACCCTCCAAAAATATAAAACATATTATGGGTAATGATATTAGAATTAATTTAATTTCATTATGTGTGTATATAATTTCTGCAATATATTTATACAGCCTCACATTTGAATGCATATGTTCAATGATATTTGCTTAAGGGAAATGACAGTAATAGCTTTACTTTGACTCATAAAGTGTACATCAAATGGTTCAGAAAAAAATAATAATGAATGTATACCATTAATATCATATCAATATTTTACTCAAAAATATATAACATCAGATCAACTTCTTTACACAAATCATATACACAACTCCTTTGAAATGGAAACGAATACATGGAAACTAGTCAAACCATAGCTTGGAAATGTGGTTATTTTTGTGTATGTATTTATACTAATTTAGACTGAAAAAGATTATGGGAGAAATATTACATAGCCATAAATAATTCACCCATTCTTGGGAATCAACAGGACTCAACAAGGAGCAAGGATCATTCACACTAGTGCGTCATCATATGGAAACATGGGAATAATGAAGTAGGGAATGAGAGAATGGGAGGAGAGATGGATCACGAACTGTTTCAGAATCCTATTGAAATAAAAACACTCCATAAATATCCAAATTATAGTTTAGGGTGGCCTCTAAAATAGCCAATTTGGATGATAATCCAACTCCCTCAAAATTGGCTCACTAGCAGGGAGAGTGAGCACTCATCGTGCAATGGACAAGCTAGTGCTTTCCAAAATTCCAAAGGAAAAATATCAAATGATAAAAATATATCCGCCTTACTTGTGATATATTTTTATAACTCTCCTACAATCCTCCAAGGTTTATTTCCCTCCCATAGGCTTCCTCCATCTCATCCTTGATGTTTAGTAACCTCCATGACACTTGTCCTTCTCCTCATCCCTCAATCTTCCTCCAAATTCGAATTGTTTCTACCAACCACCAAATTCTCCTCATTGGTGGATATTTTTATCCTTGACATGTCAAATTTTCATAGGTATGCAATGAGGTCTAATTTTTTCATCTTCCATCATTGTTTTCATAAAACACAGTGAATCTCTCTCCAAGTGGCACGTAGTTTCTTCCTAGTCTCTTCCTCTTCCATAAGGAGTTATTCCTCTTCACCTATTCAAATCCTTGGGCTCATGAAATGTTACTTGAAACCTCTTCACCTTCCAAGAACGTTCCATTACTCATAGTTTTGAATTTTGGGTTAATTCATGACAAGTGTAAGGAATAATATAGCCACCAAAGGTCTCCATGAACCTTCAAGTGTCTTCATGAAGTAATGCCGCTTTATTTTCTCCATATTTATTATTTGTATGACCCAATTTAATGTGTATAAGGTAAAATAAGGTTCTCTTGGGTCTCATCACTCCCTTATTGCAATATTTAATGCCTCTCCACAGCCTAGGGAACTAGTAGGTGGGTGAAACATTGTTAACTAGTAGTCTCATTGGGATAAGGACATGACACAATCCTAGATATGCCTGAGAGATTTGATTGGATATTTCAACAGAAGACGAAGGAAAAGGTTAGTAAATTAAAATAGTTCTTTAAAAAAAATTAACACTAATACAAGATAAAGATGTTGTCGCAGAATTGACATTTTTTTATAGATGAACCTCCAGAGGAGGTGTGACTAGAAATAAGGGATAATCATATTGGGAAAATATTGAATACTAGTCGTGAACTAAGAATGACCACACAGATAGGAGATTATGACATGGACTATATTATCATGGACTTGGACTCCAATGTGAACATTGTTACTAGGAAAAATTGGGAGAGTATGGGAAAACCAAAACTAATATGGTCTCCTATACATCTCAAACTAGCAAATTAGTTCAAAATTTTACCTATAAGTTGACTGACGCAAGTTCCTGTCGAGGTACAAGGAATTCATACTTATGGAGACATTGAGGTGATCGACATTGTTGATGATATGAATCTGTATCCTGTGTTTTTGGGGATTGATTGGGACATTTATAACCAAAGCATCATTAATTTCAAGAAAATGATACTGACGTTTGAAAATGATGAACTAAGGGTGGTCGCACCACTTGGTCCTCTAGAAGGCCAGATGTATGTCGAACAGATGAATAGTGAAGGACGGGGTGGATATTTGGACCACGTCTATAACATTACTTCTGCAATGGATGATTATATGAATCCAACGATCAATGAAAAACTCATTTGGCAAAGCATTACTTCATGCACATTAGATTCTGGAGAAGCTATGGAAAACTAGCAGAATCGATTGGATGAATTATCTATGAGACGATGCGCAATAATTACACAATCCATGCGATGGGTAGGAATTGAGGTACGTAATCTACCTACTTATGAAGGATTTTCTAATTGTTAAGCCCTTAATTATGGCACATTACCACATATAGTGTAGCGCATTACACCCCATATTGTGGTGCATTACAGATTATTCATGTCAGCTTGGGTCTATTAGTTGTTATTGTACACCTCTACCTCCTATATATAGGAAGGAGATATTATCATTTTAGTCATCATTGGATATTGTCTTGTCTTGGGTACACAAGTACATTGTGTGAGCAAGTTCCTCCCTCAAATAGATTTGTTATTTATCTATGTTACTCATTATTAAGGCGTGAATTACTCTCTTTTGGTCTATTTATGTTATTTTTATGTTAACTCTGGGACTTGGTCGCATAACATTTGGTATCAGAGCTCTTTCCTCAAGATTGGCTTCTGCAAAACAATTAATCTTTTCATTTTCAATAAAACATTTTTTATACAAGGATTTAGAGAGAGAGGTTAAAAATCTACATATAAAACTGATCAAAATATCTCCAGGACAAAATTTAGATCCTGATCCAGTACATATTTGGATATAATTGTAGAGGAATCTAGGGTTTTTTACTATTCCAAAACCTAAAATAGGTGCTCTATGGACAAAGGTCTTATCTAAGGCATACGAGATCCAAATTGAGTGAGACTAGTTACATCCAAAAGAAGATAGACCAGGGTATATGTGGTAGAAGTTTCAGCTATAGAAACAAAATATTGGACACGTGGCATACAATACAATTTCTCTCTTCCAGATAGGACAAAAATAATATTCTTTGGGGAATTTGAATTAACTCTTTTTTGGCACATCCAAATTAGGTCAAACTTGTGGCATTGGAAAGAGGACACATCAGGGTACAAAAGGAAAAAAAATTAGATGTAGTCAAATTATATTTCAATTACAAGTTGTCCCTGAAACAATCTTATAATCATGGTTTGAAAAAGGTACGTCATTTTGCATTTGAATAGATTTGAGTAGAAGGATATATTTGTGGTAAAACATAGGGTCTGATATATATTTATTGTTCAAAATTCCACCAAAATTAAGTGGAAATCATCACACTTCTCTAAAACCTCCAGAGGATTCATCCCCGACATACGATGAAATGGAAGACATATCTTTTAGAGTGTCCAAGTTGGAAGATATGATTAAAGGAAATGTGAAAATTAATGACTTAGTTAAATTGGAAAAGAAGATGGTTAGTAAACAAGATCTCAAAGGCATGGATAGAAAAGAAGATCTTCAAGACTTGATGGAATTGATGAAGGATATAAAAAATAGTTTTATTCCTCATGTATCTACTCAAGAAGAGGATAAGGAGGAAAAAGAGGACTAATTCCAGTCATGTTTGGAGAAAATTGAAAAACAATTGGAGAGTAGGAAGTTGGAGTCCTCAAAAAATTATGATTCACTACAACATCATGGATTCAATTAAGGTCCAAGGAACTACTTTATCCCCAATATTTACATGAGAAATTTGATAGTAAGGATCCAATCACATGGATTTTTCAGATGGAGCAATTCTTTTATCTACACCAGGTTCCCACATTGCAAAAGGTAACTATTGCATCGTTATATTTAGAACCTTATCAATTTGTATGGTACCAATGCCTTTGTGATTGTAAAAAGGACTCTATTATCTCTTGGTCTTTATTCATAGAAGAATTGATTGCACATTATGGGGTTATAAATGACAACACTTTCTTTAGCTAGTTAGAAAATCTCAAGCAAAAAGGTCCAATTATTGAGCATATCAATCAATTTTAGCAGCTAAGTATCAAAGTGAAGAATATTTCGAAGATAATTTGTTGGATCTCTTTATTAGAACCTTGAGAGATAACATTCAACATGAGGTGCATATATTTGAACGATCATCCCTAGAGAAGGCTTTCATGATGGCAAGGAAGGTTGAAAGTAAAAATATGGCAATGACTACTAGAAAGGCTTTCTCCAAAACATACAGAAAAAATAATGTTCCTTTTTCTAAACCACCACAAAGTTTAACATCCCAACAACTAGATGAAAGCAGATAAAACTAATTATGTTTTAGTTGTGATAGCAAGTATAGTAAGGGACACAAGTGCGTTGAGAAGAAATTATTCTACATAGGTTGTGAAGAGGAAGAACCAAAAGAAGAGGAAGCATCTCAAAAAGAGGCGACTTCAAAAATAGAAGAGGATACTTCAGAATAAATTATTCCCACCATATATTGTCATGCATTGGATAGACTTAGCACTCCTCAAACTCTCAAGGTCGAAGGATACATAAAAAAAAGGTAACAATGTTACTTGATTCCGGTGGTACTCATAATTCCATTCACCATAAATTAGCCAAAGTTCTTAATTAATTTGTATATCCAACACCAGAGTTTAAAGTTATGATTGTAGATGGAGGAACTATAAATTTCTTAGGTAAGTGCCATAATATCAATCTTGATATGGGGGAATATGTATTGAATAGTCCATTGATTATTATCCCAATGGGTGGGGATAGTGTTGTATTGGGTGTCCAATGGTTATAATCATTGGGAACAATGGATTTTAATTTTTAGGAACTTTCATGAAATTTTCATGGGAAGGAAAAGAAAATGAGTTAAATGATATCAAAAGAAAACCAAGCAAGGTGATAAGATCTAATAGCATGAAAAAGTTGTTGAATAAGGGACATCAAGGTGTAGTTACACAATTATGCTCATTAGATGTTCAAACCTCAAATTTCCCTATCTCCCCAGATCTCCAAAGGGTCATTAATAAGAGTTCCAAGTTATTTAAAGATACTCAAAAAGGTCTTCCATGTATTCGATACTTTGATCATGTTATCCACTTAATTCTAGGAAATGTTCCTCCTAACATTAGGCTTTACCGGTATGCCTATAGCCATAAGAGTGAAATTGAGCATTTGGTTGTTGATATGTTAGAGGTTTCCATAACTAGGCCTAGCCAAATTTCTTACTCTGCACTAGTGGTAATGGTACCCAAGACAGATGGATCATGGGGCATGTGTCCTAATTATAGAGAGTTCAACAAGATAACCATTAAAGATAATTTTCTCATTCTTGTAATTGATGAATTGTTAAAACAAATTACATGGACTAGTTGCATTCACAAAGTTGGATCTCTGTTCTGGGTATCATCAGATGCAAATGATGGATGAATACATCCCCAAAACAACATTCAGAACTCATGAAGGTCACTATGAATTTTTGGTCATTCCATTTGGTCTCATGAATGTGCCTTTCACATTTCTAGGTTTGATGAATTCTATTTTCAAGCCTTTCCTTAGAAATTTTTTTTTGGTATTCTTTGATGATGTACTAATATATATAAATTCTTGGGAAGAACATCTTCAACGTGTTGACAGGGAACTACAACTACTAAAGGAGAAAGAACTATATGCACAACCCTTAAAATGTTTCTTTGGGATAAAGGAGGTAGAGCATTTGGGTCATATTGTATCTCATGAAGGTTTCAAGGTAGACCCTAAAAAAAATTAAAGTCATGATGGACTGGATGATTCCAAAAACACTAAATAATCTTCGAGGATTCTTAGGTCTAACAGGGTACTACCGCAATTTTGTTCGGAACTATGGAAGTGTTAGAAAATCAAGTAATAATGAGAGGGGGGTGAATAAGTATTAAGAAATCTATTTAAATTTTTTATCACTTTAAAACAAAATCAACGATGAACATAGAACACCAAATATTATCATGGAACCCCAATTGGGAAAACCACCAATACTTCCTATTACTGCAAAATTATATTTACAAATAGTTTGCAAGCACCAACTTGTTGGATGCACCAACACCCAATTTTTCCAGCTACAACTAAAGGATGCACCAAAACCCTATTTTTATATTAATATCCACCCTAGTACCATAGTATTAGAACTTAGGCACATTCATTTGTTTCTATCCAGTGTTTTCTATGGTTTAGACTTAGGGAAATTTGCAATTATGACAGCTGAGGCGCTCCTGGTTGATCATTTTGCATAGATGAGGCACTCTAGATTGATCATTCTGAAAACCTAGGTGCCCAAATTGATTATAATCAACCATCATGTGCTCTCCTTCCCCAATTTCAGGGATTTGGTCCAACTTGAGGCGCTAGTGCTTGGTTTTGGGACTCTCTTGGACATTTATTTCTCTCCTAGAGCCACTCCCACTCACCCATGTGCTCACCCATGCCTTTAATAAGTTCATTTATGTTCCATCATGAATTTCCCACATTCACACAAGGATTCATTACCATTTGGGATGATTAGGAGCCTCATTGATCCACCTAAGGGGGTTTGAGGGTCAAATCTTGAGCTGACACTTGTATGCATCCATATGGCCTCCAAGGCCTCATGATTTTTCCCTATTTTACTATATACTTATTCCATACATATTTACATGTTATATATTCATAATAATATCTGTTATTGACCTCATGTGTGTATGCAATTTTCAGTCTTTCAGCTATTTTGTGCAAGTTTTGTAAACCATAGCAAATTATGAGAGTTTATTTGGATCTTAGATCTAGTGGTGAATCAATTATCACATGGTATAATATCTCTTTGGAGCTGAAAATCAATCCAAATTGTTTTATTTGTTGTTAGAGAGATTCTCTAGATAGATTCGAGTGTTTTTCAATGCATGTACATTCAGCAATTTGTCACCAAGAGCGCAAGAAGAAATGGAGAAGACCAGTTTTTTGTTAACACCATTAAAATATTTTGAGTGTAAGGCCAAAATGGTGATTCATCTGAGGTCGAAAGTCATGTACAAGGTTACCATGGGAACAGAGGTCAAACCAAATTCTACAGTTGAGAAATCAAAGTCCTTCAATAGACTTAATGAAGGGTTTGGAATGCTTTGTCTCAGCATTTTGAGAGACTTAATATTCCATGTTGGATTTCTAGACACTCCCAACAAAGTATGGCTGAATCTTGATTCTTTGTTTAGGAAGACTGATGAGATGAGAGGTCACCAGCTTGAAAATGAGCTCATCTAATTGAGTCTAGCTCATTTTGAGACAATCGAGGATTTCTTCACCAAATTCAAGTCATTGGTGCTTCAGCTCAAGCAATGTGGCATAGAGATGAAGGAATAGTAACTCATATTGTCCATACTTTTGAATATAGGGAAATATTACTACGTGTTTGTCAGCACATTTCACTCTAGAAAGATCACAACTCGAAACTGGCGAATGCATGTATTAGTTGAGTTCATGGAGTATTTGACCCAAGAGCAAGACAAGATAGTGCAGATGGACACCATAAAATCTAGTAAAGACCAAGATCTTGTTGCAGCAGTTTTGAATCCATCCAAAGGCAATAATAAAGCTAAGGATTTGAGACAACAAGGTAAGAATAAGCAAGATAGACCCAAATTTCCTGATGGAGGTTCAAATCCTTGCAAGGACAAGGACAAGAAGAAGCAAGAAAAGAACCAATGCACCTACTGTCACAAAGGGTGGCATCTAGAGAGTGCATGTATGAAGAATACCATAGACATGATGGTGTATCTATTGGATAAGAACATCATCCCAGTCCCATAGGGCGCAAGGGAGAAGGATGGAGGCTCAGGCTTAGACAAAAAAGATAGGTGTTAGGCATTGGTTGTTGTTTCTTCATATTATTCATCCTTCATCATTGATTCAGGAGAATAAAGGAACATGGTCTCTGGAAAATATTTCTTCACATCCATGTATTCAGACAGTGGCCCAATTGTTTGAATGGGTGATGATTCATAGATCCAATCCAAGGGGATTGGTAGGATCGATCTAGAAGATTGGTATTTCAATAATTTTTTGTTTGTACCAAACTTTGCAACGAACCTAATCTCATTGTACCAAATGACACACAATGGTGAAGCTAAGAGATTAACATTTACTCCATATATAGTGGAGATAGTATAAATATCTACCAACAAGGTGGTGGCATTGGGGTTTGCTGACCATCAAGCTAGGATGTACAAATTCTACCATTTTATTCCCTACTCGAGAGGGAATGTGCTCCTAAATAATTCCAATGAGTCAATAAAGTTGTGTCATGAGAGGTTCATCCATATAAAATAAATATACCTACAGGAATTGAGCAAAGAAGGCATGGTGGAAGGGATTCCATCTATCAAGATTTCCAATGGCCCATGCATTGGTTGTGTGATTGGCAAGCATCTAGAGCACAGCTATGAGAAAGAGAAAGCAAGGAGAGCAACTCAAGTGCTTGTCTTGGTGCATTCAGATCTTATTGGACCTCTTCCTACAACCTCATATGGAGGATCAAATGTACGTTTTGAAATTCATAGATGATTTCTCAAGGTTTTGTTGTGTTTACTTTCTCAAACTCAAATCTAAGGTCTTTGGGATACTCAAGGTTTGGAAAGACCTGGTTGAGAATTAGTGTGGGAATAAGATCAAAGTCCTTATGACTGATAATTGCAAGAATTATGTGAACAATATTTCATCGTAGCTTTGTGAAGAATGTGGCATCCAAATGCAGCATCTGGTACCCTACACACCATAGCAAAATGGTGTGGTAGAGCACAAGAACAAGGCACTCAAGGAGATGGAAACCTGTATGATTGAAGCCAAGGATTTGAATCCTAAGCTATCGATGAAGCCATAAATTGTGTTTCATACATCCAAAACATATCTCCTCACAAGTGAGTAGATGGAAAAACACCATATGAAGCTTGGTTTGGTCATAAGAGAAATATTTCTCATTTCAGGATTTTTGGCTCAAGGGCTTGGGCTAGGATTCCTTCAGAGAAGAGAAAGGCCTTGCAGCCACAAAGAAAGGAGTGTATTTTGGTTAGATGTGCTGAATATGCAAAGGTATACACGATCTTTTATCCCTCATCTCATAGGACCTTCATTGAAAGAAGTGTGCAATTCGAAGAAGAACTCATGTTAGAGCTTGAACTAGCATCGAGGGAATGCTCTAGTCCTCCACCACAAGATGATGTAACTGATGAATAATTATATTATATTTATGGTTTTTATATTGTTGAATATGATTATTATGATCATTTCTCACTCATTATTCCCAAATGGGCTGAGAAAACCATAGAAGTAGTTGGGGATTTTGCTGGAAATACACTAGATCCTAGGAAGACAAGATCACAATTTCACACTGTTTTCTCTGCAAGTGAAGTGGTTCTTAATGAGAAATGATTCATAATGGTTTTATAGGATCCTCAATCATATCAGGAATAATCACTTTATCCAATATGGAAAACAACCATTCAATAAGAGTTTAACTCTCTACAGGAAAATGACACTTGGGAATTGGTTCCCTTGCCCTCCAAGAGGAAGCTAGTGAAATGAAAATGGGTCTATAGGATAAAAGTTGATGCTGATGGGTATGATATAAATTATAAGGCCATATTGGTTTCCAAATTCTTCTCTCAACTCCAAGGAGTGGACTATATAGAGACATTTGCACAGGTTGTAAAGATGGACTCTATCAGGCTAGTTTTAGCCATTGCTGCCTTCAAGCGCTGGGAGGTTCACCACATGGATGTTAAAAGTGCATTTATTCATGGTGAGATATAGGATGGGATATATATATAGAAACTTGAATTTTTCCAAGAGTATCCTTCTCTTGTATTCATGTTAAAGAAGTCTCTCTATGGCCTCAAGCAAGCCCCTAGGACTTGGTATGCCAAGATGGACAATTTTTTGCTATCACTTGGCTATGAAAGATGAAAATATGATCCTAATGTTTATTTGAAGAATATTGGTGATGTATTGCAGGTCATTTTAATCTATTTTTATGATATTAGTAATACAGGTAGTTGCATCAAATAAATTGGGTCAATCAAAGCTTCATTGCATAATGAATTTTCCATGACTGATCTTGGATTGTTGAAGCAATTTCTTGGTTTGGAAATTGAGAAATATGAAAGAGGAATAAAGGAAGCCAAAAAAAGTATGCTTCAGACATGTTATTGAATTTTAATATGGTTTAATTTAATGAAACCAAGTTCCCATCCCTTTCTGGTATCAAACTAGGTTAAGCTGGTGACTCTCCATTGGTGGACAACTCATTGTATAGACAACTAGTTCGGATTTTGTTGTATATTAATCATTCTCGAATTGATTTATAATATGGTGTAGGTGTTGTAGCTATATATATGAAGCAGCCTCATGAGATTCATTGTATGGAATCCATGGGGTGCACTATGTTGCCAGTTCTCCACTAGAACTAGTTGGATATAGTGATTCTGATTGGGATGGCGATCCCATTGATAGAAAATCCACTTCAGGTTAAGTATTCTTTCTAGAACAAGGTCAAATATGTTGGTTAAGAAATAAACAACACACCATCTCCCTTTCTGTAGCTAAGGCCGAGTACAAAGGAGCAGTGAACACAACTAAACAATGTGTGTGGTTTTAAAACATTCTTCAAGAACTTGGAGTTGCATTTGATTCACCCACAGTCATTTGGTGTGAAAATAAAAGTGCAAGCAATATTTCCACAGATCCAATGAAGAGATAGAGGACCAAACACATTTAGATACACATGCACTACATCCAGAGCTTGGTGCATGATCAGGGGATAGCCTTGCAGTATTTCCTATCTGCAAAGCAAACTAGCTTCACAGAGAAGACCTTCACCTATATGAGATTCCTTTTTGGAGTGGGTGATACATGGTGATGGCTACCATTCACTTTCATATTTTTGGGTCCATGTCCATTTTTAGGGGAGGTTTTTCTCCCATGTGGTTTTCCTCCTTACCTTGTTTCTATGGGAAAATGAAATTTTATGTTATATGAGGTAACTTGAGCATTTGTTGCCAAGGCGTCCATGATTTTTTTGGATAATTTATACTAATTAAGGCTTAATGGGGGGTTTTATATTAATAATCCACCTTATTACCATAGTATTAGACCTTAGGCACATTAATTTTCTTCTATGGATTGTTTTATATGGTTTCTTAAGGAAATTAGCAATTATGACAATTGAGGCGCTCCTAGTTTATCATTCTGCACAGTTGAGGTGATCTAGGTAGATCATTCTGACAACCCAGGTGCCCACATTGATGATATCTAACCAACATGTGCTCCCCTTCCCCACTTTATGGTATTTGGTCCAACTTGAGGTGCCAGTGCTTGGTTTTGTTGTTTTTTGGACTCTCTTGGGCATTTATTGCTCTCCTAGAGCCACTCCCACTCATCCATGTTCTCACCCACACCTTTAATACCTTCATTTATGTTCCAACATGCATTTTTCATGTTCATATAAGGATTCCTGACCATTTGGGATGATTAGGAGGCTCAATGGTCCTCCTAGGGAGGTTTTAGGGTCAAATATTGAGTTGAGACTTGAATGCATCCATATGGCCTCCAAGGCCTCATGATTTTTCCCTATTGTACTATATACTTGTTCCAAACATATTTACATGTTGGAAAGCCATAATAATATCTTTTATTGACCTCATGTTTGTATGCAATTTTCAGTCTTTCAACTATTTTCTATATGTTTTGTAAACCATAGCTACTTGTGGGAGTTTATTTAGCTCCTAGATCTAGATATGAATCAATTCTCATACATATTTACCAGTAACAACTGGAAGGAGGATACGACCCCCTACAGGCTTGCAGCCTGTCCTTGTGCCTCCCAACCACCCTTATATGATAATTCAATCTCTAACTTTCGTAGATGTTTATATCTTCCAATTGAATGTATATAGACACTTGTTTGAAGGTTTAAATATTTTCTTATATACCCTCAGTCGTTCCTCTTCATCTAATAGTCATGTGTCTTCATTGTGATCCTTCACCAACCAACAAATTGTAAAATAACCTCTTTGTTACAAAAACTATGAATTAACAATGTGATAATGCATCACTCCAACTCTGATAGAAATCATTCCACAATTCCCCTTCCGCAACGAACTTTTCGCATTTATCTTTCTACAAACTTTATTTCTGTAATCAACCTTCTGCAACAATCTTTCCGGAATCTTCCTTTCTGTAATCACCTTCCACAATTAACTTTCTGCAATTGTGGATTGCGAATTGTGGGTATGCATTTTCCAACTTTCACAAATGACTTCCACAATTATGTGGATGCAACATTCTTTCCGTAGTCAGGTTTCAGATTGCGGATGTGCCTTCCAATTTTTTATAAATGGGATTCCGCAAACCTTCTTCTGCAATTGTAGATTGCAAATTGTGGGTCTGTTTTTCCTAAATTCTCAAAACGGAATTCCACAAATCTCTTCCGCAATAGTCTTCATGTAGATTTAACAATATTTCAACTTAGGATTGCAAAAAATATTCTAGACAATTGATATTTCTCTCTCTTATGATCTGGGCCGTTTAAATCTTCACATCATAGAAACTTAGCATTATAATGCTTCCAACTCCACTTAGCCAACTATGTTATTTTGGATCAATCTTTTTGGAGTATGTCATCAATGTTTCCTTATGATCTTATGTTGACAACAATTCCAATTTAATCAACAATATCCCCCTTTGGCATTGATGGAAACATTTTCTCCTTTAGGAAATTTTTCTCCCCCTTTGACTAGAATGATAAATTTTCAAGAAAAACTCCCCTTGTAACGTTGCTCCATTTTTCTATATTCATTCAGAATAGTATATTTTGTAGTCATGTATAAGCAACACAACAAACTATACTTGCATTTTTCTTTGAATGCTGATCTCGTTCTCCTTTGCTTTTTTTTAACCATCTAAAGATGTAAATCCTAATTCCAAAGACCATAATTTTTAACACAGTAACTTCAATATGCAGCAACATAAATCATAAGTATTACAGTTTCATATCAGCAACATCAATCCCCATTTGAGGAGATCAAAACCACTCAGAATTATTTACTTATGGATCATAGATTTTAAAAATCACTCCCCATGTGGGTGTGTCTCCCCATGTCAAAATTTATCCTCTTCATATGACAGGGTTTTCATCCTTTTAGTTACTTTTTTTAATGATGAGGGATAACCCCCAATTTCTTCCTAATATAGGCAAATTATTCTCCAGGTAACGGCTTAGTGGAAATGTCTATAATTTGTTCCTTCGTATCAATATACTCCATTTTTACCACTTTTTGAGACACTTTCTGTCTTAAAAAATGATATTTTATTGGAATATGTTTTATCTTAGAGTGCATAACAGGATTTTTGGATATGTTTATAGCACATGTATTGTCACAGTCTATAACAATGGGGTCCTCATATATTACAAGTAAATATTCCAGTGTTTTTTTCATCCAAATGGCTTGTGTACAACATGATGCAACACCAATATACTCAGCTTCTGTTGTATACACTGAAATGGAAGACTGTTTTTTCCTTATCCATGACACCAAGCAATCTCCTAAGTAGAATTTTCCTCCACTAGTTATTTTTCTGTCATGAATACTTCCTGCCCAATCTGCATCAGTGAATTCTGTTAGAGTGAATTTATTACTTTTTGGATACCATAACCCATAATTCACAGTACCTTTTAGATATCTAAAAATTATTTTTACTGTAGCCACATGTGTTTCTTTTGGGGTTGATTGGAATCTGGGAACCAAACCTACATCCTTCATTACATCTGGTCTTGTAGTTGTTACATATAATAAACTGCCAATCATTGACCTATACATAGTATTATCTACTTCTAAAGATTCATCATCCTTGCTCAATTTACAACCAGTGACCATAGGAGTACTAACATGCTTGGAATCTTACATCTTAAACTTCTTAAGCATTTATTTGATGTACTTGGTTTGAGAAATGAAGATTCCTTTGTCTGATTGATAAAATTGTAATCCCAAGAAGAATGTTAATTCACCCAACATTAACATTTCAAATTCCTTGTTCATTTCAGAAGCAAAGTTTACACTTAATATTTGTAGATTGCTTCCAAATATGATATCATCCACATAAACAACAACAATGATCATATTCTTATCTTTGATCTTTATATAGAGATTACTATCAGTGGATCCTCTTTTATATCCTTATTGCTTCAAGTAGTTATCTAGCCTTGAAAACCATGCTCTTATGGCTTGCTTGAGACCATAGAGTTCCTTTTTTAGTTTGCAAACATAGCCTCCATTTTCTGACAAGAGGAAACCTTCAGGTTGTTCAATATAGACTTCTTCTTCAAGTTCTCCATTAAGAAATGCATATTTTACATCCATTTGATACACTTTAAATTTCATGTAGCATGCAAAAGCTAAAAACATCCTAATGGCTTCAAGTCTTGCCATAGGTGAAAACGTTTCTTCAAAGTCATCACCTTCTACTTGAGAATATCCCTTGCATACTAATTTGGCTTCATTTCTTGTTACATGACCATACTCATTGAAATTGTTTTTAAAAATCCATTTGGTTCCAATAACAATCATGCCCTTAGTTCTTGGGACAAGTTCCCAATTTTGGTTCTTCTCTATTTGATCAAGGTCATCATTTATAGCATTGATCCAATCCTCACTTTTTCAAGATTCTTTAAATTTTTTGGGTTCTACTATCAAAATTAGTTCTTGTTCTTCATCATAAAATAATTTTATTCTTGTTTTAACTCCTGAATATTTTTCACCAATTATTTGAATCTCGAGATTATTCTTCTAAACCCACCTAGATTGTGTCTTTGTGGCTGATCTTAGAGAGTCTTCATTCTGGTTTTCATTGGATTCTTATTTCTTTACTTTTTGTTCTTCTTCTTCAAAAACATCCTCTTCTTGTGAACTTTCTTCTTTTTCTTTATCATCTATTTCTTCATCGTCAGTTTCTTCAACATCCACACTTTCTTGGATTTGTATTCTTCTTGTTTTAGTATCATCAACGGTTACATTTGGACTTTCTATGATCTTGTGCAACCTTATATTATAACATCTGTATGCCCTTTTGGTGGAGGAATATCCAATAAATATGCCTTCATTTGTCTAGAGTCAAACTTCCCTAGATTATCATCATCTCTTTTTATGTAGCATTTACTTCCAAAAGTTCTAAAATATTTAATTGAAGCTGGTCTTCAAAACCATAGATCATAAGGATTCTTGTCATTATTCACTCTGAATTGTCCTATGTTTTGTACATAGACAGTTGTATATACTTCTTCTCTCCAATAGCCATCAGGAAGTTTTGTTTCATTAAGTATAGTTCTGGCTACTTCTTGGATTCTCCTGTTCTTTCTCTCAACAACTCCATTTTGCTAAGGATTTTTTGCGTCTAAAAACTGCCTCTTGATTCCATGAGTTTCACACAACTCATTGAATTCATTTGAGGTGAACTCACCACCATTATATGAT
This sequence comes from Pseudotsuga menziesii, assembly GCA_001517045.1. Lineage (NCBI taxonomy): Eukaryota > Viridiplantae > Streptophyta > Pinopsida > Pinales > Pinaceae > Pseudotsuga > Pseudotsuga menziesii. The sequence goes on from LPNX011118183.1 coordinate 222,082, forward strand.
CTTAGAAATTTGATCTTGATATTTGCTTTATTTTCATCAAGTGCTTTGAAGGATTTGAACTTCATAAAAGCTTCTAATTTTTCTTTAAGTAATGCCACCCAAGTCAGTGTGAATTATTTCTAATGGCTCAGAGGTTGTATGCTCTTTGAACTTGAATCTTGTTCTTGTTTTCTTCCCATGAAGACAGTGTACACAAACATGATTTGGTGGTTTTATGATCTTTGGAAAATTCCTTACAGCTCCCTTCTTACTAAATTTTACAATATTTTCAAAGTTCAAGTGTCCCATCCTTATATTCCATAGAAAAATTTCATCAATTTGACTCATATCACATTTCTTCATTTTCTAGAATATACAAATTGCTCGGAATTCTCACAGCAATCCCAACAAGTTTTCATGAATATTTTCTTTTAATTTCACACTTCTTGGAATCGAATATACATATGTGTCCTTGATCACATTTTTGGCTCACACTTAAAAGATTAGGTTTTAATTTCTTTACAAACAAAACATTTTCATCTTTCATCTTATCTCTAAGAGCCACTATACCCTTCCCAATTATTTTAGAGGATAGATTATCTCCAAAAGTGACTTTTCCTTTTTTATTTCTTTTTAGGCTTATAAACTTATTTGGGTCTCCTTTCACGTGTTTTGAGCATCCACTATCCACATGCCATATATATATATTTTTTTGCACATAGAGCTATTGAACATTCCACGTCATCCTTCTTCTTCCAAGCCTTCCTCTCCTCGTTGCCTTGAGATTTTGTGGTGTCATTCTCCATAGGAATCACTAGTTTACAATTTCTAGAAATGTGTCCTTGATTACCACATTTGTAACATTCTATACTCTAACTTTGTAGAGGAGCAAATGAATTATAGTTTCTTCCTTTTGGATTTCTTCTAGTAACATTCTTCTTATATAAAGGAGAATGTGATGTAATTCCTTTCCCAATAGGAACCATTAGTTTACAATTTCTAGCTATATGCCCAAAATTGTTACAGGCATAATAATTTCCCAAAATGAGTTGTTGATGTCTGCTTTGCACATTATCTGTCCTGCTTTCATTTCGAGAGAGAGCAAATTTCTGACTGTATTCCTTTACAAATAGTCTCATAAGTGCATCAGCATAACTTATTTTATGTCCTTCTTTATTTATGAGGGAGGATTGTTCTGTCTTCTTTCCTTTGCCATAACATAGTCGAGTTTTATTACTAGATTATCTTTGCAACTTAGTATGTCATCAAGAGTTTGTAAACTACTCTTAAACTTTGATTGAAGGGATTCTTTATTTTTCTTCTTTTTAATGAATATCAATTCATCTTTGAACTTTTCTAATTCTTTCTCTCTTTTCTTGAGTTGTTGTTCTAGATTGTTTTCAACCTTTTTGGCTTCTTGAAGCTAAGTTTTTAAGCCAGTAATAATTCTTTCTACATCATTGTTTTTCTCATCAGTTTTTGTCATATAATTTTTTTATTTTTTTACATCCTTTTATACTTCCCTAATTCTTCAAGAGCACTTACAAGTTCTGCTTCAAGATCTACCACACCTTCTACTTCTTATTCTAGGATTTTGTTCTTTATTCCCATGAATAAGACTTCAGCATCTTCACTAGACTCATTTGAGAAGTTATCATCCATGGAATAAAAGGTCTTCTTTTTGTTTTTCTTCTTAAAAATCCTTTTGTTCTTGTTTGAATATTCAGGGAATTTGGAAGCAAAGTGACCAATCCCCCCATAGTTAAAACATTTTAAGGGTAATTTCCATTTGTACTTACTATTACATCTCTTAATATTTTTAACAAGAAGTGCTTCTTCATCATCAGAATATTCTGATTGAATCTTTGTTTTAGATTTCTTAGCTACCTTAGATTATTTAAAATTTGCTTCCTTCTTTTGAGAATTATCTTTCCCAATCCTCATTTCATAAGCTATGAGGATCCCATATAGTTCTTCCATGGTGAGTTTGTCAATATTTTCACTATCTTCTAGGGTGGAAATCTTCGAATTGTAAATCATTGGAAGTGATCTTAGTACTTTTTCAACTATTTCCTTTTCTTTCAATTTTTCTCCTAGCCCTTGAATTGCATTAACGATTTCATCAATTCTCTTAAATTATTCTGAAATGTTTTCTTATTCCCTCATTTTTAGACTTTCAAATTGAGTTTTAAAAGTCTAGAGTTTGGCCCTTTTTACGTTGATGTCTCCTTCATAGATGGTCTGCAATTTTTTCCATATCTCCTTTGTTGTTTTGAAATGCATCACATTGGCAAAGACTATTGTGTCTAATCCAGCCAAGATTGCATTAAAATATTTAGCATTGTGTCCAAATTGTTTATTCTTTCAAGATATGTGGGAGGATATTTTGGATATATATACCTTGTTTGTAAAAACATCCAAACATCTAGTCCAATAGACATTATATAGCTTCTCATCCTAATGCTCGAGAAATCATCTTCTCATTTGAATATTGGAACCTTGGAGAACATTTTAACTTGTTGATCCATAGTGATAAAAGAATCTATCTGCAACTGTTTAAACTTTTAGTGAAGATCCCTCTCTGATACCAATTGTTATAAAATCAAGCAATACTGAGAGGGGGTGGTGAATCAGTATTAAGAAATCTATTTAAATTTTTATCACTTTAAAACAAAATCAACAATGAACACAAAACACACAATATTATCAATCCCCAATTGGGAAAACCACCAATACTTCCTATTACTAGAAAATTATATTTCCAAATAGTTTGAAAGCACCAACTTGTTGGATGCACGAACACCCGATTTTTTATGCTACAACTGAAGGATGCACCAACACCCTATTTACCAACAACAACTAGAAGGAGACTACGACCCCTATAGGCTTGCAAACTGTCCTTGCACCTCCCAACCACCCTTATATGATAATTTGATCTCTGACTTTTGTACACCTTTAGATATTTCAACTGGATGTACAAAGACGCTTGTTTCAAGGTTTAAATATTTTCTTATATACCCTCAGTTGTTCCTCTTCATCTAACAGTTATGTATCTTCATTGTGACCATTCACCAATCAACAAATGACAAAATAACCTCTTCATTACAAAAACTGTGAATTAACAGTGTGATAATGCATCACTCCATCTTTGACAGAAACCCTTTCGCAATTACCTTTTCACAACAAACTTTCCACAATTATCTTTCTGCAAACTATCATTCTGTAATTAACCTTCTGCAACGATCTCTTCACAAATGCCCTTTCCATAATCACCTTCCACAATTGCGGATTGTGGGTATGCATTTCCCAAATTTCAAAAACAACTTCCACAATTATGTGGGCGGAAATTTGTTTCCGCAGTTGGGTTGCGGATTACAAATGTGCCTTCTAAATTTTTCGAAATAGGCTTCCATGATTCGTCTCCCGCAAAAATTCTTCCTCAATTGCAGATTGCGGGTCTACTTTCATAAATTCTCAAAACTAAATTCCACAAATCTCTTTCACAATATTCTTCCTATAGCTTTAACAAGGTTGCACCTTGGCATTGTTGATTTTTCTCTATCTCTCTCTCTTATGATTAGTGCCATCCAAATCTTCACTTCATAGAAAATTAGTGTTATAAGTTTTTTGACTCTACTTAGCCAACTTTGTTATTTTGGCTCCATCTTTTTGAACCATCTCATCAATGTTTATTTATGATATTATGTTGACAACAATACCAATTTAATCAACAGGAAGAATAGCACCTCCTATAACATCATTACTGAAGAAAGATGCATTTTATTGGACTCCATAGGAAACTCAATATTTTCAACAAATCAAAGAGGAAATGTGTAAATCTCTTGTTTTGGCGACACTCGACTTCACAAAAACCATTTATTATGGAATGTGATGCTTCAAGAAATGGAATTAGAGCTATACTAATGCAATAAGGACACCCTCTTTCCTTCACAAGTCATCCAATCAAGGGAAAGAACTTAAAAATCCCATTTACGAGAAGGAAATGTTTGCAATACTACATGCCTTAAAGCAATGGCACCCCTACCTTATGGGGAGACATCAAGGATAAAACTAATCATGATAGCCTTAAATAATTCTAGGGAAAAGGGTTGTCTTGAGAAGAGCAACGAAAAGGGGTGACATAGATGTTGGGATATGACTTTGAAATCATCTACAAAAACCAGAAGCAAAATGTTGTCGCAGATGCACTCTCCAAGAAAGATGAGGATGTTGAATAATTACTCTATGCTATCTTGATCATCCAACCAGATTGGATAACCAAAGCAAGGAGTGAATGGAAAAATTATGAAGAATATGGACATTCATTCAAAAGTTGCAATATGATTCTAGGTCCTCTAATACATTTATGTGGAAAGATGAATTTCTATCGTACAAGGATGGCCTATATCTTGAATGTTTGGTTTTCCAATGAAATAAATTGGAAACAATTAAGGCCCCAGGTCTCCTACAACCACTTTCCATTCTAATCCAAAGGTGGATAGAGGTCAGGATGGGTTTTATCATAGGTTTACTAAAGTCAGAAGGAAGAGTGTCATCATGGTCGTTGTTGATAGACTTACTAATTATGCACACTTATGTGCACTATCTCACCCATTCAAAGCAAGCTCGGTCACCAATTATTGTATGGAGACAGTCCAAAAACTACATGGTACTCCAAATATTATAGTAAGTGACAGGGATCCCATTTTCAGTGGAAACTTTTGGACCGAATTATTTTCTTGTTTGGGTACTCAACTGGATCATAGCTCATCTTATCATCCTCAATATGATGGACAAACATAGATCGCAATAAAATGCTTGGAAGGGTATCTTTGATGTTTTACAGTTGATAAACAAACACAATGGGTCAAGGGGTTAACCTTAGCATAATGGTGGTATAACGTTGTCTTCCATACATCATAAAAAATGACCCCATTTATGGCACTTTATGGCTATCATCCACCATCCATCACATATTCAGTAAGATAATCCTATAAGGTTAAAACAGTGGAAGACCACATGAAGCATCAACAACAAGTTCTTCAACTCTTAAAGGACAACCTGAATCTAACACAAAATCAAATGAAACAACAAGAAGATCAACACTGTAGTGAACAAAGATTTAATATAGGGGATTTGGTGTTTTTAAGACTGCAACCATACAAACAGATGTCCCTGAAGAACACCGAGAAGGATAATAAATTATCACCTAAATTCTATAGTCCCTACAAGGTGCTACAAAAGATTGCTATTATGGCCTACAAATTGGAACTACATGCATCTTCACGAGTCCATCTAGTTTTCCATGTTTCTTGTTTGAAGAAGGTAATCAGTGGCAAGCTACCAGTTTAATCGATATTACCAGAACTTGACGAGGAAGTAAAAATCATCTTGGAGCCCAAAGAAATCACTAAAATAAAAAATACACAACTTTGAAATTGATCAATTCTAGAGTATCTGATTAAATGGAAGAAGTTATCCACAGAAGATTCAACATGGGAAGATGAGTCCTTTATACATCAGTATCCATAACTTCCTTAGCATTGAGGACAACACTTTTTGAAGGGGAGGGGCATGTTAAGCCCTTAATGATGGCATATTACCCCATATAGTATAGCGAATTACCCCCTATATTGTGGTGCATTGCATATTATTTATGTCGGATTGGGTCTATTAGTTGTTATTGTACACCTTTGTCTCATACATATAGGAAGGATATATTCTCATTTTAGTTATCATTATATATTTCCTTGGCTTGGGTACACATTGTGTAAGGAGGTTCCTGCCTCAAAAAGGATTGTTATTTATCTCTATTATTCATTATTTAGGCATGGATTACTCTCTTTTAGTCTATCTCTGCTACTTTTATGTTATTTATGGGACTTGGTTGCATACCATTAACTTTGACACTTTTCTATAAAAAAATCGAAGAAAAAGTAATAGAATCTCAATGAGTGTCATCTTTGGACTTTGCATCGAAAGCCACACCTTCCAGATGGTGGGTTGCACATAAACACTCTATCTCAAAATGGACCCAATTCCATAAATTAATGGAAGTTCTATTTAGAGAGAAGGTGATGTACACTGGCCATATATACAGATGAATGACTAGTCCTGTCGAGCACATTGAGAATTGTCATGCGACATGGGAGGCATGTTCTCGACAGGAATGGATCCATCCATTTTTACACACCCTAGATATGATACCATGGAATTGGTATACATCGGTTGAGATGCGATGAGGGACAGTAGAATGGGAAGAGTTAGTTGCCAATTTAACCTAGACGTTTGAATTTGTTGATGATCATCCATCAATTGTTGCTACTCTACAAGTTATCAAGAGCAAAATATTTGAATATATTCTTGTATCCATGACAATTTTTTTTCAATGCAACGAAACAGCCTAGTACCGAATGGAGTGCTATTATGTAGCAAGAAAACCAGATGATGATGATCCCCAAAACATAAACATTCATTATTTTTAAGGCACTTGCACGATGGAAGGATTAGGTGTGTCGAGCGACAAATTTCTCAACATTGAATATAAAGAAAGTAAACATTGGTTCTCCATAAAATCCAAATTTTTCCAATATTGGATATTACTGAGATGATGAAAGCGTTGAAAAAATTATAGAATTGCTACATGAGTTTCAAGATATGTTCCCCACTAAGTTTTCTGAAATGAAGGGAATTGTCGAAGATCTTAGAGAAATGAAAATCTAGTTGACGCAAAACTTGTTAAGCAATGACCGTATTGACTCATGATACAAGGAAATAGTTAAGATAGAATTAGATTGAATGTTGGATGCAAGCATCATAGAACCTAATGAAGAATCTGACAGGATCTAGCCTAGACACAAATAGGAAGACTGTTGGTGAAGTACGTATTTGTGTCGACCTAAGAAAGTTGAATGATGCCTACTTGCATGACCCATTTTCGACACCATTTACAGATGAAGTATTGGAGAGTGTCGAGGGGAAAGAAGTCTATTCATTTACTGATGGGTTCTATGGTTACCATCACATCATAATTGCATAGGAAGATTGACACAAGACCACATTTGCAATGGAGTGTGGATGTTTCAAGTATACAATGATTCCCTTTGGAGTCAAGAACATGCATGCTATCTTTTGTAGAATAGTGGTCGGTGCTTTCAATATATTTTATTTATAAGTTTCTTGAAATCTATTTTGATGAATGGATAGTATTTGGACTCATTAAATGTCATATTGAGAGCCTCATAATGATGTTGGAATGATGTCGACAGTATGATATTTTCCTGAACCTCAAGAAGTGTATCTTTTGTGCCCCTTCGGAATTCTGTTGGGTCACGTGGTTTGTCGCGATGGAATCTTGGTCGATCCCGCTAAAACTGTGATCATCATCAACCTATCACCACCTGGGACTGTAAATCAGTTGAGAAAAACTATGCAACATACAGGTATTATTGCAATTTCATCACAAGATACGCATAGGTGACTGCTCCCATGGAATAATTATTAAATAAGGATGTAAATTTTTAGTGGACAAAACAATGCCAAGAGAGTTTGAACCTCCTAAATAATAATATGGTTACAAATCCTATACTAGGTTTTCCAAACTAGAAGAAGGAGATTCATGTACATGTCGATGTATATCATGTCACAATCGGTGTTGTACTCGTGCATCATGGATACAGGTCTATTGATCATCCTATTCCCTTTGCTAGCCAAAAATTGTCAAAAATAGAGAAAAATTATACTGCGACAGAATGTGAAGGCTTATCTACTGAGTGTATGCGCTTCAAAAATTCTGACATTATCTCCTGGGTGGGAATTTCAATATGTTCACATATCATCAGTGTTTAAATACCTGGTCAATAATATAGTGTTGGGGGGGAATATCTATCAATGGATTCTTCTCTAGTTGATTGTCAATTGGGGCCGACACAATACTGGCCTAATCCATCTCCACGAACTTGTAGAAGACGAAAGGTCACAAATCCTGAGGTTAATAGCTCAGAGGTTAAGGAACCAGAGGTCATAAACATGCCCATAGATAATGAGATTAATGAAAATGATGATAGGGTTTCAATTCCTTGCGATTCTAGGGAAAGCTTGGATAAACCCGAACCTGGTAAGAAGGATAGTAACCCTGCAAACATAAAAGAAGGATTAGCCGAAGGTGAAAACGATAAAAATGATGAAGCAAATCAACCTGATGAATGCAATAGAGATTCTATGCATAAGTTAGATCATTTGGCTCTGGTTTGTTGTGACAAGGAAGGGCTGGGTTTTGAAAACTTATCGTTTTCGCGAAGAGTCACAAGGAGCATGCATGGTATTCATTTGATTTCAGGATATAAGGCTGATCAACAGACTTCCAAATCTACAGCTACTAAACCTGCAGTTGTAGATATTGAGGATGATATCCCGTCTTCTGTCCCTAACACGATGGATGTAGGTAATTCTGCTATTGCACAGGGAAGTGATGCACAATCAGGTGAGGTTGAAGGCAATCAACCAGAAATAAACGTTAACACTGTAGATCTTGAACCGTTACACAATCAGCATTTTGACAGTC
>LPNX011118183.1:233773-277603 GCA_001517045.1 Pseudotsuga menziesii
GAGATTCCAAGATCATAGTTAGACAGGTTCGTAATTCCATTCATTGTTTATCTGAGCATTTACAGAGTTATCAGAAAGAGGTATGGAATCTGATTACACATTTTGATGCATTTAACATAAATTCTGTTCCTAGAAATCAAAATCAAGAAGCAGATTTATTGGCAAATGTAGCATCTAAGTTAATTCCTTCAGAAAATCTTACACCAGATTTCTTTTCTGTTGAATTGATTTTTAGGCCCTCCATACCAGATAATATTTTTAACTGGCGTGTGTTTGAAAATGATACGCAGGTATTGCATTTTCTAACAAACGAGGATATTTTTAAAGATTCGGCAATAGATGAAGTCACTCATGATGATAATCTGCGGGATTTTTCGATAATAAATGATTTCTGTTCAGTTGAAAAATCTTTTGAATAGGTAAAACCAGTTCCCAATTCAGTATTAAGGTTAGAAAATGTTTTTGATCTGCAGGATAAGTTTAAGTCTGTTCCTAATTGTAAAACAAACAGCTCTCGAATGAAATATGAAACCATCAATTTGGGAACATAATCAAATCCTCAAACTATCAATCTAGGAATAGATTGTAATCCTGTAGAAAAAATAGCTTTCATAAAACTATTTAAGGAGTTTAAAGATATATTTGCATGGACATATGATGACTTAAAAACATTCAATACTCAAGTCATGCAACATATAATCCCAATTAAACAAGAATCAAATCCCTTTCAGCAGAAGTTAAGAAAATATCACCCATCATTAGAACCAACAATTAAAAAAGAACTGAATAAATTGTTAGCTGCCAAGATCATTTTTCCTATCAGACATACTCAATGGGTAGCAAACTTAGTTCCAGTTAGGAAGAAAAATGGGGATATTAGATTATGTGTGGATTTTAGAAATTTAAATAAAGCTTCTGAAAAAGATAATTACCCTGTTCCTCCCATGGAACAAATTCTTCAGAAAGTGTCTGGGTCTGAGATACTGTCTCTCCTTGATGGTTTCTCAAGGTACAACCAAATACTAGTCTCCCCAGATGATCAACTGAAAACAGCTTTTAGAACTCCATGGGGAACGTATGCCTATCGTAAGATGCCCTTTGGGTTAATCAACGCGGGAGTAACATTTCAACGAGCAATGGATATTGCTTTTAGAGGCTTAACCAGTCATTCAGTCGTTGTCTATTTGGATGACGTTACTGTCTACTCTAAACATTGGCCTGATCATGTTAACCATCTGAGAAAAGTATTTGAAAGATGTAGAAAATTCGGAATATCTTTAAATCCTAAGAAAACAATATTTGATGTTTCAGAAGGTATCTTGTTAGGATGTGTAGTTTCGAAACACGGAATCATGATTGATCCTGAAAGAACCCAAGCTATTTCAAAGATTACTTTTCCTTCCAGCAAGAAAGGAATGCAGTCCTTCTTAGGGAAAATTAATTTTGTTAGGAGATTCATTCCTAGTTTTTCAGAGATCATTCGTCCCTTACAGAAAATGATTAAAAAAGATGCTGTGTTTAATTGGGGACAAACTGAAAAAGAATCCTTTCAAAAAAATTTAGAAGCCATTTCAGAAGCTCCTAGTCTTCTAAGTCCAAATTTTAATAAGGATTTTATATTATACACCTTTGCTTCTGATATTGCATATGCAGCAGTTTTAACTCAATTGAATCAACAAAATAATGAAGTTCCAATTTCTTTCATGAGTTCAAATTTCAAAGGTGTTGAACTCAACTATCATGAAGTGGATAAACAAGCTTTTGCCATATTTAAAGCTATAAAACATTTTCGTCCTTACTTGTTGAAATCCAAAACGAAAGTAATTGTCCCTTATTCTTCAGTCAGAAATTTGTTGGTACAAAAAGATTTAGGAGAAAAAAGGGCACCTTGGATGACAGCTCTTCAAGAATATGACTTAGAAATCAAACCATCAACGATAATTAAAGGACAAGGGTTGTGTAAATTAGCTGCTGAAGCTGCTCATTTGCCTGATGATAAAACTGAAATTGTCATTGATGAAGATTTACTTACCAGAGAAATTTATTTTTATCCACCACCTCAAGATTCCTGGTACACAGACATACGAGTACTTCTGGAAACAGGGACTGCCCCTGATTACTTAGACCCGAAAAAGAAAAAATCCCTCAGATTGAAGTCTGCTCCATACTTATTAATAGATAATATCCTCTTTCGGAAAAATTCAGACGCAGTATACCTTCGATGTTTAGATAATGATGAAACAGAAACAATTCTGAAAGACTTGCATTCCGTACCAACAGGAGGTCATTTCGGTGGAGAGACGACAGCTCATAAAATTATTAGGGCTGGTTATTATTGGCCTACCTTGTTTTGAGATTCTTATACTTTCGTCAGAAAGTGTCAAGAGTGTCAACTTGCCGCAGGAAGGGTTAAAAAATATGCTTTCCCTTTACAACCTATTTCAGCTGAAAGACCCTTTCAGCAGTGGGGTATTGATATAGTAGGTCCAATAAACCCTCCCTCGTCAATGAAACACAAGTATATAATAACTGCAACTGATTATTTCACTCGTTGGGCTGAGGCTGCACCATTAAAAGTTGTGAATACTAATCAAGTTATATTATTTTTGGAATTCTTTATCATAACAAGATTTGGTATTCTTGATTCTCTAGTTTTCGATAATGCATCATATTTTTCATCAGTTGAATTGACTCAGTTTGCATTAGAAAAAGGAATAAGAATTAGATATTCAGCTAATTACCATCCTCATGGGAATGGTCTAGCTGAATCAACAAACAAAAATTTATTGAAAATTCTTAAAAGAACTGTTTCAGTTCATCATCGAAATTGGCATACAGAATTGGTCAATGCTCTTTGGGTAGACAGAGTAACTCCTAAAGATGCGATAGGTAACTCACCATTTTTCTTAGTATATGGAACTGAAGCCATTCTTCCACCAAATTTGTTCCTACCTTCGTTACAGTTAGCTCAGTCTGTCCAAGAAGAAGAATTCCCAGCAATGGAAAAAAGAATTAATGCATTGTTAAAATTAGAAGAAGACGGGGAGAAGTCAAAACAACACTTTAACAAACACCAACAGATTGTAAAGTCATGGTTTGACCAATCTTTCAGTTCTAATCGAGAATTTCAGGTAGGAGAGCTAGTCTTAAAATGGGATAAAGCTCATGAAGATAAGGGTGATCATACTAAGTTTCAGAAACTGTGGTTAGGTCCCTTTGTTATTTCTGAAAAAATAGGTCCAAGTACCTTTCGATTGCAAACGCTTGAAGGACAGTCCGAGACATTCCCTGTGAATGGACTTATTCTTAAAAAATATTTCTGTTGATAGTTTGCTGTCTAAAAATGTATATACTTACTTGATGTTTGTAAAAAATTTGTATTCCTGTCTATAAACTAGCAAACTGTATATGAATCAAATTTCTGTCAAAGTCAAATATTTCAGATTGTTAAAATTTGTGTATATAACTAGTTTTTAGATAGAAATATGTAATTAACAATTGTAATTACTGTAAATAAATAAGATCAGTTTACTCATCAGTCTTTAAAATTATGATTTTAGACTGAAATCCTTTAAAATTTGTTCAGATTGATCAAAATTTCTTGAATTTGTAAAAGACCTTCGTTATTTCTATTTATAAGTGTTTCTCGGATTTTTTTTCTTCATCTTGTTATTTTCTTAAATAGGGATAGTTTATTATATATTTTTTTCGAAGCTTGTACTTTTGAAAAATATTTATAGATCTCTATCATCAGTCTTAGAAAACTTTTATCATTTGAGAACTGTCTAGCATCTGTTCCAGTCAATAAAAGCTAAAGTGAGAGACGGAAGGTCTCAGTAATGAGCCGGTCCGATCAAAATCACAAATATCACTGGTATGACATTATTAGGAAACTAGTAATGGCTTCTGGCTTTGAAACCAAAAGATAAGGGGTCTCATCACGAGCCAGCTGATTCATTTTCTGGTGATATTAATGACTGACATTACCATTTGGTTACCATGCTGGGTAATGATCTCTCATTTTGTAACAAAAAAGAAAAAAGAAAAATAATGAAAATTGCAATAAAAAACATAACTTTTGTCTGAAGAATAGGAGGTCTCAGTAATGAGCCGGCCTAATCATGATCATCAGTGTTGCCTGGAATAACTTCATTTCTGATCACCAGGGTGATGGCTTTTTTATTTTAAAGAAATTAAAAGACAGGAGATCTCATCACGAGTCGGCCTGCTTATTTCAGACAACTCTCGTGAATGATACTATCACATTGGGATACCAAACCCAAATAGTAGTCTTCAGAAAGAATTATTGTTTTAAAAAGAAAAATTATCATGCTATGGAACAGGTTCTAGAAAGTTTTCAAAAGAGCAATATTCTATGCTGATGGTAAGATCATCTTTACTAAGAAGTACTTGTTTCGATGAAGATATTTGTAAGTCTATCTCTGATCAAATGTTTATTTCAAAAGATGAAATATTTTCGAGTTATACTTATGAATTTGAATAAATAAAGGTTTGACATGAATAAAGGATTTTGATTATTTTTAATAGATTTCTAAGATTTCGCTTTGATCATCTTCTTTAAGCAGAGATAACTGGTTCACCCAGGTCGTCGCCATTTGTTGGCAGCCAGCAACAACCTCTTCATTTCTTGACAAAATGAAGAGAGATCAGCTCTTTATGTGATTTATCAATTTAAAAATTATGAAAGAGCACCTTCAGAATATTGATTCTGAAGGTACTCTCAATCAAAGGAAAGTGATTTAATGATTTTGGAGCTGAAAGAAACTTGATCATAAAACTTGGATTTTAACTGTCAGATAAGTTTCGTAAATTTTCATTAAGTTATTCAAATCATCAAAATGAATTTATGTGACTTAAGGGATTTGTGCCAAGAGAAATTTCATAAAACACATTATATGTTAAATAGGGTATTATTAGTCCTGAGACTAAGAGAATTTTGAAAGTTAACATCATATGTAATACCTTATTATGAACTTTGTAAATATCATAGTTAATGGATAAATGATGTTTGTATAGAAAACTTTTACTTATGATAAATATCCTATATGATGGTATATATGTGTCGATAGGATGTTTAAAGGGTTTAAACTTAGTTTTGTACATATATAGTATAGACATTAATCTAACTATTTTATCAATGCATCATTAACATTAGAATGCGATTTATTATTCTTCATACCACTACGTAACATGATAAAATAGGGATGATTGTTTGGATTAGCTGGCCATGCAATAAACCAATTGTCAAATCGATAAGCGATCACTCATTTGGATCGATGAGCTGGTATGAAAACGTGGCTTTCACCCCTTGACAGAGTCGACAGTTGTATGCATATGGTAATATCGTGTTGACAGTGTTAAATGCTAATAGTCATTTCAAATTACGTCGTTGTACCTATTAATTATGAACCACTGTCAATAATCAATGGTTGCAATGATGATTCTATCAGTCACCGTGTCTCTAGTTCGCCAAGTTAGTAGTTATCACTAACAGTCATGGTCAAGCGTAGATAAACTGGCATAAATCGTGGTATAGTGTGAAGATTGTAACACTTATCACTGTTGAAAATCCCGCTAAAATGGCAGGTTCAGAGATTGGATTTCCATTTAGATTTGAAGCATGTGAAGGTTATCTATCATGTCATGTGTATGGATACCTATTCCCTCTGTTTTCACTTCCCCATTCATTTCGAGTCGAAGCCCAGAGAATGCAGAGAAAACCATGTCTCCTTTGAATCATTTTGAGATTTCAGGGTCTGAACTAATAGAAGCTAACCCGGAAATTGCCAAGAAATTCGAGAAAATGGGATGGGCACATTTCTTTCGAAGCTTTGATGGTCACCATGCGGAGATTACCAAGATGTTCGCTATGAATTTCGAAGATGACAGGGTGCAAATTGGGGGTTTCGAATTTGTTATCAACGAAGACAAGATTGCTCAAGCCAGTAAACTTCCACAGGTCGGGGAACGTTGGTTTAAAGGAACGGTGGTCAATAAGAAGAAATGCTTGGCTCTGTTAACGCCATTACCGGACAATACGAAGCTGAATATTGGTGTCCCTGTGAAATTTCTGAGGCCCGAATGGAGTATGTACTATGAAATCTTAGTAAGGTACGTGTCCTGTTGTGGACGATATTCCCATTTACACCTATATCATTTACGATTACTGTTAGCAGTAAAGGGTTGCAAACTTAACTTACCCTTCTATCTATGGCAAAGTCTTAAGAAAATGTCGCAGTCTGTTAAGAATTTCAATAACCCTGATAGTAGTCTTTGTCACCATGGGTTAATAAAAATATTACTGCAATTCCAATTATCTGCTAAAGGTGTGTCTTGGGATAAGTTTCTAGTTGATTGTCAATTGGGGCCGACACAATACTGGCCTAATCCATCTCCACGAACTCGTAGAAGATGAAAGGTCACAAATCTTGAGGTTAATAGCTCAGAGGTTAAGGAACCAGAGGTCGTAAACATGCCCATAGATAATGAGATTAATGAAAATGATGATAGGGTTTCAATTCCTTGCGATTCTAGGGAAAGCTTGGATAAACCTGAACCTGGTAAGAAGGATAGCAACCCTGCAAACATAAAAGAAGGATTAGTCGAAGGTGAAAACGATAAAAATGATGAAGCAAATCAACCTGATGAATGCAATAGAGATTCTATGCATAAGTTAGATCATTTGGCTCAGGTTTGTTGTGACAAGGAAGGGCTGGGTTTTGAAAACTTATCGTTTTCACGAAGAGTCACAAGGAGCATGCATGGTATTCATTTGATTTCAGGATATAAGGCTGATCAATAGACTTCCAAATCTACAGCTACTAAACCTGCAGTTGTAGATATTGAGGATGATATCCCGTCTTCTGTCCCTAACACGATGGATGTAGGTAATTCTGCTATTGCACAGGGAAGTGATGCATAATCAGGTGAGGTTGAAGGCAATCAACCAGAAATAAACGTTAACACTGTAGATCTTGAACCGTTACACAATCAGCATTTTGACAGTCCTCGTTCTCCTTAGGTAACTAAAGAAGACGAAACTCTGCAACAGGTATTAGGTAATGTTTATCAAGATAAAATCATAGAATTTAAAGGGAAGCTCAAACAGTGTCTATCCAGCACAGCCTTATTGGAGGAAGAAAACAAAACTTTTAGAAAGGAATTACTAGAATGGATCGATAGGTGGAAAAAGGCGAACATGAAGAAGAATCAACACAAGAAATCCAAGAAATCAATATTAAATACAAATCAACTGCTATTAGAACGAATTGAAAAGAAAAATATTAAAATTATCAAGTTGAAGGCTAAACTAGCAGAAGCTAGAAGAGTAGTCGCTCTTCATAGTGAAACTTGATGGTTTTCTCATTTCGTATGTCACAGCGAAACAGGTAACGTTCATTACGATTTCGCATGCCTGTTAAATCGGAGATTTAACAGGCATGCATTTAATTTTTTAAATTATTTCTGTTAGCTGTGTTAAATTGATTTTAATATGATGCATTGATTGAATTTAATGCAGGAAGTTTTATCACCACCCTTTTCCAGAAATACAGGACATGGTTATACAATGGCTTGGAGACGTGACTGTTTGGTTGTGAGCTGGAGTTTTGTCAATGATCAAGAACTTTCTGGAATGCCTCGACTCAGGCCAGTCGATTTCTATTTTTAGTAGTAGGTGTAATTAGATGCTCTTTTTTTTGTTAAACAATCCCTATAATGTTGCATGCAACATTTATAGAGGAAAACTGAATCTTGATAGTATATAAGGGAAGAGTTTTGATGAACTCGAGAGGATGGAGTGTGCATAGAAAACCTATTTTGAAATATATATTGTTACTAGTACCATATCATACTTGGAGTTGAAGCTTTAATGTGAATGATACTGGACATCTGCAAACAAATACTGTGACTAGTATTTCGTTTTTTTGGATTTTATATATATATATATTTCAGTTTGTTGTTTTCTGCTTATATATTAACTCAGTATTGCTGTGACATACTGATGTTCAATCATCTATTTCACTTTATCTGTTCAAGTTAGTGTTTTTGAATAAATATTTCATTATGGTTTTTGTTTATTAGTGTGTTTACTATAAACATAAGTTTTAATGATATACTGTTCTGTTTATTTAAAATCTCATTTGTATGTTAACAGTGACTTTAAATAAGCATTATCTCAAATTCAAATGACTATCTTGATCATTAATTATTAATCAGTTTTGGGAAATTGAAATTAACTGTGTGTTTACAGGTTAGATTCAATTTCTATTACAGCAGAGTGGCTTTTGCTGTGATTTAAATATGTTTGTTTCGATCACACTCCAGTTTTTTTGTTATTGATTAATAATTAATATAATCTTAAATTTGCTCTCAGCTGAGATAGGGTTAAATAGGATAGATAGATTAATTAGAATTAAATTTTATTTTTAAGTTTAATTATCACTGTTAAATCATTCTGCATACTTTACATAAGTTTTCATATTTAGAAAACTTCCCAAAAATCAAAGTCTTTCCTTAAGAAAGCAACCTTAGGATATTTTAGGTATTTAGGTAGGATAAATATTAGAATAGGCTAGATTTTGTTGGTTTTAAGTACTCCTTAAGAGACAAACTAGCTGGTAGCAGGACCATAACCTGCGAGGTTTTGTTAATCCAAACATACCGGACGCTGCTTTAAGCTGATTGTGTGGACAAAACCTCCTTATTGGCCTAGATTCAGAAAATCGGGCCAACAAATGGCGCTATAAGGAGGGCCTGAATTAAGTAATGGCAGGTGAAACTAATGAAACACTTCCAACCAGCCAACAATCTCCAGAAGTCAGTAGATCACCTTTTATAGAAACTGTTAGGAATATCCTTGAACGTGATCCTATTACTTCTCCCTTTACTCCCGCACAAAGTGCTCAAACTCTAGAAGAATCCAGACATATCCTTACTAGATCTTACGCTAATCAGTTAGGTATTTCTCCAATAGATTATGGTCTTCCTAGACAACAGCGACACAATCCACAATTGACCATAGTTACGCAATATTTGGAGATAACTGGTAGTACTCCTCATCATCAAGTTGAAAGACATCAAAGACAGATTACACAAACCAATACTGCTAGAAGACTAATTGTAGGAAGTGGTTCTAATCAACCACCTTCTCCTCCTGAGTCTCCACCTGATAGTCCAAGACCTTCCAATTTAGGAAGTTCTTCTAGTTCTCAAGGAAGTCCAATGGCAGGAAATGTAGTAGGAGGAGGTAATCCTCCACCCCCTCCACCTAATCCATAGCTCCCTTGGTTAAGGGCAGCTGCTGTAGCAGTTCCTGGGGTACAGCGCCCATTACCAAAACATTCACATAAAATTCTTCCTAAGTTTAACCCAGATGACAAAGAACCTGCAGAGGTGCATATTGATAAATTCATGTTGGCTGTTAAAACTTTGAATGTTCAACATGAAGATGTTGTTTGTCGATTGTTTCCTCTCACCTTTGAAGGAAGAGCTTCTACCTGGTACTTTTCATTAGTACAAGGATCTATTACAAATTGGGAGGAATTTAATAAAGCTTTTCTAGATAAATTCAGGGAAGATAAAACACCTGCTCTTTTATCCCTAGAGTTATCTAGAATTAAAATGGAGCCTAAAGAAAGAATCAAAGGTTTCTAACTTTAAAAAATAAAATTCCAGTTGCTTTTCAACCTCTGGAAGATATAATTATTGAAAATTATACATCAACCTTACCTAGGAATTCCAGAATGTTTGTGAAAAGAGTTGGAAAAACAACGCTGATAGAAACATTTGAGGAAGCAATTAAAGTAGAAAAAGATTTCATGTCTTATGAACCAGATAAAAGTGGGAAATCTGATTCTTTTCCTCGAAGAAAAACAGAAAAGTCTAGTTCAGATAAAGATAAAGAATTCGATGTAGAACAGTTACATAACGCTATTCGAACATTAACCAATGAAGTTATAGGGTTAAAAAAGACTAACTCTGAAGCTTCTCCTTCTAGGGGTTATTTCAAAAATCAATTTAGACAAAACTCAAACACAAATAATAAAAATACACCCCCCGACGTAGCTGCTAATGAAGAAATCTTCAACACAATTCGAGCTGTTCTATCTTTATCTGAAACTCCTAACCTAGAGATGAATGAAAACGAAGAAGAAGAGGAATCAGAAAATGATGAAGAATCAGAAGAACCTCAACAAGTTAACGGTCATTTCTGGGATAGTGTTGTAAAAGAACATGAAAATAGAAACCCACCTTCAGGACAACATGCGTAGAAGCCACGATAGAAGGAATCACAACAGAAGAAGAATAAAGCAGTAAAAAATAAGAGTTAGACTAATTTTGGAAAGAGTTAGTTAGACTAAAATCTTGCTTTTAGTCATAAAATCATAATTGTATTTTTGGGCCGATAATGCCTATTTTTAGATGTAACTAAGTGTATTGAAATAGAAATAATGCCTCAGCATTATCCTCAGCATAGGATAATGCCTATTTTTAGGAGCCCACTCAGAGTGCCACCAACAACCTCCATCAGTTGGTTGTGGTAGGTAAGCAGTTATGTTGAGTTATCCTCTAGTTACATTCAGTTAGATCACTAGCAGTTAGCCTAGTTCCATTTTTGCATGCATGTAAGGAGAGTGGTGCCTTTTTTCCACATACTTCATTAGTTAACTAATTGTAGAGTGATTTAGACATCCGAAGTTAGACTAGTGAGCTCTAGCTGTGATTTTTCCACACTAAGTTAGGTAAACAGACCGTTAGAATTGGTAGATTTGAATCCTATCCACCTTATTCAAATTCTATTTATTGTAATACCACTGTATTACAGATAATTAATGAATATTAGTGTTGTGATTATCTTAACAATTCTTGGCCGATTTATTTGAAATTTGTGTCATGAATTCATTGCTTATTGTACATTCGTCTTGATTATTCCACTGCATAATTCCTTTCCAATAGCTCTCATCATAGCCTGTAGATATATTGTTCTCAAATTTAACATGGTATCAAAGACTTATTCAGGCTAAAACTCAAACCTCTGAAACCTCCATTGTGCACCAGAAGTAGCTAAGTTTCCACACAATTCTTGGAATCATAACATTACTCCCTCTGGATTTTGTCTAGAGAAGTCTATCCAAGTGTGAAGGACTCTGAAAAATTGCACATGTCGAGGTGGAAGGGGTTGAATTGACATATGATTGTGAATTAGTTTTTTTAACAGTGATGTTTTGTAGGTACCTACGTATTTTTCTAAAATATTTGACTGATCAGCATATAGTGAAATGGAGAATTATTCTGCTCATACACCTAGAATCCTTACACCCTTCAACTACATTGATTGGAGGGAAGATATGCAGATGTCCTTGTGCAACAAGGGATTGTTTAGGATGGGAATGGGAAAAGATCCTAAGTCCCATTAGTATGTTGATAAATCCAAGTTCTAAACCAGCTAGATAAATCCTTCAGTTTTATGTGCATCCACATCTCCAAGGATATTTTGTTTCACCTTGAGGGACTCAGAACTCCAAAATAAGCATGGGACAAGCTTGAATCTTTGTTTGGAAAACAAGATGAGCTTAGAGGCCATATTCTAGAGAATGAAATCATTGCACTGCAACCCAACAATTTCGATACTATTCAGCAATTCTTTTCAAAATGCAAAGATCGAGTACTTCAATGAAAACAATGTGGAATAGAAAGGAAGGAAAAGAATCTTGTGTTGTCAATTATGAGCAATCCTGGCTCAAAGTTTTTAGTCTTTGTCTCTACTTTCCATTCTGGAAAAGTTTACATTCCAAAATGGAATATTCCTTCTCTAGATAATTTTGCAGAGTCTTTGATCCAGGAGCAAGACAAATTGATTCACATGGGAATGCTTCAAACGTCTAAGCATCAAGCACTCTTAGCTAGAAACTCTAGGAATGTGCAAGCAAGACGGAAACAAAAGGGGAAGGAAACCAAAAATACTAATTCGAAGCCAAAAGAGAATGAGAAATATTCTAATGGAGCCTCAAGTTCCAAGAAGAAGAATAAATTTGAGAAGGCTAAGTGTTCCTATCGTATGAGAGGATTTCATCTAGAGAGCTAGTGCATGAATAAAATCATTGATTATATTTCAAATCTCCTTAAACAGAACAATATTTCTATCCCACAAAGCAGAAGGAACTCTGAAGAAGGACAATAGACAGAAATACATGAGAGATTACATGCCTTGAAATCGGGATTCACTCAATCAAAGGCTTATCTGATTGATTCAGGAGCATCCAATCATATCGTTGCTTCCAAATAATCCTTCACCTTTGTGTATTTCTTAGGGGGTCCTATAATTCATATGGGGGGTGATTCACATATCC
Source organism: Pseudotsuga menziesii (assembly GCA_001517045.1). Lineage (NCBI taxonomy): Eukaryota > Viridiplantae > Streptophyta > Pinopsida > Pinales > Pinaceae > Pseudotsuga > Pseudotsuga menziesii. The sequence continues at coordinate 246,145 of LPNX011118183.1, forward strand.
CAACTGTTGGGAGAGGTTCCATCAAACTTAAGCATGAACAATTCTAGAATGTGCTCTATATTCCCTCTCTTGCAACAAATTTGTTATATGTTTATAATATGACTCATACAAGCTCTCCCAAGAGAGTTACATTCAATGCCAACGTAGTAGAAATAACTGAAAATTCTACTGGAAAGAGCATAGTGAAAGGGTTTTCAAATCATGCCTACAAGGCATATGAGTTCTCGCATTGCTGTCCTACGTCATATACAAAATCCTTGCTGACTCATGTAAATAACACAAGCAAGTTGTGGCATGAAAATCTTGTCCATTTGAACTTCAAATACCTCGAGGAACTACACAATAAAAAATTAGTTGAGGGTCTGCCACTCATCAAATCATCAGAAGAAGTACGTCTTGGTTGCTTGGTAGGGAAGCATCCAGAGAAAAAATGTGAGGTTGGGAAGGCATCAAGAGCTTCCTCTACACTAGATCTAATACATAGTGATGTCTCAGGACCAATGGCTACAAATTCAATGAATGGATCCATATACTTTCTTAGATTCATTGATGACTATTCAAGGTATTGCTAGGTATATTTTCTAAAGCAAAAGTACGATTTCTTTGAGAAGTTTTTGCTCAAAGAGAAACATTTCCTCTTAAGTATGGAAGCTTGTTTCTTGATTCCTTCTTATTTTGAGGGGGGGGTTCCCATGAGGTTTTCCCCATTTTCCTTATTTTGTTAAGTAGTATTTTATTCATTTATATTGTATGGGTGACTTTATGCCTAGTTTTCAGTGCCCAAGTTGTCCAAAGTTAGGATTAAGGGGGGGTGTTAGGATTAATTAATCCTCCTTTTCCGAATATAGTATATTTGCTTATTTTTTATAACTTAGGAAGTTATTATCACTATACTAGAGTATGTGGGACACACTTAGAGGTTATTTTCCACTTACTACATCTTCATGCATGATTTTATGTGCCTCCAGGACCAATCCCTACATTATAGGAGCCCACTATGAGTGCCACCAGCAACCCCACTTAGTTGGTTGTGGTAGGTAAGTATTTATGCTGATTTATACTACAATTACATTTAGTTACATCACTATCAATTAGCCTAGTGCCATTTTTGCATGCATGCAAGGAAAGTGGTGCCTTTTGTCCACCTACCTCATCAATTAACTGATTGTAGACTAATTTAGACATCTAGAGTTATACTAGTGAGCTCCAACTATGATTTTTCCACACTGAGTTAGCTAAACAGTCAGTTAGAGTTGGTATATTCAAATCTTATCCATATTATTTGAATTATATTTATTGTACTACCATTGTCTTACTAATTAATTAATGAAGATTAATGTTGTGATTATTTGAGCAATTCTTGTCCGATTTATCTAAAATTTGTGTCATGAATTATTTGTTCAGCATACATTCATCTTAATTATTCCACTGCATAATTATTTTCCAATAGATCTCATCATAACCTGCATATCTATGGTTCTCCACAATTTCCTGATTCATAAGACATAGCTGGCTCCTCTGAAGAGCAACCTAGCGACGCATCAAAGCCAACTCCACCAATCAAGGTTTCGATAGTGGGTCAAGTAATTGAATTACGAATGCAAGAGATGAATACCATGGTCAAAGACCTAGGCCATGTCACCTTAGATTCTTCTATGGTGTCTATGTATGAAGTACATGCCATTCGAAATGTTGTAGTCACATAAATGAGGAATAGAGAATGTGTGTTGGTTAATTAGGTAAATTCTTCATACAAATCTATCAATAAGATGAAGAAAACAATCCAAGAAATAGAGCAAAAAGCTAATACTTGGAAGGAGGACAGGAACCAGCTTGACGCGGCTGTTACACTGGATTACAACAATTTTACCGATGAAGGAATCACGCCTGAGATGTTCTCAAAATCCAAACTCTTTTGACTTTGTAAAGTTCTATAGAACCTCTGCAAGAGGGTCATGGAGTTGGAATTACAAGTGAAAACTAGTACACCTCCAGAGGTACTTGAAGAGAGGAGAAAAGAAGAAACTGAAGCTGCGACGAGAATAACATATGCAGAGGCACTTTGTGCCAAAGCAGTCAAGCAAGTTTCTTATTCATGGGAAGCTTTGATCCATGATGAAGAGTTAGAAAAAGTAACAAAGAAGTTGTTCGTTGTTGAGGTAGAAGTTAACCAGCTAAAGAATGAAGTAAAAAAGATACCAATAGTAGAGAAAATGGCTAAGGACGCTGACATGAAGAAGTTACAGCAGCAAGTCGTAAAACTATGAACACAACAGAATAGAGCACGGACAGGGTCGCAAAGTTACAAGAAGAGGTAGAGAAATTTATAGGTATCATTCAACCTGTATATGAAAAAGTGTGACAAGTTTTGGGATCAGCAGGACTTAAACCTTTGGAACCCCTCGGTTCCGAACTTTTGGAAAACTTGAAGAAGATAGAAATAGATGTGTGATAGAAAACTGAACAAATAGTGAAAATATTCAAATATTTTCAAAGCAAGGTCGCAAGCACAAAAGTTTCAGACTAATGTGGCTCGGGACGAGCCATAGGTGAGTGTTGGGGGCTTGTTGGCCCTAGGAAAAGTTAGACATGATTCTTCCAGAATTCTATTCAGGAAAATAAATATTTTGGTCATGGGATAAGAGAATTTGTAGCAGAAGAAGCCACGATAGAAGAAATCACAACAGAAGAAGAATAAAGCAGTAAAAAATAAGAGTTAGACTAATTTTGGAAAGAGTTAGTTAGACTAAAATCTTGCTTTTAGTCATAAAAGCATAATTGTATTTTTGGGCCGATAATGCCTATTTTTAGATGTAACTAAGTTTATTGAAATAGAAAGACAGCCTGTCAACTAGAATTTATGTGCCAGTTGATGGTTGGATCAAGATTGTGAAAGCTTATAAAATCATGAACCTAAGTTGTGTGCAGGTTGATCAAGGATAGTCAGTTGAAGGGAGGAATAGGCTTGATATAGGTTGTGTGTGGATCAATGATTCAGGGAAGAAGAGAAGAAATACATACACCAAAACTAGAGAGCATGAGATCAGATAAATATGTTTGAATTGTAAAGAAGATCTAAAGAAGAGTCTGCAAGCTAAGTGCATAGACCAAAGTTTCCAAACCAATTCTCATGCTAGATGAAGAGCACCTTTGTGGTTTTTCCCGGATGGGTTTCCACGTTATATGTTGTCTCTTTGTGTGTAATGTGTGATTTGTGTCAAATGCATAATTGATATAGATGAGCTTATATGAATGTGTCACACACATTTAGTGGTGAATGAACTTATACTTGTGTCGCATATGCACTAAGTAAATATCTGGTAATTCTTTATGTTATATGTTGCTACTTATGTCAATGGATTTGTAGATAATTATCTTGAATGAATAAATAAGAAAAAAGGTTCAATTCGGGTTTCGGTACAGTGACTTGGTATTCATGTAAGGAAGAAATCCCCAACATAACTGCAGAAACTTGTTTCTAGCATTCCCCATAAGATATCTCGGGTGAGGCTTCATCTGTGTCATGGGTGTTGCCAATGGAGTCCTTCTCTGTTGGGACGATATCTTGGGTATTGTTTACAAAAAAGGATCTAAACATGGGTTGACCTAAAGTACACCAACATGCACTACTACCATTTGATCATAATGGTGCATTAATAGCTACAACACATCCAATAAGGTTTAGATATTCTGTTATGCAATATTGGTTTTTATTTAAAAAAAATATTAAAAAATATCCATGCACTTTGAAATAAGTAGAACCAATGAAATCTTCGTATAGTTGCATTAGATATGTTATTTGTTGTATAACATCAATCACAATGCATCATTATAATGTAAGCACATTGGTGCATCAGTATGTAAGAAGCACCAAAGTTTAGAGATTTTGTAATTCAATATAGGTTTTAGTTTAAATGAAATTCAAAAAAAAACTAATATGACTCATAATTAAGACACACATTTTTTTCACTCATTGTAATAGAGCTTCATCCTACATTTAAAAAAAAACAAATTGCTCCAATATCCTATGAGTGCATCGATGTGTCTTATTGGTAGGTGGACCATGATATGTTTAATTTACCAAAGCTTATGATCTCCAAGATTCTGGTTCAACCTCTCTGCGAAAAAAGTATTGAGAAGAAGGAATAAATTCAGTACAATGATCAAATCATCATGTGAAATTGAATAGTCAAGAAAGTAAAATTTGTCAGCAAAACCTTACATCCATTATCATTAATATGTGTATAATACAATTATGATACAATTGGGAGAATTCGAATCCACTAGGTATAATTTGAATTCAAGAACTTGAATTGACACCAGTGCTAACTCAATGTGGGAAATTCACCACTATAATCTCACTAATGTAACTCAAGACAACTAAATCAGTTCTCAGACAGTTAACTAAACAAGGTAGGTAGGAAAATGTGCCTAACCTCCTTAATTCGGGAAAATGTGGCACTAGGCTAACTAAAGATAAACTAAATGATGTCCATCGAAGGTTAACTCAACACATAGGGTAAACTAATGATGGGACTCCCATGATTCAGTGTGGGCTTTTAAATTATAGGGATTTGTCTATGGAGCTCCTAAACTCATGAAAATTGGTGCATAAGCTAGGAAAATACATTTAGACTATGGTGGTCAAGGGAGGATTCTAATTAATCCTAACATCCCCCCTTAATCCTAACTTGGACAACCTGGGCCTTGGAAACTAATGCCAAAGATCACCCATACAATCTAATGCAAAAATTAACCACTCAATAAACCAAAGAAATGCAGAAAACCTCATGGGAAAAACCCCCTTCAAAATGAACAGTGGATACAAGATCAAGCTTTCACACCAAGAGAAAATTTCTTCCTGAGTAAAAATATTATGAAAAAAATTCTACAGACTGCATCTCTATGGAGCAGTAATACAGTGTGATGGTCCTTGTGTGAACTAGTTCCCTTGTACACTGCATGTGAACCTCTCCTCCTTCTTCCAATCTGATGACATATAGGAGAATAAATGTTGTTGCTTTTGCATCCAATCTTCCATATTTCAAACCTGTTTGATAGTATGCAAGAGTTGAACATGGGATTCCATGCTTAAGGGCCTTTCTTGAGTGCATACAATGGATTCCTCAACTTGCATGTCAAGAGAGATATATAAGTGTACCCCTTAGGAGTTTCCATGTAGATTTCTTCTTCCAATTTACCATATAGAAAGTTACTTTTGTCTCTTTTTTTCTGGAGGAAGAGAGACATGATTCAACATCCCATTATTCTTCAATGAATCATATTACTTTACCGTGGCTACCTGTCTTGGTGAATCATGGAGAGGCACTCTATAGAACTGTTGATCAAACCTCACGATCATATAGCATCTCTCTAGAATTTTGTAGCACCTCTCTGGGAGAAGTGAATTCGCATGAAATAGCGCAAGGATCTCATTTTGAAACCGAGATATAGTTCTCCTCTTGTCAAATGAATCTCCAACCATGTTCCCAACAACCTCAATGAACTTTTGAGCCAATGTAGGCCTAAGATTGGAAATAGGGACTAGTTCTAGATCTGAATCTAATTGAACTTCATCTTCAATTCCAAAAACTGGTTCAACTTGGTCCTCTGGTTTGGATTCTAAATATGAAACATTAATTGAAACATCATCATATGCAAAAGGTTTAGGTAGAATGAATTTACCTTCCCTTTTAAATGGTAGCTGAGATTGCATTAGACTTGAGTATGGCAGAAAAATGTGAGAATTCATATTCCTTGGAGGCATGGTTTGCAACACCTTTCTCTATTAGCTTCTTAATAGAGATATATGTGATTTCCACTAAGTCAGGATCAAATATAACTCACTTTGGTGAGCTTGTATGAGTCATCTGATATACAAACAACAAATTTGTTGCTAAGGAGGGAACATAGAGGACATTCTTGAACACTCCACACTCTATTTTTATTGTACCCCTCCCTTCAACTCGGATTTGAGTGTCATATCCCATGTGAATACTTGGACCATCAGTAATATTTAATGAAAAGAATGATTCTTTGGATTCAACCATGTAATTGGAGGCTCTTGAATCAATCAGGAAGGCATGATATTTTGAAAATCCAACCTTCATTGCATGGCATCTCTCATTACCTTTGGTCTTATCTCAAAAATCAACCTTTCTTGTGAATTTAGGGAGGGAAATATTGTATTGTTCAAGGAGTCTTGTCATCTAATCTATGGTCTTCTTAATACAACCTTTCTCTGTATGGTTTCCTTTCTTACAGTAGGAGCACTTGCCTTTGTCAAACCTCGGATGTTTGTCCTTCTTAGAGCCTGAGACTTCATATGATTGATCAAACTCTTCCTTAGGTTTGAATTCAATGTTCCTATTATCCTTTCCTTTCTGCTTCCTCCTTTCTTGTGCATTCTTTCTCTCCCCAACCAAGAGAGATTGATTTTTGGAGGCTTTGAGACATCCCATATGTATCAACTTATCTTGTTCCTGAATAAGAGATTCTATGAAGGAATCAAGGGATAGAATTCACCAATTAGGATTTTTCAGTATCCCAGAGTGAAAGGTAGATATGAACATAGAGAATTATAGGCCATTTTTTCTAAGAATTGAGAGCACCAATTGCTCTTCCTTCTTCTCAATCCCACACTGCATGCACTGCATCACCAAGGATTTGAACTTGGTGAAGAATTACTAAATGGTTTCTAAGTTGTTGGGATAAAGAGCCACCATCTCATTCTCCATAATATGACCTCTTAGATCATCATGCTTTCCAAATAGTGATTCAATATTCTACCACAGTTCTTTTGGAGTTTTTAATCCATCTAGTTGCAAGAGTAACTCTGTGGAGATATGAATGTACATGAAAGCAAATGCTTCATCCAGTTTGTTTAGATACTTCTATTTCTCAAGAGGCTATTGGGGTTCGACATCCTTTCCCATGGTCACCCTATACAAACATTTATTGTGCAACACAATCTACATATCATCCCTCCAATCAAGTTAGTTGAAGGGTGTGAGGATCTAGAGTGTCAAGGATGTTGAATTCTCCATCTTGCAGCTTTAGGGAGCAACACAATTCTTCTGAGTTCTTCAATTTACCTGAAAAAAAAAACTTCAATTCAATCACTCTCTACTTCGGCATGTGCATATTCTCTGGGTGCATCACACTTGGCTAGAGTTCTCTGGACAAAATCCAAAGGGACCAAGGCAAAGATACCAGGAATTATGCGGAACAGAACTACTTCGAGAGAACCAATGGAACTTTTTGAGGATTGAATTTTTTCTGATTACCTGCTCGGATACCATGTATAATTTAGCAAATCTTGTGATCTTCAAGATTCTGGTTAAACCTCACTTTGAAACAAGTATTGAGAAGAAGGAGGAAATTAACTACAATGATCAAACAATCATGTGAAATTGAACAGTCAAGAAAGTAAATTTGGTAAGCATACCCTTACATCCATTATCATTAATATGTGTGTAATACAATGATGATACAATAGGGAGAGTTCAAATCTACTAGGTCTGATTCGAATTCACCAACTTGGACTGACTCTAGTGCTAACTCAATGTGGGAAAATCACCACTAGAAGCTCACTAATGTAACTCGGGAAAACTAAATCAGTTCTCAGTCAGTTAACTAAACAAGGTAGGTAGGAAAAGGTGCATAACATCCTTAATTCATGCAAATGCGGCACTGGGATAACTGAATATAAACTAAATGATGTCCATCAGAGGGTAATTCAACATAGACAAGGTGTAACGCCCCGGTTTTGACCCCGTTGCATTAGATGTATATGATGTATATATTGTAAAGGATCATGGTGTGGAGCTAAAGGCCAAGGCCCCACCATTGATCGGTCATGTTATGTTTTGGATTTAAATTTGTCACCGATTGTATATCGAGGCAAGCGGCATATATTATGTTGGTCATCATGTAAATATGCATCTATAATTAATTAAATGAACCCGACCAGCTACGTTCGTGGCAACTAAATCGAAAGGGGCATGATTTTCACAAGGATAAGAATGTGGGGGAAGATTTGTCAAACCTTGGCCAATGAGAGAAAAACCCATGTGTCTTCTTCCCTTGTCTTATTCCAACCACTTTCATTAAGAAAGGCTGCTGGTGGTTGAGGCAGTTATTATCTTTGGGAGTGGGGTGGCAGGACTGTCAGTCCTCACCCACACGCACACTCTACCCATGATTTTGTTGTTCATACCCTCACGCAGACGTTTCTTCCTCTCCACGAGTTGCTAAACGCTCAGGCACTTGCAATTCGTGTCCTCTCCATTGCTGTGCATTCTCACGCAGAGGGATTCCCTCCCATTTTTCGTCTTCACACACAGGATTTTGCTGGATTTACCCACGCAGTATTTTCTTCTGCGGATTTGTGAATAGGGTGGTCGTATCCTTTACTCACGGGATAATTCATGGGTTCTGCATTGTGGTTGTTCATGCACCGGTCGTGAGACTGTAAATTCGTCTGCATTGTGGTCTGCGTACGTTTTCCCAGCAGCATTGGTTGTGCAAAATGGGTCATTGTTCCCCATGTCATTGGTAATGTGTATGTTGATGTGTTTTGGAGCTGTGGTGTTTTCCCCCTATTGTAATTGTGTTTGATGTTGTGTTTGGGACTGTGTAATTTGCTGGGGAGTCTTTTCCCTGTTTAGGCTGTGATAGCTAATTGATTGCATACATGCAATGGTTGGTCTTCGGACTGTGTAAGGAGCAGGGATGTTGGCTTGGTTTGCTTGATAAACCTGGTGGCTGGAACCACACAAACACAGCTAGAGGGTTGGCCTTCTTCTCCATCACCCCTTAATAGCACTGGAAGGGAATGCAGGGCCTGAGGGACTGTGTAGCAGAGAAGGGACTGATTCCTTGTGTTGGGTGTGGATGGGTGTCTTAGAGATCGGGATAGTTCTAGTGTAGGTGTCCTTGGCTCTGTAATGAGCTCACCAGCTTAGCATTGAGCCCTTCCCAACTCCTTGATGGACTGATAAACCCAACTTTGTTGGCTTGGCTGTGTAATTTGTATATCCTTGGCTATGTGTAAGCCTGCTAGTTCCCTTATTCCTTGGAGAATCATGCCCAGCTCGGGGCTGGCAGCGCTGCTGAGAGATTAAGGAGCACGCTGGCCTATGGTTGGGTGGAACGTTGTAGCAGCGTAGCTCTTTGCGGATCTAGTTTATCATAAGATAAGTGATCTTGTTCATTTTACTTCTGCAACCTTATTTTCTGTTAATGAAAATGATGAACATGTTAAATGATTGCATGCATGTATGAGTGCTGATGGTTTCCGCTGTGTGTGTTGATTAAATTGCATATGTGCATGACATACTGCAACGCATTTTATTTCAGCATTCTGTTATGCAAATTTTGTGTATGCATATGTTCATGGGGCTCTTAGCCTGAGTGTTTGAAGATTGTAGTCGCGTCCTCTACGCCGGTCGGAGGCATGGGGACGTGACACAAGGGTGAAATAATGATGGGACTACCATGACTCAGTGTAGGCTCCTAATTTATAGAGATTTCCCTCTATATATCCTGAACTCATGCAAGTTGGTGCATCAAGTGTTAGGTGGGACCCAAATGAGTTCCACATGGCACTAATGAGGTGGAAAAATACTCCTAGCTAGGAAAATAAATTTAGACTATGGTGGTCAAGAGAGGTTTTATCACATATACATTTGCAGCTGGGATTCCATGATGCAGCATGTAGACTTGTCTCTTATTCTATTCTAGGCTACTTTTTACATGTGGTATTAGCATGGATTTTATAACTTCAATTATTCCAGATCCTTGTTCATAAAATTTTCCTTGCAAGAATGAGATTCAGGAATCCATTGAGATGCTTTTTGTGATGATCTAGTTCATTATAGCAAAGCAATAGACTAGAGTTGGTACACACAATTATAGAGGGGCTTGTCAGTTAGAGATGGGTGTATTTAGTGAGATTAGGTATACATTTCCTTGGTTTTATTTTTCTCTATGATGTATGTTAGACACCTTTTCTTATTAGGTTAGGATGATTATGGTGACCTATTCTTATATTTATTATGCTTTAACATGTGTTATGATTAATTAAGGAATTTGATGTGAAGATAGTTGCTCATGCCATGCATGTACAAATTGTAAACATTGGTGCTAGGATGGTTCCATGTCATTTGTTCTCATCCATCCAGTTCATCCACCTTCGATTTTATCCCATGACTTAGACTGATCTGAGACTTGTGAGATTGAAGCTCCTTTTCCCCATTGTTACCCCTATGTATGAGAGGATCCATGTTACTTTGTGTCTATGACTATGAAGTATGTGGCTTGGCCAGTGTGGCTGGGTTCATTGGGTAGTTCTCCTTTAGTTATCAAAGCAAGTTCTCCATCATAACAATATTGCTAAACACTAAAGCATTGGAACGCATAAAAGCTATATCTAAAGGATGAAAAAAGTATAAATGTTTAAACATAGTTAGTGGCCAAGAGTTTATCACTCATTCCTTGTATAATGTAAGGCTCAATATTCCCTCCACGAGGGCAGCATGGAAAGGAAAACCTGTCGAGGCTATGGAGTGCTCGATGGCAGTAGGTCTAGGCCTTAGTCATTTACTAGATCCCAGAAGGATTCCATGGCACCTACTCTTGTAGGTTGGATACTATCTTATGAAATGTAAAGTGATTTGAAAAGGTTAATCATCAAAGGATGAGCACTCACACCTTGTATGGTGTTCAGCTCATGTACCCCATAGGACATCAGGGTGATACTAGCTTACAAAAGCTAGGTCTTCAATAGTATTGGAGCCTAGAAGGATTCCATGGAGCCTTCCTTTGAAGGTTGACCTACATTGAAGGAAACATATTAAGACTCTAAGTGAAGCATATCCAAGTACTTTATCCATCTGTGAGACACCTCCATCCCCTATTGTTTTCAATCATATGTGTGTCACCTTGGTGGAGTGTATTTGCATCATTTGGATAGATCACTGAGTTAAAGTCGTTTAAAATTCATCTCCCTTTTCCTAAAACTTTTTCTTCCATCCTCACCCATCTATAGCATATTGTTTACCCTTTTTAAGTATGTCATAAACAAGCAGACTTCCAAGAAGTTTCAATATTCTTCAGAAGCACAGGTACATCTTACTATTATTATTACTAGTTGTCACCATGATTATGAATAATGGATTCAAGTTTGGCTTTGATATACTCCATTGTAGCATTTATTACCTTGGATGGTTGCAATATCACATTGATACAATATCTCACCTTGATTTTGGATACTTTGACCTAGACAACTCAGTTGACTGAGTCAATCACGGTTCCCAAGGCAACGACTCAAAAAATCAACTTGGTCTATATTTGTTCCAAACATGACCATGACCAATACCATGGTTTCAGTTTTGAGAATTTGGCCCGTTTTGAGAATTTGGCCCCGGTTTCTCTAGATAATTATTATTATCACTTAATTATTGGCCAAATGATCAAATTTTATTCCAAGTAGCAATATGATTGGTTCTCCTAGAGAAGAGCACTGTTCCAGGGGGTATGAGTAGTCACTTTTACCATTATTCTATGTCTCCATATCATCTAGGACAGTCAGTTTTCCCCAGTTTCCACCCTATATAAAGTTAGGGTGGATTTATCATTTTCCAAAGATTGTAGCAACAAAAAAGAACTAGAGAAATCACTGAAAAAATAATTGTGTCCTCCTGGGTCAAGGGAATGTCTTGGAATTTTGACAGAAGATATGTTTTAGCATCCCGAACATTCCTTCAGCAGTTTTTAGTCAACATATGTTTGGATTATTTTATATTGGCTCAGCCAGTGAGGAATGCCCCCCAAGGGGCTCCCCCTCAACTTGGCCATTGATTTACTTCATTGTTATATCTTATATTATGAAGTTGTAAAGGGACCGAGGGTAAATTAAGCCACTAGTGACCCCCTTCTATGTTATATCATGTCCCCTCTTTGACTTAGTCACTTGATCCATGCATTGTTGATATCCACCATTGATGATGTTATAATATTGACCATTGGATGGAAAAGAAGTTTAGGGTTTATGTCTCTCTCAAACTATTTAAGAGAGGTGACCCCCCCATTGTAATTCATGAGCTCTGGCACCGAAATTTGAATAAAGATATTTTTTTCTAGTATCACACTTTGAGTTCCTTTGATTTGTTGATGATTTGTTGATTGGTATTGTTATTCTTTTGTATTGATTTTATCTTGAGATAGATCTTGTATATTTTCTTACACCCATCCATCTGTGGGTTGAAGGAGGCGCACTTAAGGAAGGTGCACTAGTGGGGAGACTCACTTTGTGCCAGCTCTTAGGTTTTTTTTATTAGGGAGTGATTATTTCTCGATGATTTTTCATTTCCTGTACTTTCCTTATGCTGTAGATCCCATCCATTTGTCTTGTTGATTGGTCTCTTTTGTTGGGCGAGTGGAAAGGGGGCACCAGGGTCATTGAAGGAAGCAGAACCCATCAATATATTGCTAAAAAAACTATCATTTTATCAAAAGGATGGAATTCCTTATCATCTATGATATCATGTACAAGAATCAGGTATGTTTCACATGTAATTTCTCTCTCGTTTACCTTCTGCATGCACTGCCCATCATTTCTTGCATTGAAAAAACCTTCATTTAGTACTAGGAAAATCATTGGACCAATTTACACCGAGAATTCGCAAATTTGGCGATCTAGGTTTTGTGTGGCATATAAAAAAAAACCTCTCCCTCAAAAGAATCAATCTTGGACTCCTTTTCCCACCTCTAGGCACTGATCTCAGTTTGGGAGAAAACACCCCTCTTTTGCTTACAGGTCAATTCCCTTTGTTTTGGTTCCGGTTTTCAATTGGGTATTTTTGTTTTCCAATAATGTTAACTAATTAGGTGTGTTAAAGCCTTAATTTCATTAAATCAACCTCATCCTGGGAATTTCTCATATTTCTGAATAAATCCCCCTAGAGTTCAAGGTCTGATTATCTAAATAAACACACCAACCCTATATTTGTTTAAACTCCTTAATTCACTGGTCTAAATTGATTCAAATAATATTTTCACATTCCTTAAACACCCATACTTGAATATCCCTTAAATTATGGATTATCCCTTAAATCTAGGGTTTCCATTGCCCACCTTATGTATTCACATTTTTAGGCTTGATCTAGTGATTAACTATAGATATATCCTTTCAGGATAAGAACGAGTCTCCCCCATTGTCACTTGGGATTTAAGTGGAATAAAGCAAATGAATCCCTAGCTGACATGACAACCATCCATCTTTCGAGGGTTAGGGTTTTTGTAGGTCACAACTTTGGTTGTTTGTCTCCTCTTCCATCCTATATGGGATTCATCTATTGGGGAAACTACAAGATCTATGATAAAAGGAGGATTAATTAATCCTAACAGGATAGGGTAATGTTTTTATATTTTTTCACCAAACCATATTTTAATTTCAACATTTCATTTAGTGCTTCTAAATATTCATGAGTGTACTATTAAGTCACTATGTGTGACATCATGGGTTTAAACCTTGAATAGGATATGCACTTGCATAAGGGAAGTGTGGGTGCACCTAGGGGTATAATGGTTGTGGACGGGATTCGACCCCATGCCACAAGAGTATAGCCATGCCCTAGTTGTTAATTACCCTAATAAAACAATTATTCATGATTGTAGCTTGAACATGAACTTCCACATAGGTTTAGTGTCAAACGTGCTAGAATTCATCTAAGTCAAATCTATTTTATTATCACTATATCAATAAAATGAAAGTATTTTATTTATTTATTTAATACATTAGTGATTTAGACTAATCTCAACCGTAGATCTTGTCGTGAGATTAGTGTTTTGGTAGATTAGGTCTTCATCTCAAGTATAAAGGTAGGTCAATATAGAGGGTAAAGACACATACATTCTTTACTAAAATATAGTTTGTTCAAAAGGTGAAGAAACTCATTCGAGTGAAATGAGATTACCAAAGGAGCCCAATTCAACAACCAAGTAGATTTCAATGAGCATACAGTGACAGTAGAAGATCCATATAATTTTATGGATCCATGTGGTATATCTATATGGTAATAAAAGGTCCGTATGAATAGGTTAGTACACACATATACATAGTGCATACCACAGGTAGCAAGCATCAAGATGATTTCTCGGTTTTTGGTAGGCATATTTTCTCAGTAAGTGTGAATATTTTTCTTCATTTGAGTGTAGTGTACAACTGTTATATTTTGAATTGGTGGATGTTTCCTTATAATCTTTGATGTATTAATGAAAAATTTCTTTTAAGGAGTAAATTATTTGTGTATTTTTTTTATGTTTTCGCTATTCATTTTTTATCTATATGTGTGAATACTGTTATGTGAATAATTTGACTTATACAAATAAAATAATTGTTTATTTATTTGAGAACACAAGGACAACATTCACCTAGGGTTAGGAAAATTTACATGGTATCATAAATTCTTTGACTGAGAAGATCAAAAGAGTCACGAGTTTTTGTGTAGTCTATCGGACATGGCATTAGCTAGCCTCAATTTCATGGAAAGATTGAATGTGGACTTGAATATTTTTATCATTGAAAGACAGGGTAACTCTTATATTAGAAGATAATGGTCTATAGGATATCGTCAATGATGCATTGACTCTAACGAAAAATACACATATTTGGGAAGATCATAAAAATAAAGAAGTGTAGTCCAAGAAGATGATCACAGATGCTAAAAAGGATAATATGATCCCTCATATATCTAAAAATAAGATAATGAAGGAGATGTTTGATGACTTATTTATCCTTTATCAAAATGATAACATTAATAGAAATATGGTATCTCATAACTAACTCATATATGTTGAGATGACCGTATTATACACCATCACCAATTACCTATTGAAGGTCACATAGATTCGTGAACAAATTGCAGTAGTTCGGTAGATGTTTGAAGACAAATATCTAGTAAATAGGGCATTAAATGGGTCCCCACCTCAATAAGAAACATTCATTGTCCTCAGTGCTGGTGCTTGGGAAAAATTTCCCTCTTGATAAATATTGGAAGATGATTGTATCCAAGAGGAAAATCGCATGGAATCCAATACCAGCATCCAGGGAGGTAATAGTGACCATGCCCTTATTGCTCAAAACAAAGAAAGTAAAAGGTAAAGCAAAAAACAAAGGTAACATGAAGATTGGAGAGTCATCCTTAGAGACAGTTAAGAGGGACTTGAATAGTTTCAAGTGGTTCATATGTCATAAGAACAACCATTATGCATCACAGTCTCTAGAGAATAAGAAAGGTAAAGGGAAGCAACAACATAATCAAGTAGAATCCTAAATTGAAACTCAAATGAACCAGTTTTCCTACAAATTAGAGAAGGATTTTTTGATGGTATATTTCCTTTATTTTAGCACAGTTATAATGAATGTGTGGTGTGTTTACGATGGAGCATTGATGCATATGGCATTAGCTCAAGAATTATTTTCAAGTATAAAAGAGCATGTCTCTAGAGTTTAGGTTAAGGTTGGTGATGATGGAAAGTATCTAGTAGAAGGAGTTGATGTCATTCCTTTCCAATTCTAATTAAGTAAATATTTAGACTTATACGATGAATTATTTATTCTAGGTCTCAAGAATATTTTTCTTTCAGTTTTTGTCATTTAATATGAAGTCTATGCAATAGATTTCAAGAACTACCAAGTCCTTATAATACAAAAGGATTCTATCCTATTATAATCTCATGTGATTAGGGTTTGGAAAGACAATTTATACAAGTTATAGGGTGAACCTGATTGAGCCCTCGTGCATAATATAAATAAGTTATGTTACGTATGGCACAAGAGGATGGGGAACCTACATCACTTAGCACTACCTATTTCGAGGGAGATCATCATACGTATTCGATATTTCAACACTGAGAAGTAAGGTATATGCAAAGGGTGCATGTTAAACTATACAGGAATTAGCAAGAACAAGAAAAAAGTTGGAAAAAAGGCTTGAACCATATTTAACATTTATCGTCATACCAATGATGATTTTATATAGTGCATGGATCATAATCACCTCAAGTTATAGATCTCACTAACAATTCATCAATGGATTGGTATGAAAACTCAATATTTGATAAGAATAACAACTCACATGAGAGGTCATCTAGAACTTTGTGATTGCATAGGGACTTATAGACTAAAATACCCCCCCCCCACTAAATCACATCTAATAAGTATGTCAATAAATTAACAAGAACTAGTAGTAACTTGAATCTTAAACTTCTTAGCTGAGCTTTGATAGAGATATGCCCCCCTGAAAACTTTCCAATCTAGATATTGAAATTTGAATGAGAGCTAAAATTTGGGAAGTGAACAACTGCCATATCTAAACATTCCCTATTTTTTTATATAATAACCTAGTATCTTATACTAATTTGGTCAGAAAATAGGATCACCTAGTGCTCTTTGAATTTGGACACAATTAGGTGTCGAACATGGGTTCAACAATTGAATAGTTTATTGATGAGACAAATGTACAACTGGAATTTCCAAATGTTGATTTGATGTTGATTTGATGATTTGAATTCCATGTTGAACTTCCCTAATTTCATTTGAAGATAGATGATAACCTATTCTTTAATTGAAATCATAGGAATTTAAATCTTTAATCCTAACTATCATCATGGGCATTCCCCCACTATCAAGTAAAATGTGAGAATACTATTGAAGTGTTCCAAGCTTAAGAATAATGTGGTGTTTTAGATTGACCACTAACATTTTTCACTTGATTTTTTTTCTTCAATGTATTAACCCCCCCCCCCCCCCCCCTTCCCCTTGATGTTTGAGAGATTACATTTCATCCAATCCATTCTTAAACCATTTTGTATTTCTTCCCCTTAAGGTACAAGGGAGTACCATATTTGAATTCAAAAAAAATGTTTAATTGGGCCTGAATCATGCCCAAAACTATCATCTACAATCATTGATTGAAATTTCTTTACATTTTGAATTTCATCATTCAAATATGTCTTTACTTGTGTTTGGACTAGATGGTAATACTTCTGCAACTTCTTTGTTCCATTGCCAAGATCCATCCATGATGGATTGTTTTATTTTAATCCTTCTTCTTTTTTTGGAATTTATCTAAGTGATGATTTTCCTTCCCACAATGAAGACATGGATGCAAAATTGAAACATTCTATCTCCAGATGGCCAACTCTATGACAATGTTGTCATTCAAGAAATTATTCCATGTGTTTGTCATAAACTTCTTGAATAAATTGTTCGTTAGTTTTCGGAGCCTTCAAATCTTCATCAATGAATCTTGCACTAACAAAATGAATTTCTTTGGAGTCATCTGGGATATGAGAAGTGTTGTATTTTTCATGAACTAAGCCATATAGAGTGTTTGATGGAGTGTAATTCTTTCCAAGGTCTGATGATCATCTTGTAAATATCATTTTGTACTTGATGATGACCTTCATTAATACATTCACACTACTAGTATCACTCTCATCTTTTTCTTGTGATTCATATTTAGAATTGTGTTCATGAATTCATTGTTTAAGACTAATTCATTATCATGGCTAGATAAGGAATCATAAACCATAGTATATTTATCCACTAATTTTACTAAATCACTTGTATCACAAAAAGCATCAACCTTTTTCATTACATCATTTGTATCACCAGTTGTATCGACCATTCAATTAGGTCACTTCAGTCACAAGTTTCATTAATAATTTCTTTCTCTTGTTTAATCAATTGTATTTGAAGAAATTCAAACAAATGAATATGTATATCAAGTTGTTTGTGAGTACTAATCACCTCAATTTCCAAATCATCTAAGGACTCCTATAACTATTCAATTTCTTGATTTGCATTTTGTAACCACTTTCCTCCTTTACCCATTGAAGATTTTGAAATTTTATCAGGCTTTTTTTCTCTTGCTTGCTTGCTCTTATTTATTTTCACACTCACTTACTCTTATTTATTTTCATGCTCTCTTTATTTAATGTTAAATTTAGGGTTTCAAGGACAACCACTTATGTACCTTAAGCATTAGAGGAAATTTGGGGTCTAAAATGGGCCTTATAAGAAAACGCGCCAACAATAAGTTCTTGTGAGTTGGAATTTGTTGGCAAGCAACACCCTCCGGAGCAATTTGAACACAAAATTTCAAATTTGTCATTCCATCAATTTTTTGAATGACATTATATATCACAACCTTAATCAACACTCATCAATAAATATTTTAGGAGTGCCTTCAGAATATTTGATTTTGAAGGTACTCCCAATAGAAGTTGATGGATTGATTGATTTAGGGGGATTAACATCATCTTATATCGAGTTTGAATTTCTTGGCCTTTGTTTCTCATTTCTACTTGATCATTTGTAAAGGTCATAATCCTGAAAGTTAGCAACTCCTAATTTTACAATATCGATCATTCATGCATATTCAAGGTCAAGTAAATTTATTACATCAATAGTCTTGACTGTTAACCTAGTAAGCTGATACATGATATGACATATGTTTTTCAATTTATATGCAAGGTCTAACGAACTATTTTATTTCCAAAACATCTATCTCATCAGAATAATCATGGGGATAAAATTTTATTTCATACTGATTTCACAAGTTCCCCATTGGTATACATGTATCCTCATTTATGAACTTTGTATCTTTAGATGAGATAAGATTTATGGGATTATGACCTTTTTAAATGCTACCTTGAGCTAAAGTCGGTGTTAAATTCCATCATAAATGGCTAAAATGATTTTCGAAGGTTTGGTATGGGTTTGGATACATTTACTAAAAAAAAAATTTATCATTACAACATCAACCATGATTCTAATTTCATCAATTGTATTTTTTTATTTAGTCCTGGTATTATTGATATTTGATGATGAAAGATTATGTGATTGTAACCATTAACATATGCTTTGGAACTATTAGTTTTATTAGGAAATCACATCGGTATTAAAAAGTGTTAATCAGTATTGGTGTTATTATGGAAACTGAGGGTTTTGATATCTACGTAATCTAATTGTTTACCATCTATTGATTTGCAATCATGCAAATATCATGCATAAGCTGTTACCCACTTGATTTTTCTGGAGACCATTATTGCATGGTAAGTGTTCTGCGAGTCCCATTAACTTGTCAATTTGAAGGTATGATAACCCTGCGTTCCATGACTAGGAATGAAGGTTCACAGTACTTTCATGAAATAAGGTTGTTTGGAGTTTTG
This sequence comes from Pseudotsuga menziesii, assembly GCA_001517045.1. Classification (NCBI taxonomy): domain Eukaryota; kingdom Viridiplantae; phylum Streptophyta; class Pinopsida; order Pinales; family Pinaceae; genus Pseudotsuga; species Pseudotsuga menziesii. Next base: position 265,387 of record LPNX011118183.1, read on the forward strand.
GTTGATATGTATGAATCCTGGATAAATCGACTGTGTTTCTCAATTCAGGTTCTGAAAATCCTTAAAGCCTGTGTAATTTCTGTTATGGCCCCTATTTCGATATTTGAACTCATGGGTGATGAATATTTAGATGCTGCTCCTGAATGTCGTGAATTGGTGGTAAGGGTAGGATGGTTAGGGTTTCTACAGAAATTCTCTGGTTTAACCTAGCAATTTCCAGGGCATTTGCAACATCATTTGATGGTATGAAAGCACAGGTAGGGGATATCACGTTGCAGTTGACATAGGAGTTCATTTCTCGAGCCATACATTTACCACAGGTAGGAGAGTGTTTGTATAAGGGAAAACATGTGAAGAATGATGATTGGAAGGAGTTATTGACTCCAGCTAACCGGCAAACTAAATATAATTCTGGTTCCCCTTCTCGGCTACTGAAGAAGAAATGGTGTTCTCTGCTCGAACTTATTATCAGGTATGTCACTTGTGAAGGTCGACATTCCCAAACCCAGTTTTATCATCTTCAACTATTAATGAATTTCAAAGGGCATCTTGTGAATATGTTGTATTATTTCTTGAGTAGTTTGCAGAAGATGGCTTGTGCCTATCAAAGTAATGTGTGGGATAAGGAACAAAGCCTATTTCATCATGGGATTATTAAAATACTTGTGTCCTACTGGCTAGGAAAGTTGGGGGATTCTTGGGAATCATTTCTTTCCCATAATGAGTTTGGGGAAAATGAGGAGTGGCCCCGACGGAGGCCCAAAACCAGGCGAAGACGTGTCAAGACAGAAGAAGCTGGGTCTGAGTTAGAAGAATGTAGCTCCCAAGATGATCTTGACAATGAGATATTTGAATCCGGTCAAACCCTCAGTGCCAGTGACCTTAAGGTCAAGTCTAAGGTAAACCCTGAGACACCTGTTGATGATTCTCAGCCTCGAACGAGAAAACCAGTGATTACAACACCCTACCCAAATGATGGCGTTCCTCATTCACAGACCGACGTCAGTCATAAATGGGTCGAGGACGAAGTTAGTAGGGTGTTGAGTAATCAGGCCATTCGTCGAACCACTCATAGCATGATGGTCGCATTCTTTGCTAGAAGATATTTGAGTGCAGTGGATGCCCCTGTCATTGAATTGAGTGATTCTTCGGAGTCTCAGCCCAATGAAGCTCCAATTGGCCCAACCATTCTTGATCTGAAATATGTATCTGTCTCTAAAACAAACACTAGGGGTGTCCAACAAGTAAATCCTGGGTTTAATGTGGATCAAGAAATTAATCAGAAGCCATGTACATAAGAGAGAGGTAGAGGGGAGTCGAATGTAGGAACGAAAGGACAACCTGATCAAATTCCTTATGCTCAGGTCATATTATCTTTGGAAACTAATTTGAAATAGGATCAGGTTATTAGGGCATTTTCTATGGAAGAAATTGCAAGCTTGAAAGCCGATTTGACTTCCTGGGTTGAAAAATGGAATCTTTTGAGAGAGAACAAGCTTAGATATAAAGCTCAGGTTAAAAGCCTTCCGTCAAGAAATCGAAAAATGATCAAACAAAATAAGATTGCCAATACAAGAACTATTATATTTAAGGCCAAATTGGATGAAGCAAGAAGGAATATGCCTATTCGACTTTCTCTTGAATCAACCCTTAAAATTTGATATTTATGTTTGTTGTAATGAATTTCAAATTTGAAATCAGCTTCTACAGGTTAGTAATGTCCTATATTTTTCAGATTTCGTTCTTGATGCAAAATGATTTCCTTTATTTTATAAGGATATCTGCATAATTAAAATTATGCAGGCATCCTATTTATTTTTATATGATTGATTTTCTCACTTTGCTAACTGATTTTGTTTGAAAATTCTAGGTGTTAAGGAGTAAACAAGCTGAAGGTTGATGCTGTGCTATATTTTTGGGATTTGATTAGTTGGAGCTTACTCATTGGAGACTGCCTTGAATATGCAACTATTTGCTATTTTTCTAGTTCTACGTTTATGATTCTGAGCATCATCAGTTGATGGATTACCGGATATAGTGATGCCTCATGCAGGGGAATAATGATACTGGATTTTATCTAGTAAGTTAGCTATTTTCTTTCACATTATTCCATCCTAGTGGTTATTCAATGGCATACCTAGGATCATGGCATTTCCTTTGCTCTGTATTCGGATAAGAATCCACGTATTATCATAGAAATAGGGTAGTTAGTTGATTAGTAGTTGGTTTCTTCCCTATATAAACAAGTTCTAAACATTGATAAGGGGTTCGATTTCTGAGACATTCAGAGAATTGATATTATACAGTATTATACTTTATTCTGTTGTGTTGGTGTTTTTTGGAACTTCTTCTGAAGATCACTGATTGTTGCAGGATAGTAAAGACCCTAGCTAAGTCTTTAAAATATTTGTGTTGTGTTACTGATTATTCTCTTTTGTTATCTTCACTTTCATATATATATATCATGCTATTATATGTGAAATATTTTTTATGGATTTCGAATGATTACACTTGCCTGAAATGTAAATGGTTTATTGTTTCATTGAGATGAATGAACTTCTTCAAAATTTCAATTGTTTATAAATCTATGTTTGATAAATTACTAACTTACAGGTTGACCTTGTTTCATTTACAAGCTAGTATATGATTATATTTGTTATGTTTCAGGATTGTGTATATTTTTGGTATCATTTGATATTAATTTTTGTTTGAATTATTCTACAATGGAATATCATCTTATTGTGAGATAATTTAGATTTAATTCTATTTTTGGAGACTTTTTCTACCAATCTAGAATTATTGATCATCTTATGCTTTAAAACCTCTTGTCAAATTAATAACTCATGCTCTTGGTCAAGATAGGTAATTTTCATTTAGACTATCATAGCGCAGAATTAGGAACTGTTAATTTGCATTTAGTTTACAGGTAGTTTTCTCTTAGAATTAGTTGGTCAGTTAGTTTAATTTCTTTTTTCGATTAGAAGATTGAGTTAAGCGAATATTTTCCACACACACCCTAGAGATACTCTCTATTTGGAGAGCACATAATACAGGCAATAGGGCCTTGATCCTATGAAGGACGGTTACTTTAAACACATACAAGATTGTATTAAGTCAAGTGTGTGGGTTGTCTTTTCGTAAGTTGGCCTATGTCAATTTTCTCGGCCAACAAATGGTGCTAAAAGAAGGGCCTGAGGTTAAAGCTTAATGGTTGATCGATCACATAACTCTACTACCAGAAATCAACTTACTTCCCCTCTTATAATCTTTGGAACATTGTCTACGTTGGTCTCTACATCACAACCTGAAACTATAAATACACCCTTTTTGGATGCGGTTAGGACCATTATCGAAAGAGACCCAAATGTCTCACCAGTTTCCCCAGAAGATATAAATAAAACCTTATAGGAATCACGTAGGATTTTAACTAGAGCCTATTCTCGCCAAACATGGATTCCTTCGATCAATTTTGGATTACCAAGCAGAGCTCATTTTCAAACCTTGGTAGTGACCGAGTCAGCTGTTGGTTCGATTGGAGAAGAGCCTCTTGAACCATTGAGAGGATCTCTTGATTATCATCTAAGTGACCTTTTTAGAGGAATAGATGACCCTAACACCTCCCGATGACTGTTGTCTACAGGTGGATCTAACCTACCCCCTTCACCTCCTGAATCACTGCCTGATAGCCCCCATGACCATAACAACGAGTCTTCGTCAGATTCAGAATCTGATCCAGACATGGATGATCGTGAGCAAGGTAACCCTAATGATGATAGACCATGGTTATGATGTGGTGTTGTTGTTGTACTTGGACTGCAGCATAACCTACCTAAACATCCTGACAAACTGCTACCTATGTTTTACCCAGATAATAATGACCTGCCTAAAAATCACATTGAAAAATTCATCTTGGTTGTTCAAACTATGAATGTTCAGCATGGGGATGTGGTATGTCGACTATTCCCTTTAACTTTTGAAGGAAAAGCTACAATTTGGTATTTTTCCCTAACCCAAGGATCTTTAACTAGTTGGGTTGATTTTAGTCAGGCATTCTTAAACAAGTTTGGTGAAGACAAAACCCCTGCTATGTTAACACTGGAATTGGATAGAATCAAGATGGAAAACAAGGAACAAATAAAATATTTCAACCAGCGTTTCCTTACTCTCCTGAATAGAATACTAGTAGCTTCGCAACCTCCAGAGGATATTATAATTGAGAATTATTCTTCAACTTTACCTAAATCCCTTGGTATGTTTGTGAAACAAGCTAGTAAGGTCGTGTTGGTTGAAACCTTCGAAGAAGCAATAAAGGTCAAAAATAATTTGTTGACATTTGAACCAGAAAATAATGGAAAACCCGATAGTCCTTTTCATAAAAGAAATGAAACCACAACAAGAGCTAACACAGATAAAAGAGATACTTCTGCTTTCAATGTAGAAAAATAACAACAAGCAATCAAGTCTCTCACAAATGAAGTGGTGATATTGAAACGAAATAATGGGGATGGTACTTCGAATAGAGGAAATTTGAAAACCCCATACCGACCATATACATCACCAAATGCCAGGAAAAATACTCCACCTGACATATTCACCAATGCGGAAGTTTTTAACACTATAAGGGTTGTCTATGCCTTACCTGAAACTTCACCCAATCAGGATTTGGAAGAGGATCATGAACCTGAGCAACCTGAAATCGAAGAGGAAAATCTGGAGGATCCTCTACCGTTTAATTGCCATTACTAGAATAGATCAGTCAAAGAGGAAGAGTACAATGATCATTATGTCTTTGTCAACCAATACACCCATAATACAAGGAGTAAAGGGCCTGCAGATTCTCAACCATCTCCCGCACCTAGGAACAGTCCTCAACCTATGAATCAACATCCTATAACTCAAAGTATGGATCTACAATATGAAATCATAGAGGATCTCAAGAAACAGAGGGAAAACATCAGCATGTTTGATTTATTGAAAATTTACCCTATGCATGGAGGTTCAATACTCTCAAATTTAACAACTTCATCAAATACCAGTTCTAGAAGAAATCAGCCCTCTGTACCTTTAGTAAATAGCCTTGATCCTTCAACCACTAAAGAAGCAGCTGGTTTTAATGAAAATATCAAAACAACCGTCGATAAAGATACACTGATAGGTAAGAACTTCAAATCTACAACTCCCCCCTTTCTACTAATGTTTGAAATCTTCAATCAGAATGTCGATAATTGTATGATCGATTCTGGAGCTTCATCAAACATTGTGCCTTATTCAATTTGCAAGAAACTGAATGCTAAGCCCACACCGTGTGAAATTCAAATCAGCCAAAGGGAACGATCCAAGGTGAAAATTGTAAGAGAATTAAAAGGAGTAATGATCATAATGGCCACTAATCCACAGCTCTTCCAAGTTATTGATGTAGTGGTAGCAGACATACCTGATTTTTATGGGTTGTTCTTAAGTCGTGACTGGTATCAAGCTTTAAAAGGCTATTTTTCAATCGATTGGTCACACTTATGGTTACCTAAAAACAGGCGACCAAATCAGATTAGGATTGACAGAGAGAGATACATGAAACACACAATGCCAACGATAAACTCTCCCAATGAACCAGCCTTGTTTAGTGATTCCATTTTATAGAACTATGGGTATGATTCCAATTTGGGAGTTTCCCGGCACTTAAATCTGTATTTCCTGATTCTGTAAATAAATCAGAAATTTTACAATGTGATTTTCAGGAAGCTTCTCCCAGTTTGATTAACATTGTGAATAATTTAAATGATGTAATTAGTCTTGTTGATAAAACTTGGCATTTGTACTTTGATGGTTCTCGATCTAAGGAAGGTGCAGGAGTAGGTTGCATGCTCCAAGATCCTGCAGGAACCAAACTTATGCTATCTTGTAGGCTGGAATTTATCTGCACAAATAACACAGTCAAATATGAGGTCCTCATCCAGGGACTCAAGAAGTTGTTGGACTTAAATGTTGAGGTTATAGTTGCATTCGGCGATTGTAAAATCATTGTTCGGCAAGTCTGCAATTCCATTCATTGGTTATCTAATCATTTGCAAAGTTATCAAAAAGAGGTATGGAACCTAATTTCTACATTTGATGCCTTTAATATTGAGTCTATTCCTCGTTTTCAAAATCAGGAAGCTGACCTCTTAGAAAATGTATCCTCACGACTCATTCCCTCAGAAAATTTTTCTCCCAATGTTTTTTCTATTGAATTATTATTTAGACCGTCAATCCCCAATAACATCACTAACTGGCGTGTCTTTAATGATGATTTGTAGATCATTGGCTTGTTAATAGGAGAAGATGCTTTTAAAGAATCAACAATTGACAAGATCATGCATGATGAAGATCTGCAGAGTTTCTCAATAATCCATCCACCTCATCCTGTTGACCAATATTTTGAGCTGGTAAATTCAATCCCTACGTTGGTTCTTAGACTTGAAATATTTTATGACCTACAAGATAATTTTAAAGGAGTGCCTAATTGCAAGATGAACAGTTCAAACATGCGTTATGTAGTCATAAATTTAGGCATGGAAGAAAATCCTCAAAATATCAATTTAGGATCAGACTGTACCCAAAATGAAAAATCAACCTTTTTGAAACTGTTTAGTGAATTCAAGGATATATTTGCATGGTCATACAATGACCTAAATAGTTTCGATACATAGATCATACAACATGTAGTCCCTATGAAATCCCAGTCGAAACCATTCCAACAAAAACTAAGGAAAATGCACCCTACCTTAGAACCAACAGTAAAGAAAGAATTGAATAAATTGCTTGCCGCCCGGATTATATTTCCTGTATGCCATACGTAGTGGGTGGAAAACCTTGTTCCTATTAGGAAGAAAAATGGAGATATTAGGTTGTGTGTAGATTTACGAAACTTAAACCGATCATCAGAAAAGGACAACTATCTCGTTCCTCCCATGGAACAAATCCTCCAAAAGGTATCAAGTGCTCAGATGCTGTCTTTATTAAATGGTTTTTCAGGGTACAATAAGGTTCTAGTTTCTCCTACAGACCAACTGAAAACTACTTTTAGGACCCCTTGGGGAACCTATGCCTATAGGAAGATGCCTTTCGGATTGATAAATGTAGGGGATACATTCCAAAGGGCAATGGAAACTGCTTTCAGAGGTCTGATAAATCACTCTTTCATTGTCTATTTAGATGATGTCACTGTGTTTTCCAAAACTAGATCTGATCACATTTCACACTTGCGCAAAGTGCTTGTACATTACAGAAAGTTTGGTATTTCTCTTAACCCTAAAAAGACAATATTTGCAGTAATTAAGGGAATTTTGCTAGGATTTGTAGTGTCAAAGGAAGGTATCATGATTGATCTAGAAAGAACCGAAGCTATCTCTAGGATTCCTTTCCCTTCTACTAAGAAATCCATGCAATCCTTCATGGGAAAGATAAATTTCGTGAGAAGGTTTCTTCCTAGTTTTTTCTGAAATTGTGTGCCCACTACAGAATATGATAAAGAAAGACATTAGTTTTTTGTGGGGATATAAAGAGAAAGAGTCATTTATAAGAACTAGAGAAGCCATAGTTGAGGCACCCGCACTCATAAGCCCCGACTTCAGGAAAGACTTTATTCTCTATACTTTTGTATCTGACATATCTTATGCAGCTGTTCTTACTCAAAAGAACTAGCAGGGGAATGAAGTACCTATCTCTTTCATGAGCTCGAATTTAAAAGGAGCTAAGATGAACTACCATGAAGTGGATAAACAAGATTTTGCTGTGTTCAAAGTAGTAAAACATTTCCAGCCATATCTCCTTAAATGAAATACCAAGGTAATTGTTCCATTCTTTACTGTGAGAAATTTGTTAGTGCAGAAAGATCTTGGAGAAAAAAGGGCACATTGGATGGCTGTTCTGTAGGAGTATGACCTGGAGATTAAACCCTCTCAAGTTGTACATGGTTTGGGGTTGTGTAAATCAGCAGTTGAATCAGCACATCTTCCTGCTGACTAGAATGGCATACCTTTAGATGATTCCTTGCTGCAAAAGAAAGTCTATTTTATCCTAGATCCTACTAGTTCATGGTATACTGATATTCGAACTTATCTTGAGACGGGAAGTGTTCCAGACCATTTAGAGCCAAAGAAAAAGAGAGTTGTAAGATTAAAATCAGCACCCTACCAGTTGGTAAATAATGTACTTTTTCAGGAAAAATGCAGATGGAGTTTTGCTTCACTGTCTAGAAAAAGAGGAATTTGATTCAGTTTTAAAACAATTGCATGACGGTCCTGCTGGTGGCTACTTCGGTGGTGATACTACTGTTCATAAATTTTTAACGAAAGTTTTTTTTTCCAACATTATTCAAATATGCCCATTCTTTCGTAAGAAGGTGTCAATATTGTCAAACTGCAGCTGGCAGAGTCAAAAAACCAAAATTTCCTTTATAGCCTGTGGTGGTGGATAGGCCTTTCCAACAATGGGGAATCGATATCGTCGAACCAATAAATCCCTCCTCCTCTCTTCAGCATAATTACATTGTAACTGCCACTAATTACTTTACTGGATGGTCTAAAGTGGAACGATTGTGGGTGGTTAATACAAATCAAGTATTGCATTTTCTTAAAACTAACATAATTACCAGATTTGGGGTGCCAGAATCTCTTGTTTTTGATAACGCATCTTATTTTTCTTCTGGAGAATTAACTGAATTTGCATTAGAAAATAGAATCAGAATCAGATATTCGGCAAGCTAAAACCCAAAAGGCAATGGCCTTGCTGAATCAACAAATAAGAACTTGTTAAAAATTATGAAGAGATCCATAGCTGAACATCATAGGAACTGGCATACTATTCTATATCAAGCTCTGTGGGCTGATAGGGTTACCCCAAAATCATCTGTTGGTAACTCTCCTTTCTTTTTGGTATATGGAATGGAGGCTATTCTTCCTCCAAATATGTTTATGCCTTCATTACAACTTGCACGAGCTGTACAAGAGACAAAGTGTTCAGTCATTGAAGAAAGAATTAATATGCTGTTAAAATTGGAAGAAGAGAGAGAGAATGTTCAAAGACATTTCACAAAGCATCAGCTAATTGTTAAGTCATGGTTTGATCATGGCTCATCCTCGAACAGGGAATTACAGGTAGGAGATCTAGTTTTGAAATGGGACAAAGCACATGAGGATAAAGGGGAACATACAAAATTCCAACGTCTCTGGTTAGGTCCATACACGATAGCAGAAAAACTTTGTCCTAGTACTATCCATTTGCAAACTTTGCAAGGACAGTTCGATACCCTCACGGTAAATGGGCATATCCTTAAGACGTACTTTTAGTAATCCCACATCATTAAGCCATTTTCAGTGTATATTTCCATTGTGTATATTTCCATTATGTATATTTATATACATCTTTATCATTCCATTCTGATTTCTGGATTTGTTGAGTCTTTTGATCTTCTACTTGTTGGTTATATTTCCTTCCGTCATCATGTTTACTTACTTGAAATTTTAGATGATGGATCATAAAAATAATTCATTTCTTCAATATCGTTCATTGTACACAAATCTGCATGCTTTCCTCTGTAAATATTTGCTTCATCAAACACATCTTCCATCTTTTCTCATAAAATTCGGTGTGAAACATTTGACATGGTGTTAAGGATGAGCATGATGGTGAAGTAGTTAAAACTGGAATGATTGAAATACATATCATATCGTAATCACTGATTTTGGTTGGGAGTATCTGATGTCTCACAAGTGATTTGGCTTAAAAAATGTATTAGTTTTTTACCTATACAGTTTTTCTTTTAGAAATCCTTCATTGTTGTCTCCAGATGCCTTCCTATAAACCAATATTTCAAGAAATTTATTTACTAGTTCCAATGGATGTCTACTAGGCTTGAAGATTAGTTGAAGATATCTAGTAATCTTTAAGCTATCTTAAGAAGTCTGTTGTTTTCTCCTTCATTTTTGTCAATACATCTGGTCACCTAGCCAGGGCAGTAGTCTTGAACTAAAGGTAAATATGAAAGAGGTTAATCAGGAAACAAGAGGTCTCATCACGAGCTGGTCTGTTTATGACCATAGGTTCTATTGGAATGATGTTGTCAAAATTTGGTCACCAAGCCAATGACAATGAATCTCAGTCGAATAAACTGAGAAACAGGAAGTCTCATCATGAGCTGGCCTGATCAGTTTATGGTAGGATTGGTGAATAAGGCTATCATCATTTAATCACCAAGCTGAGGTAGTATTCCTGATTAATGTTTTTTGTATTTATCCCCATGCATATGATTTGTATATATATACTTTAAAAATGAAAATAAAATTTTTTTGGATGATTAAAAGTGAATATTGTCTGCTACTTTCCTTGAATGAGGAGGAAATCAGTTGATGTTCTGGAGAAGCTACATCTATACTGTTATTGGCTAACCTGTCTTCGGTCTTATAGATTTACATTGGAATTAATTTATTCTACTCTATACTTGCCTAAGGTTGAAATGGACCAGGAATACCCAGATAATAGCTATAGGATTGTTGTGGGAAATCTGTAGAGGTCTGGTTATATCTTTAGATTGGTTTGGATATTGAATCACTTAAGTAGATGTTTGATACTTTAAATACATCATCTTTTATTATTTGAAGTATGAACGTTGTTTTCGCAGAGATAACTGGTTCAGTCCCAACATGTCAGCATTTGTTGGAAAACAACACCCTCCGGAGCAATTTGAACACAAAATTTCAAATTGTCATTCCATCAATTTTTTTAACGACATTATATATCACAAGCTTAATCAACACTCATCAATAAATATTTTAGGATTTCCTTCAGAATCGTTGATACTGAAGGTACTCCCAATAGAAGTTGATGGATTGATTGATTTAGGGGGATTAACATCAGCTTATATCGAGTTTGAATTTCTTGGCCTTTGTTTTTCATTTCTACTTGATCATTTGTAAAGGTCATAATATTGAAAGTTAGAAACTCCTAATTTTACAATATCGATCATTCATGCATATTCAAGGTCAAGTAAATTTCTTACATCAATAGTCTTGACTGTTAACCTAGTAAGCTGATACATGATATGACATTTGTTTTTCAATTTATATGCGAGATCTAAAGAGCTCTTTTACTTCCAAAACATCTATCTCATCAGAATAATCATGGGGATAAAATTTTATTTCATATTGATTTCACAAGTTCCCCATTGTTATACACTTCTCCATATTTATGAACTTTGTATCTTTAGATGAGATAAGATTTATGGGATTATGACCTTTTTAAATGCTACCTTGAGCTAAATTAAATGTTAAATTCCATCATAAATGGCTAAAATGATTTTTGAAGGTTTGGTATGGGTTTGGCTACATTTACTAATTGTTTTTTCTTATCATTACAATATCAACCATGATTTTAATTTCATCAATTGTATTTTTTTTATTTAGTCCTGGTATTATTGATATTTGATGATGAAAGATTATGTGATTGTAACCATTAACTTATGCTTTGAAACTATTAGTTTTATTAGGCCATCACATCAGTATGAAAAAGTGTTAATTAGTATTAGTGTTATTATGGAAACTGATGGTTTTGATATCTGCGTAATCTAATTGTTTGCCATCTGTTGATTTGCAATCATGCCAATATCACGCATAAGCTGTTACCCGCTTGATTTTTATGGAGGCCATTATTGCATGGTAAGTGTTTTGTGAGTCCCATTAACTTGTCAATTCGAAGGTATGATGACCCTACGTTCCATGATTGGGCATGAAGGTTCACAGTACTTTGGTGAAATAAGGTTGTTTGGAGTTTTGGTTGATCTGTATGAATCATTGGATAAATCGACTGTGTTTCTCAATTCAGGTTTTGAAAATCCTTAAAGCATGTGTAGCTTCTATTATGGCCCCTATTTCGAGATTTGAGCTCATGGGTGATGAATATTTAGACACCGCTCCTGAATGCCATGAATTGGTGGTAAGGGTAGGATGGTTAGGGTTTCTGGAGAAATTCTCTGGTTTTAACCTAGCAATTTCCAGGGCATTCACAACATCATTTTATGGTATGAAAGCACAAGTAGGGGATATTGCGTTGCAGTTGATAGAGGAGTTCGTTTCTCATGCCATAGTGTTAACACCCAAAAATGGTTAACTACCTCATCGACCCCATTTCATGGCTCATTCGTCCATTTACCTACCATATTTCCTTGAAAATCCCACTAAAAGCC
>LPNX011118196.1:4176-52862 GCA_001517045.1 Pseudotsuga menziesii
GAGAATTTATGATTTTATTGGCTGTAATATGATATCAAAAACATTCTCTGCAATTTTTATTCAAATCTGGTTAGAAATGGTTGATATTTACTAATTTCAAGTCAACCTAGTCTAGATTTGCATTGGAAAATAACTAGTTTTACTGTAACTTCCATATTTCGACTTGTATGACTCCACATAACCCCATTCTTTTTCTTATGAGTCATTAACAGACATATATAAGTCCCCCAAGTCCAAAAAATAGAATCTGAACCCCCCTTACCCTATTTGTAAAGGCTTGAATATGGAGATAGTGAGCTTCCCGGCGAGCTAGTCTCACCTTTACAACTTGCAGAATATTTTCCCTTACCTCTGATCTGTTATTTACCTACATAAACATTTGTATACTGTAATATAACTTTACATCAGAGCCATAATCAATTTACCCAAGCCCCTGGTTGAAAAAGGATGAACTACTCTTCCTAGTTTCACGGTTTGGCTGCCCAGAAGCGTGGAAGTAGGTTTCCGCATAGCGGATTCTGAAACCTAAATGGCACCAGATCTAAATGTGTTAGGGAAGAGGAAATTCTATTTCTAAAATATCTTTGGTTGCTTCCTGCTGATCACTCCTCTTGCCTACAAAATTTCCTAGAAAAAACCCCTGACTTTCCTTGTCCGAAGAGGCTCTGAGTGGTTTGATTCAAAGTTCAGAATCTATAATTTAAATTACAGAATTAGATAGTGTTCAGGTCTGCACACCAGTCTTGGGACATTACATTTCTTGCCAAGTTCAAAATTTTATTGTTTAACATGAGATGATCTACAATTTGGAGAGGGAGAATTGAAAAACTAAATGGTTGAGTTAGATGATTATGTTTTCAGCGTTTGAAGTTCAACTTGGAGTGATGCATACCACCGTGCATCTTGTATTGGTTAAGTTATACCCAGTTGTGCGCTTTTGTTAGTTACTTGTAGAAAGGGTTAAGGGAAGTTAACTTGGATAGATGAATACCACCATTCATCTCGAATTTGATTAGGAAAGTGTTTCAAGTTGTGTGTATTGTTAATTGTTGTCAGTAGCATTAGTAGCTTTATCTGGAACCATTACTTGTTAAAAAAAAAGTCATGGGAATTTTTTTCATGTACAAGATAGTCCTGGGAAAAAATAAATCGAGGTGAATTATTAAGTATAAGTAGACAAGATAATGCAAAAGCAATGTTCATGTGAAATTAGACTTAGAGTGATGAATACCACCATGAATCTCATATTTGGTTAGGTCGTTCTTTCCAAAAGTGTGCTTTTTGTTAGTTACCATCAGTAGCATTATTATAAAGAGTTATTATGATTTTGTAGACCATGCCATTTATTTGAATCGTTATGGATCCCAAAAATAAGTGGAAACATCTTTATACCCATTCAACTTTGTGATGTAGAGTTGTGGGCCATTAGATTGCAATTTTGTTTTTAAAAGGGTATTCAAAGAACAACGAATGTAGATGATTTGGATTCTTCAAAAAAATGAGAATATATGAATTCAATGTTCATAATAAACAACAAAACTTTGAGAAAAAAAAAGAGATGCTTTAGCACTGACATGATATTATGCTTTCTCATATATTGGGCCTTGGGAAAGTTGAAACTACTAATGATAATGTAACAATTTTTGGCAGTTATGAAATGGAAAGAATTGTGCATAATTTATGATGAATGGTATTACAATATCCACATTTAAAATAGAAATCAAAGAAAAGGACGAAAATTTGAAGGAGTCGAATGAAATCAAAATTCCTAGTGCAATCTTATTGTTTAACCCGAATTATCTGATTGCTTCACCTTTTTAGCACCTGAATTATCTGATTGCTTCAACTTCCAAATATTTGTTATGCACTAGGAAAATTTTGTGAGTAGTCTTAAACATGTTATGCACTAGGAAAATTTTGTGAGTAGTCTTAAACATGTGTGGCTTGAGTGTGATACTTAAACTCAAATATTTTTTGATGAAATTTGGTGAGAGCTAGAGGAACTATCCTCTACAATATATCCAAATTTCATAATTTAAATTTAAAGTAAAAGAATGTGTCAATTAAAAGGCTATGGATGTATTTTAGCAACTTCCATATTTGTCCAATCCTCATCCAATGCCATAACTCTCTTTTTCATTAAAGGTTCCTCAAATGTGTTCATTCACTCTCTTGGGTTTCTTTGGGTCGTCATTGCTTCTTTGGTTAAGCATATCAGGATAGCACTATATCATTCTAAGAATTGTTTGATGACAATATTTGGAAAACATTAACTGCAAGTTCAAGAGTAAGACTCTATAGTAGAAATCACCAAACCTTCTTCTACAATATGATAATCAAAGCATAAGTGAAGAGTGATTGTTAACACATATACAGGCATTGTGAATGTTCATAGCATACCATTGAAAAGTCAGACCTTGTGGAATTCCAAACACAAGCTTTGTAATGTAAATATTGAATATATGACTGCAGATCTAGAAGACATGTGTTGTGGACCTTGTGAAGTTCACAATGAATACCTTATTGTAGACTCGTTTTGAAGACCTTGTGAGAACATAACTACATAAGTTGTGAAGTCATTATTGTAGAGCTTGAGGATTCATTGGTTGAATACAAAAAGTCAAAAATCATTAGACAGTCCTATGACTGAGTTAATCTAGTGAATTGATCATGCTGAGCAGAGTTTCCATAGCACATTTGGAGTAGAGTTTGAAGAAGGGTCTTATTAAAATTCCCTCTCTAATTTGACACTAATGTAGAGAAACTTGATATCAACAAAAGTCTTGCAACATCTCTCTGATTGGGAATAATTTGAAGGGATGACTTGTAGCATTAGTTGGTAATATTCCTCATAGACAAAAGCAAATATACAAAGAGAAAGGTACGGCATACTTGAGGAGTGGAATTGTATTCAGTTTTTGCAGAAGTGCATCAATCAGAATGCAGATAATGGCACAATATTTACATCTCCTAGATCAAAAGAACTAGTAAACGGGTCTGGCGTAAGACCAAAAGAAAATCCATCACTAAAATATCTTTTAAAAAATTGTAGATGTGCACTTTATCAAAAGAAAGGGCATATAAAGACAAAATGTCTAGAAAGCAGAGCATTTGGAGGAGCATAAAACAGCAAAAGCAAAGGTGCTTTATTCGTGATCTGAACTAGGAACAACATGCTTTTAAAAAAAGGAAAAAGGATTCCATGACAGCATCATGAAGGCATTGGTCTTCGCGACTCCTTTTCCGATGTAGACAAGCGGCTTCGCTCGTATCCTCCCTCCTCAAGACTCTAAAAAAGAAGCACTCACTTTGAGCATTTCTATATTTACCTTTAGCCGGAAGGAGGAATTTAGGTTCTGCAGCTGCTAATGGCTGGCCTACTAATAAGGAAAAGGTTCTTTGCACGCCTCGGGGTTAAAAACTTCCCCACTCCCAAAGGATTGCTTTTATGCGCATGATTCAATGATTCCTCCCCTTGCTATCTCAAACCTACCTCTACTCACTGATATGCTTGTTGGGTTGGTAAACCCCTTACTGTTACTACCTGGGGTTGTTAAACACTGGGACTAATACTAGTTGTAGTCCTTCATTCCCCTTTCTTGTCATTTTCCTATTTATTGCTTCCACGTTTAATATACTAAAACCACCACCATTTTGTTAATACAATTAGGAAAAACATTTCATGGCGACACTGATAATAGATATAAAGACAAAATTTTATGTGTTGTCTTTGTCATTAGATGTGGAGATATATGTTATGCAAACAAGGAAGCATTGTTTGAAAGCATTGATACAAAAGGAAAAGTTCTACTAGTATGTACATGCTACTAGCTATAGAGATATGCTTTCATTTTATGACTTGAAAAGCTATGGGAATACTGCCAATAGGCACAGGTTATTCAACACATATGAAAGTTGTATGTTACATAGATTTAAAGCCTTCCCATAACAGGTTTTGTGGAGCTGAAGATGATGCTTCTCCTCTTGTGCTAGAGTCACCTGGAATATAGATAGACATCAGAACATCAATATGTTAACAACATCCAATACAAAAACAACATGAGGCGAAAAGAAAAAACAACAATTGATATGCTTCAAAACATAAAGTAAGGCACGTGCCAAACCTTGGAAACCTCCGATTGGTGTGCTCTCAAGCAACCATTCATGTTCCCCGGGCAGAAGAACCCTGGGAAAATCACCTATGCATGTCATGTAAGATCATCAGATCCAGTATTATGATGCAAAACACTACGCACATGAACACGTGAAATTCATAAATTAGGAGTCTCATGAAGTGTACCTGGGCTTGCTGTTAGACCCGAGTGGTGCTGCATTCGTCTATGTCTTTGCCTTGGACCAATCATGACAGACAAATGCCCCTCTGCAAGAATCCACACACCTCACGTTAACAATTGTTTATGTATAGATACACCAACAACATGAGGCAAAAAAAAAAAAACAACAACTAATATGCTTCAAAGTATAAAGTAGGACAAGTGCCAAACCTTGGAAATTGTCGATGGGTGTGCTCTCAAGCAACAAGTCGTTTTCCCTGGACGAAAGAACCCTAGGAGGAGCACCTGTGCATGTCAAGTAAGATCATCAAGGCATGTATTGTGATGCAAAACACTACGCACATGAACACATGAAATTCATAAATTAGAAATCCCATGAAGTGTACCTGGGCTTGCAAGTAGACCCGACTGGTGCTGGATTCGTATATGTATTTTTCTTGGAGCAATCGTGGCAGAATGATGTCCCTCTGCAAGCATCCACACACAGCACGTTAACAATTGTTTATGCATAGATACACCAACAACATGAGGCAGAAATCAAAAACAATAATTGATATGCTTCAGAGTATAAAGCAAGGCACGAGCCAAACCTTGGAAACCAATAATTGGTGTGCTCTCAAGAAACCAGTCGTGTTCCCCAGATGGAAGAAACTTAGGATGAGCACCTGTGCATGTCA
Organism: Pseudotsuga menziesii; assembly: GCA_001517045.1. Lineage (NCBI taxonomy): Eukaryota > Viridiplantae > Streptophyta > Pinopsida > Pinales > Pinaceae > Pseudotsuga > Pseudotsuga menziesii. The sequence continues at coordinate 9,149 of LPNX011118196.1, forward strand.
TGTAAGATCATCAAAGCCAGTGTTATGATGCAAAACGCTATGCACATGAACACATGAAATTCATAAATTAGGAGTCCCATGAAGTGTACATGGGCTTGCAGATAGACCCGACTGGTGTTGGATTCATCTATATCTTTGTCGTGGGGCAACTGTGGCAGACCGATGCCCCTCTGCAAGCATCCACACACCGCACATTAACAATTTTTTATGCATAGATACACCTGCAACATGAGGCGGAAAGAAAAAACAACAATTGATATGCTTCAAAGTATAAAGTCGGGCACGTGCCAAACCTTGGAAACCACTGATTGGTGTGCTCTCAAGCAACCAGTCGTGTTCCCCAGATGGAAGAACCCTAAGAGAAGCACCGTGTTGAAGCTTGGAGTGTAATGCTGGAATTTTACAAGGAAACAATAGGAAGGAGAGAGCCCAATCTGAAAGGCTTCAAACAAACCTACGCAAGGATGGTTCTATCCCTAACTTGTTTGGTGTGACTAACTCCTACGGATATTAGGCCTCCGCTAGCACTGTACGGGTGGATCCAAATGGATCTCTCTTCCTATTGGGAAGATCTAAAATATTTGTAGTGAAATTGTAAACGATGTTGATTTTAAAACTAATCTACGTGAGTTATGCTAAACCTATCTAATGTGATAGGAAATAGTAGAACAATTAGATCTAAGGTGTTTGATAAATGTTATACCAATTGATAAATATATGAATTAGATCTAACATTACTAGCTTCAAATAAAATAAGACAAAGAAAACTGAGTCATTTTATTTAAATAATTAAAACATATGATTGTTATGTCAATGATATGCCAATTAACAAATTAGCATTAAAATGAAGGTGGTTGTTTAACAGCTGCAGAAATAAATGATATGAATTAAATAAAGAAATTAATTCAAAACATAACTTACACATAAACTGAGTGATGAAAAATCAACACACAGATCAATGCATTTAATAAGCATACAACATGAAACAAAGTTATCCAAATGATTAAATGAGAATCCATAACTCATCAAAGAAATTTGACAAATATGACCAAAAAAAAGTCAAGAGAAACTGGCTGAATTTCGTTAAGATTGCAAAAAATTACAACTCCTCAAAACATAGAGCATCTCGAGTTCTCCCCTTTGGTGGTTTTCTTCACCCTCGCCCCCACACCCCCTCCCTACATGAGATCCAAGTCTCTTTAAATAATAATTACAAAAAAAACAAAGGGTTAGATCTCTCATAGAAGTAGGAATTACAAAATATTGTTTTAATATTTTTCACTAGAAGATTGCCACTTGGTAAATACATCCAACAAATATTCAATGCCCTTATATTGTGCATGATCAAATTGTAACTGGACCTTGCAAGTAAAATACTCGATCTCCATTTTCTTCACATTTTTTCATTCACGTAAAAAGAGATTAATCTTCATTTCTGAAGTTATAGGTGACTCAATGAACTCCTTAATCTCTGCTATGTGGATGTGATCCAGCTGCTCAATACACTCCTTGGAATTCAAGTAATCCTCTTCAACTTGCTCAATCATAATCTTGGGTGGAAGAGAATTCTTAATTGGGTCCATGATGGGGAATTCCGACAAACTTAACAGGATGTTAGATTCAAACCATCTTTTACTACAAACATTTTGTCCTTGTTGAATTGTGGATTCCACCATCTCACGTGTATTTTCCCAACATTCCAAAGAAACTTTAATCCTCCTGAGCTTGATTTTGTTCAAGATAGGTATATCTTCAGGTTTATATTTGATATACTTCTGCCAATCTATCACATCTTCAAAAGCTTTGGTTGCATAATTCCTTCTCTAATTGTGATCATAGAGGATATCATAATGATGTTCAAAATAATTATAGGGATCATGAATCTCATTTAACCCTTCAAATAACTCAATCAAAAATTTCTTATGACCATCCTGAATCTTTAAAGCAAACTCCTTAAATTCTTCCTTAGAAAACCTTGAGAAAGAAGAAGCAGCGGAGAGGGACTGTGAAACCTTCAGTTGTTGCTCAAGGGCTGTAATTTTTTCTGCATAGTTCACACTCAAGGCTTGTGCTTCTTGGAGTTGTTGGAAAAATTCATTCTGTGTTTGCATGTTTTTTAGTTGATTCTCTTAATCATCTTTCAACCCCTGCAGTTTGAATTGATGTTTCCCATTCATCTGAAACTGCTCCTGCTTGAGTTTTTGTAGTTCTTTCTCTTTCACCTCAATTTCTTTATTCAATGAGGCAACAGAATCATAATTTTCCCCTACGAAGGCCCCCATAGCAGCTACTGTCTCAAGAGATTCTTGCTTCACATCAATGGAGGTCCTTTTCCATATAACCTGATTTGGGACAGTGCCCTGCACTAGAGTCCCCTCTCTGGCTCTTTTAGAACCATTTTTTACCACAACATTTTCTAATTTACTCCAAAAATACTCTCCTAGAGAGACCACTGCATCTTCTCCAAAGTCTGTTATTGCTTCCACAATGGGTGCTGACACTTCTGAAGTTGTGACCAAAGGCACAAGTTGGGAGAGAGAAGGAGTTGGAATGGGCATGGTTATTTGAGGAATGGAAATGGATGGCATTGCGGAATCGAAGGCTGGAGGTATAAGAATGGGGGTGGTGGATGAGGTGATAGGATCTGAAGATGCAACAGAAGTTGGAATTACAGTTGGCCCTGAAGGTGCGGTTTCAACAAGGGAAGCAAGTTGATCAGTTGTTGTAGAAGGTGAGGCTATAACATCAATTAATGTGACAGAAGGAACACTAGTAGGAATGGATAAGGGTATAGAATATGTCACAGTAGTAGAGGTGATGATTTCTGGGAAATGAATGTCAGGAAAAAAAATAATCAACCACTAAACCCTCAAGTGGATCAGAAGAAGTCTGAGTAACTGAAGTAATTGTTGGTAAGCTAACAGGAACAACAACTAGGCATGAGAAGTTGGTAGGGAGTGATTCATCTTCAACATCAATGTCTTCAAAATGAAGCATAGTAACCAATGGCACTGGAATTTCAACCTTTTGCTTCTTAACTAGAAGGGTTGAAGATGTTGCTTGTGTTTCAACCACTAAGCTCATCAATGCTAGGCTCTTCTTCATTTCTACAGCTGATTTGAGGAGAGCGTCGAGAAAAGCCAAGGGTTTAGGTTGTGGAGGATCCTCAACGGGGGCTTTCCCTCGGTCATATGTTTGATAAATTAGCATCAAAGGAATGTTGGCTTGCGCTCTCTTGGATTCTTTCTCCACTAATTCTTTCTAATTCCTTTCCTCAACTGACAATTCGAGCTTCCTGTACTACAGCACTTTGGTCTTGAGCAGGCTTGTTGATATTGGAAGATAAAATTATTCTCTTCTAGAGAAGAGGTTATGTTCAATACTTCAAAGAAGGAATTACCACCCTGATAAATGGAATCATCGGGAGTAGTTTGATGAACATAGGTACTCTTTATATACTCTTGTGTGAAATGATCAGCTAAAAAGGATTTTGGATCATGCATCCTCCTTGGAGCTTCTCCAAGCTTCAGAGTGGTAACCATTTTCCCAAGCAAGCTTGCATGTGTAGAATTTTGAATCACCAAAGATCCAAGGTTAAGGGGGGACTTGGGCCACCCTTTCCTTTTAGCTCCAATTAGTTTTGGAAATACACCATCAATCACTCTTTGGAAATATATTTCTTCCAGCACCATTCTATCAAGTACAATCATGGGCAATAAGTGGGTTGTGTTGTTGCCCCAAATTCTGATGTAGGAGAAATATTCTCCCACATACCAATCTCTCATTGTAGAAATTAGTGCCTTGGCTTGGGTTGAAAAAGTAGGAGCATCCTCCTTGAAGATCTTCTAATAGATGGAACCCATGAAGTGATCACAGATATCATAAATTAGAGGTATAAAGTTATCCTCCCACAATGCAGAACAGTAGATGTGGATTGGAGGTCCAACCCTTGTCCAATTCCACCCCATGGGAGGGAAAGGAAAAGTTGAGCAAAATACATCTATAATATAAGCAGAGAGGTAAAATGTTGGCTTTCTTGAAGCAGGATTCTTCTGGTATTTCTATATTGCTTCCTTCAATACCACTGACAAAAGCTAGTCCCAATTGAAAGAATCTCATTTGGTAAGAACATGATGGGCCAAAGGTGCCCATTCGGCTTTGAAGACTGTGCAATTCGGTAGTCCATATAGTCTGCATAACATGGATTCAGCAAAGAGAAGGGCTCCCTAAATCAAGAAATGGGGTAAATTTTATCATATTTAGGTGTAAACCTAGCGGGGTTTTCCATCTATGATTCAAGCATTTCCTCAAAATTTTACCTAGTCGCGGAGGACTCCAGAAATTGTGTATTAAGCAATTTGTAATGAACAAAAACACATAATAAATAAACATTAAATACTAATAATTAAATAACAACACTTAACGAAGAATGTAACAAATATAAATGTTATAAATATTAACATTTAATATTAAGTAGGTTAATTAGGGTAATTAATTAATTACTTAAGAGGTGACTTGAAAAGTCACCCCCCTTAACACTTAGGGTATAAAATACCCAACACTAAATCTTGTAAAACATATTTTTTTTCTATCCAATTATCAGTATATATTTGTCCTATTAATGGCTTATCGAATATTCCATGTGTTTTGGTAATATTAATTGTGTGAAGTGAATAAATATTCGCTTCATTTGGTATCAGAGCTAGTTTGTGATCTAGGCCCTTGGCCATATCGTGATTTTTAATCATAATCCTAGGGAGTCCCTGAAATTTATGGTCTTTGACCAAGTAAAAAAAGAAAAGAAAGTCAAAAGAAAAAATAAAAGGCAAAGAGGGTTAATAAAAAAAAGTGAAAAAAAAAAGTAAAAACAAAAACCTTAAAGGAGGAAAAACAAAACAAAAAAATGGAAAGAAAAAAAGAAGATAAAAGTAAAAGTAAAAAAAGGAAGGACAAAAGTGAAACCATACGTAGTTTCTTAAAGTGGGTTTGGGTTTGAATATAAAGTGCCATTAGAGGAATTTTGAGGTCTAACATGAGCCTCTTAAGGAAAATAATAAAATAATAGTTAAAATAATAAAATAATATTTATTAATTTTGGAGGAAGAAAGAAAAAAACTACTTTTTGTGTTCGTATTTTTGACATATCTCTATGTGTGTTTACTCAAATTTCGATCGGGAGAGCTCCTTGGATGGAATTCTATTCTGCATCCAACACGTACCCACACTGCATACTTTTGACGGACCTCGCTACCCCAAAAAAAGGAAATACCTGAAAAAACGTGATGATGATGTCATCATCACGTTTTTTCAGGTATTTCCTTTTTTTGAGGTAGAAGGGTCCGTCATCATCACGTTTTTTCAGGTATTTCCTTCTTTTGGGGTAGCGGGGTCCGTCAAAAGTATGTATTGTGGGTACTTATTGGATCCAGAATAAAATTCTACATCCAACGAGCTCTCCTGATCGAAATTTGAGTAAAAACAAAGGGAGATATGTCGAAAATACGAACAAAAAAAATAGTTTTTTTTATGACAAATATGTCAATTCAACCATTATGGTTGACTCATTTTATTGAAATTCTATTGGTTCTTGAATTCTAGCTCACAAGAACTTATTGTTGGCACGTTTTCTTATAAGGCCCATTTTAGACCTCAAATTTCCTCTAATGATAATATTAACTACCAAGAAGCAAGTGAGATTTGAACTTAGGTGGGGAAGGTAACACTTATTCCTTCCAACCACCCAATCTACTCACATTTTACAAAACTATTGGAAACAAACAAGGAGATATTGATTAAATTTCAAAGAAAACTCAAGAATATGGATTTTAATGTTGAAAAGAAGGAAAATTTTCCTATCACCTTACAAAAAAATGTTGCAATATTATTTAGAATTATAGGGACACTTGTAGGGAAGGATATCACCATTTCTATTGCACCTGCTGAAAGAAATAATTATATTAGTACTGATTTCACTAACCATTTAGTGATTCCCGAGTCAAATATAAGGGAAGAGCTAAACTTTTGGGACATAAAACAAATTGAAATAAGTGGCTTACAACTTAATGTTGGAGATTATATGGTCACATCGAAATTCATTGTTAGTTCCTTATGGAGTTTTGAAAGTGACATAATTTTGGGCTTACCTTGGATAAAAACATTGGGGACTTTTATCTTAAATGTCGAAAGGAAGTTTCTGACATTTTCCTATAATCAAAAGAGAATCACATTTCAAGATATTATGATGAAGTCAGATATAGAAGCTCCAACATCTGAATAATTCAGGGATATATCAAAGATGATTTCACAGGGTAATCAGAAGTCAGAACAAAAGAAGCAAAAAGAAGTTGAAAAAATTGTCGCTAGTAAGAATGAAGAAATTACTCGTTTGAAGAATCATAGTCAAGACTTGATCGCACAGAGTAAGAAATTAAAAAGGGAAAAAAGATCGCAAGAAGATATCCAAGAGGAATTCCACCAAAAGGAAGTGGATCTCCAAAATGAATTCAATAAGAATCTATTACAAAAAAATGAAAAAAAAAATCGGCTTAAAAAATTTGAATCAATGGTTGACTGAACAAATAAAAAAATTAAAAAATGAGGAGTTAAAAAAATCCTCAGATTTATTATCAACCGGCAAATCGCGAGAATCACAAACAATTGAAGTTTCTACAAGGGTTCCACAAATGGCTCAAATGCCTTATCGTCATCCAAATCACAGAAGTCGATACAACCAACATCAAATTAAATCAGAAAATAAACATTGTTCTTATTATAGACAAACCAACTACAACCTTGAAAATGAACAAAAACAACATCGACAACTTTTATGGAAGCCTAAATTAAAAAGTTTTGTACGAGCAGTCGATCATCAAGCAATTCCAATGAAGGTAGATTTGGGATGGATCACTTCCCAAAAAATACAACACATTAGTTCACCAATCCAAAGATTATACCACCTAGTTTCATTAAGCATCGTAGTTCCAATTTCACAACATCATGAAAATTCGTTACGATAAAGAGAACAAAGTCATACAATAAACTATGCTTTGAGGACAAAGCAATTCTAAGGGAGAGACAATGTAATGAACAAAAACATATAATAAATAAACATTAAATACTAATAATTAAATAACAACACTTAACGAAGAATGTAACAAATATAAATGTTATATATATTAACATTTAATATTAAGTAGGTTAATTAGGGTAATTAATTAATTACTCAAGAGGTGACTTGAAAAGTCACCCCCCTTACCACTTAGGATATAAAATACCCGACACTAAATCTTGTAAAACATCTTTTTTCTATCCAATTATCAATATATAGTTGTCCTATTAATGACTTATCGAATATTCCATGTGTTCTGGTAATATTGATTATGTGAAGTGAATAAATATTCGCTTCACAATTGTTGGGGTTGTCAAAGCGTAGGCTCTGGAAAATACCTCGGTTCGGAAAGAGGACAATTGGGTTTGAGCCATGTCATTGAAAGAACGGTCTTGCGGGTTGGTGTGGTCAATAATCCACTTAATGGCATCAGTGTAAGGCATTAGGGTAGTCCTCGCCGCTATGGCATGGAGCTGGTACTTACTGATGTTTATAAAAGCTACCTAGTCATGTTGAATTTTCGAGAAATTGTCATTACCAAATATGGAGTAAATTCGCGACCAATCCAGGTGGTAGGTTTCGGAAACCCTTCCATTTGTATCATAAAATATATCACTGTTTGGGTCCTTGTTTTTTAGTTCATTTAGGGTTGTTCTAGACCTGGTGTTTCTAGACATGGTTGAAAGAAAACGAAAAATTATGATAAAATGAAGAAAAAAGCAATTAATTAAACTGAATTTAGTTTCCAATTTGCGCAAATTATTGGTAAAAGGATCGAAAAACCTACCAATAAACCAATGGAGAAAAGTAAATCCATTGACAGGGTCAAAAATTGTTCACCGAGGGTAAAATTTGCAGTTTGAAAAAGGTGAAAAGACAGTAGAAATTTGAAATATTTAACAAAAAGATTAATGGTGAAATCGATCTACACCGTAGATTTAAAAGAAATCAATGGCTAAGATTAAAATGAGGAAAAGAGGAAGAGAAATTGTGGAAGTAATTTTTGAAAATTTTGGTTTTGGGTTCTAAAATCCACATTGTGGGTTGCGAAACTGCGGAAGTGAAAATTTCAACTTAAATGGTTTATTGTTTCCGCAATCCGCAATTCGCATTGTGGGTTGCGGAATTCCAGAAGTGTAATTTTTTATTTGTTCATTTTGGTTTTTGATTTACGCAATCCGCATTGCAGGTTGCGAAAATGTGGAACCGAATATTCAATTTTTATTGAACAGATACATGTTTCAAAAAAAACTATGTTTTCTGCAATTCACAAAACACATAAAAACAAGACTTTTCTGCAAATTTTATTAAATCCAAAGCATGAAAAGAAATGGAAATAAGAACAACAATCATGAAACCCCATAAAGAAGATAAGAAAAATCGAGATTCTCTTCATAATAAGTAACTAGGGTTCCCATTTTAATTGATAAAATGGGATATGTTGTGCCTACAACACACCTGTGCATGTCATGCGAGATCATCAGAGTCAGTATTGTGACGCAAAACACTACGCACATGAACACATGAAATTCATAAACTAAGAGTCTCATGAAGTGTACTTGGGCTTGTAGTTAGACCCGACTGATGTTGGATTTGTCTATGTCTTTTCCTTGGAGCAACTGTGGTAGACTATTGCCCCTCGACCGGTGTGTTCTCAAGTAACCAGTCGCATTTCCCCAATTGTTTCCCCTCTGCAAGCATCCACACATCGCATGTTAACAACTGTCCATGCCTATATACACTAAAACAAACACATACATATTTTCAATATATGAAATAGACCTGAGACCGTTGATGATGTGTTGTTGGAGCGAGGACGACCCCGCTTGTTGAAATATTGAAACTAGAATGGATCATATTCAGATGCATGGATATTCAAATCAATTTCCAAGCCACTACTTTGCTTGATTCTTTTGCCTTTCTTTTTGGGGCTAAGGAAGCTTTTCTTCCTCTTCAAAGGTGACTTGAAAGCACCGAAGCCAATGGTGTAGTCAAAATCCATATGAAGATTGTTTGCGTCATCCAACATTTTTTTAACTAAACCAACCAACTGCTCAATCTTTCTCAATGTACTGTGAGGACTATTTTTAAGCAGGTCTAGGTAGCCAAACAATTCATCCATAGCTAATTGAAGTCCCTCAACATCTAGATCAACACTATCAATGGTTGTAAACGTTATATCACCATCTACATGTAAGTTTGGTGCCTCTATCTCGTAAAGGGTATCAAATGAAGTAGGTGTTGCATTATGATCTAGTACCGGGCTTGAATTTCCTAATGGAAAATACAGCCAATCTGCCTTTATAGCATGCTAGCACATGTTCTCACGAATAGACCATGGACAATCACATGCTATAAAATTTGCATGATACTAGGTGGCAAAGTATTTCTTATGACGATTGGTTTGACTCCTCACCCAATAAGCATGAGATATATTCTCATGAGGGAAACAATCACTGTCTGCAATTCTTTTAGCTCTTTGCATTGAGGATTCAAGCTAGTTTTGTTTCTTGTAGTTGTTCAAATATCCTTCTTCTTTCAAAATTTCTTTAAACAGATACACAGGTTTAACGTTTGTCAAGAGCACATATAATAACCAATCCTTTCGACGAACACATTTATTCCGTCGATCTGAGAGAAAGTCGGTCTTTAGGTAATAATGGCACGATTCTACAGCATTATTGGTCTCTTGATTTGCATGCGAAAAATCACGACAGTCTTTAACCCACATCCATGAAAGTAAAAAACCAAGTTAGTGGAAATATATGATTATTATGAAACACTAAAGCAAAAACACAAACAATAGTATGTGCACTTACGAAACTTATCATCGGCAACTCAATTCTTGTGAAAAATAGTCCAAGAATTTTCCCTCATCAACAAATTCTTGGAAAAATCATTGCATTACATCGATCACATCATCGTTTGAACAATACTTCATTATATAACCTAACTTACTGAACATCGCACTTGTCCTTTCTGGACTAGTGGCCAAATCATTCACATTTTTTAGCCATGCTCTGTTTACATGTCAAATGCACAATATCACTTCTCACCGTGTCATTGGGCCTGTCATGTTCAATGTGCTGAAGTGTGACGCTTTCATAATAAAGACAAGTTGAAAAGCACATTAACGATAATAAAGATACCTCAATGCAGTTATCTCGGTCAATGCATCATCAACCATGAAGGCATTGGGTTTCCAATCAAGACGGAGTTGGTAACACATATTCATAAGCTACTCCAACCAAACTGCAATATCTTCAGTGGTATTTCGTGATGCAACAACCCATGCAATCGACACCCCACTTTGTTGTCCATAAAATGCAACTACTGTGTAAAGCTGGTACTGCCATACTCAAAGAACACGTGAAAACATTTCTTTATTAAAGAAATTGAATGGCTACATATTGAATAGTGATATTAAAAAAACCACGAAAAACACACATACCCCATATTTATTTGTATTGAAAGTTGAATCCATGGCTATTACGTTGTTATGAGATAGCTTGACCATTGTTTCCAACTTCCATTTCGTTTGGATTCCAATTATGAAAAGGACATCTGCACCATTGGGCTTTTTGTATAAGAAAAAATTATCTTTATGTTTTTGGTACTAAAGATTGACACTCATCTCATTTTTTTTATAGAGTTAATAGTTTCAATTACTCAAGAGACGATAGATGTTTACAACATAATTTTTTGCTCAAGAACAATATCCTATCCCAAGATATCGCATCCAAGTTAACATGTTTCTTGAAGTGCATTTTACAAACCGAGTCAATTGGCATATCCAACAAAAAAAAAACTTTCTACATAGGAGATTGTCTCTTGAAAGCTTAGGCTTATGCCGAGATCTAGCCTCACCTAAAGTGTCATGCAGACCATGACAAGGCCATCATTGTTTGTCTTCATGCTCATATAGATTATATGTCAATATTGCAGCCTCGGGATTTTGAACCATAACCTTAACAATAAAATGGCATTGGCATCATCTCTTCTTGGCAAATGAGTCCCTACGCTTAGCTGGTTGTTCTCATCTTTTGTCCTCCAGACCATATGAACATGCATAACTACATGCGAAAATTTTCAAATGCCAGTACATAAAAAAAATTATAAATGCAATACCATTAATAACATATAGCTAATGCATTCTTAAGATACTTACACTTCATGACTCAATGAAACAGTATCATTTTTCCCTGGTTCTTTATTTTTTCGTCAGATGAAACTACATGAAGCATTGGGGTTCATTTTGCGCCCTCTAATGAAGTCGAAAACTCTATGGGACGAGATTTTGGAAACACTATCAAAGCTTTGATTTGTTCGATTAATTTCATACCAAACAAGATCTTTGGCGGAAAAGGTGATCATGTTTTTAGGGTCTTGCATTTCAAGTACCATTATAGCCTGCCATTTGTCTTACTTGCCCATTTTGTGTAAATGCCTAGAAACAATGTGCAAACACATTAGGGAAAACAAAACAAAAAAATTGTTATCTTTAAAAACAATGTTGCAATTTAAACGACATGGAAGACTCCATGAACCATTGTTTCTCTTTGAAATGTTATATTTCCCCTTGATCCAAACTATGCTTTATTAATTCATAAAGGTTTTATTTGACGATGACCCTATACCTAATTACAACATGACACGATGGTCTTCCTGTTCTATTTGAAAGTGCATAAATTTGAAAATCTAGTGCTTAAAATCGGCTTCCTATTTTGGATTACTCATGTCACGTCCTCTCTCGTCAAACTAGTGCGATGGACAGGACATGACACTATAATCAGGCATCTAGCCCCGTGAACATAAGCAAAATGCATTGGAAGTAAAAGACATATGCAAATGTATAATGCAAGAAAATACAACGAAAGTAAATCTCTACTTGAACCTCTAGCAAGCATTCAGTACATTCATAATAATTATTAAAACAAATACATTACAAAATTAATACAAGAGAGTACTTATCTTGAAAATGAGTTGCCCTGAGCAACTAGTTATGTCGATGCAACATTACACCCAACCTTAGGCCAGTTGTGCTCATCAATCTCTCAACACAACTGCCACCCCCGAGCTGGGCATGATTTTTACAAGGAAAATGGGAAGAGCAGACTCACGCATAGCCAAATACACACCACGGTTCATCCAATCCAATCCACAATTAGGTTTCTCGAGCTGCTAAGGCAGTGGAAAGGAATAATTGTTAAGCTAATGAGCTCAACCACAGAGCTATGGATACCTCTACAAAATCTATCTAACTTGGCCCCCACAATACCTACACACTCGAAACAAGGAAGTATTCTCTTCACTGCTACAGATTCCATCAGGCCATACCTTCCATTCTAATGTTCTCCAAGGTGTGCATAGAAGAGTAGCCAACCCCTTTTAATCTTTTGTTAGGTTCATCTCTTCATTAGGTATATCAAGTCAATTTTGGGCATCTTCCACTCCTATTTCTTACTTACAATTCATACCAAAACAAGGATGCACATAATAGCAAAACACAAGTGCTAGGTATGAAGAAAAACATTTTGGTTGTGGGATGCCCAAGATGGGGTTTCCATTAGTCTTAGAAGTCATGGGCAACTAGAAACGAAATGGTAGATGGGGAATCAACCCTGGGAGAGAAAATGAAATTCCAGAAAACGTTTATGGGCCTTACAGGGGCAGAAATGACCTCTATAAACCCCCAAATCATGAATCTCTTCTTCCCATCCACTGTGCAACACAAAAACGAATTTCTAGCCATGGAAAAAAATGAAGGAAATGCATAAAAACGTGAAGAAAACCCCCCGGCTAGCTCCAGCTGCGTGAGGAAGTGAAAATCATGGGTGAGGAATGGATAGGACACCCATTTATGGGTGTTTTCTTGCCCCATACTCAAAAATACGATTTTCCAGAATTCATGGCTTGCCCATACACAAAATTGGTTGCCATACCTTTCCATTCCCAGTGCATTAATTGCCTCAACCAACTCTTGGAAGAATTAAATGATTAGGTGCATAAGTCAAAATGAGTAGTTGAGGGTTTATGGGTTCTCTCATTGACATTTGGCCTAACACTATTGGCTCAAGGGTTTGAATAATTTTCCTCCCTGGTCCTTGTGAAAATCATGCCCCCATCTCTGGTTGCATTGCATAGCTAGTTGTGGGTATTTTATTAAATTGCATATTCACATGATATCTCAATTAATATTGTGCCTGGATAGCACGAGAACCATAGACATCGATTTTAATTGTCGATACATAAAACTCTAAATCAATGGCAGAGCCTTGGCCTTGAGCTCCTCAGCATGATTTAATAACGATATTTACATCATTTACAATTTTAATGCAATAGGGCCCAAATCGAGATATTACAAGTCATATTGCCGAATGAATGTTTGTATGAGTCAATTTTGTTAGCTATATGAATCTAGAATTGCAAGTCATGGGATCGTGACTCATAAACTAACATAATTACATATAAATTCATAGAACCCTTAGATTTTGAAAAAAGACTCTTGTTATACAACATTCAACTTTTGGATAATGTTTACTCCGTGTAGCCTTCATTTGTGCATATTGTAAGAGCTGGCATGTCACTATCTTGGATTGGTATTGTTTTGCCAAAATATACTAACAATTAAACGTGTATTGGCAATAATTTATATTGCCCTCAAAGACAGAGTTCTTCATGGCAAAGGAATGAGGTGGTGGGATAAACATTCATGGCAAAGGAATTCTCTACAAAATGTTGACCCTAATATCTTATGAATTCTTCCATTCCTAACTAATGCCTCAATCTGAAAAACCCATCTGTCAGATTTTCGTTTTTCAAGCTCAGGTCTGCTTAAAGTAAAACAATCTCCACATATTCAGAAAGAATTCAGGATGGTTTTGGATAACAACCCAGAGGAGGTTGACATTGTGATCTATGTAGTTAACCCCAAATTGAGTTTCTTAGAAGCATGGAGACCCTTTTCGGCCCCTTACCAGGGACAGATTTTGTGAGGGGGTACCCATTTAGTCTTAGGAAGGGGGTCCCGTGTGCCATTTCATGTGGGTCATTGCTGAATTTTCCTGATTATGATGCACCCACACAAATCTAGAAGCCCGAAGAAAGGAACACTCAATATGTGGATGTAATCATGATTGTTCCCAGTGGAGCCATGTTTCCCATGAGTGTCATTAACATTGCATTCAATAAAGAAATCATTGGCCCTACAATGTTCTCTTGGTTTTCTAGTTCTAGATGTGACAAGAACGGCTTCCGATTGGAGGAAATTATTCTATAAATAGAGAAGAATCAAAGAGAAGTTTATGCTTGTATGTTTCTCATGATGCTTATTAGGGAATTTAGTTCTAAGTTGTACCATGTCTTTTGTTATAGCAATATAACTAAATGAAATGCTCGGTTCTAAAAGATTTTTCTCATTTGCTATGGTATTAACTTCTTTATGGAAAATGAAATATATTACACAAATAGATTAGATTTTATGTAAATGAACTCATAGTTAAACATCAGGCATGGACTCTAGAATTATACAATCACGCCGGTTTTGTAACCTTTTCTCTTTTTATTGGTTCCATGGTTTCTAGATCTTGTTTTCTTTTCCTGCTCACATTATTTAAATCAAATTTGCAAATGTTATTTTCATTTTTTAATTTTGGGAAACCATCCATGTATGGGAGATCTTGTTTAATAATTGCCAATGAATTTGATAGATCTTTTTGTAAATGCTTCTAACAGTTTTTTCATTTTTAAGAACAATACTTATAATAACTTTTTATAACAAATTCCTTCTTTGATCTTTCTAATCATGTATCTGGTTTTGGATTTGAGACTTTATACTGCCAGTGAATTTAACTTATGTCTTTATAAATGGTCCTAACAGTATTTGTCCTTTTTAAGAACAATATTCATAAGAACTTTCTAAAAAGGATTTGCTTCTTTGTAATCATGTATCAGGTTTTGGATTTGAGGCTTTCTCCCAAATTATGTATTATTTGCGCCTGGTGGTTATTAGTGTATCATAATCAAACCGTAATGCTTCAGTTGAGGATTGTTTCAAACTCTGCTTTTTCTTTTTTTTCAGCAGAAAAAATTCCAGTCCTTGTTATTCATTTAAGAATCAAAGGGCATCTTATACATGTCATCCATATAGAATGGACTTTCAAGCAGTATAGAAGATAATGGGGATCCCTCTACGTACCAAACCATACTCCCTTGAGAGAGAAATATAGGAGGCCAAAAATAACAGCGAACAAATCTCAGCAAGAGAATCCCAAATACATCTCATCACCGAGCTGAAAGTAGAAATAAAAGGAAATGACAATCAATCCTAAGAAACAGAGAGCAAGATCTGTAGGAGAATAGTCTCCTCCCATACTGCTCGGAGTCCTTTTGTCAAACATATTTAAACAGTGCCAAAAAAGAGAAAGGGACAAAGTCCCGGCACAAGACTAAAAAAGTCAAAAATTTCCATGATCCAAGATCATACCATTAAAATGTTCAGAAAATATACCAAAACCAGGATCCAACTCGAGGGCTTGCTTGGAGAGACTATCAGCCTATTGATTGTGCTCTCGATAGATATGATTGATTGTCAAAGATGGAAAGTGTTGAATGTGAGATATGATATCCTTGCGCCAATGATACAAAAATGGTGAGTTCAGGGATGAGATACGATTATCCCAATTGACAATGATCAGAGAGTCACCATATATGGAGTGCAGAGGGATCCCCATAATCTTAGATACAGCAAGAAGTTCCCAGAGAGCAAGTAGCTCAGCTTTATTGTTTGTGCTGGAGCCACAACCAAGAGAGAAAGCAAGAAAATGTAGTTTGCTTAGGTGAAGAACAAAGCCTGCTCCTCCCAGGTCTTTTGTTGCTGCCCCATCAAAGAAGCCACATGGATAAGACAATCGAGGACTGGGACCAATAATTCTGCTCTTTTGCTTAAGCATTTTAGCTGGATGCAGATAACAAAGAGATTTTACCTGATAGAGTATGGTTGTCATCGAAGGTGGCTTATTTTCAAAAAGACGATAATTTCTCATTTTCCATATACTCCAGAAGAAAAAAAGGGGAAGATAGTTGCTGGTAGAGTTGGTCGTGAATTTTTTGAACCAGAGATCCAAGAAAGTCAAAACTGAACCATTATGAAAAAAAGACAAACCCGACTGCTCAAGTAAGACAAAGAAGATCCCTTTAGAGACAGTGCAGTCTATGAACAAATGGTGAATAGTGTCTTCATACCCCCTGCAGAGAATACAAAGACCAAGACCATCCCAACCTCTTTTTGGTAAATTGTCCCAGGTCAGAACCCGATTCGATACCGCCAGCCAGATAAAAAAACGAATCTTTGCAAGGATGTTGAGGGTCCAAAGAAAATCCTGAGCTTTTGAACGAACAAGAGAAGGAGTATGTGACTGTTATGCGATGAAATCATAACCCTGAGCGGCAATAATGTTACCGGCATACTTCAAATGTGTCCAAATGAGAGTGTCTCTTAGGGGAGACAATCGAACTCTGCCAAGTTCAAGCCCAGATATAAAATTGTTCCACATAAACCTCCAATCTCCTCCCAGATCCAAGTCTTCTGCAGTGAGCCAATAACAGTCGGACTCAAGAGAGTGATTACGAGCCTGAGCCAAAGAGACAATTCCGTAATTCTCCAAGTATTCACGAAGAGCCCGAGGGAGGACAACCAAGTTTCCAGTACCAATAATCGGGTCGATGCTAATCCGAATATCCTCACCATTCCCTACTTGCCAGACAAGACCACTTCCTATCCAAGAAAGAGTGTGCAAAAAACCTTTCCAGATCACCGAGGCATGGGTAACATGAAAGACTTTATTTCGTAGCTAGGAGGCAACAGAGAGACCCTTTAGATATTTCACAGTTAACAATTGATGCCAAATCCCGATGCCAGAGAGAGCCATCCAGAAGCTTTTCATGCGTAATGAGAGGCTGAACCACCCCAAGTGCTTTATGCCCCAACCTCCCAATGAAATAGGATTCGAGAGGGTCTGTCAATCCAGTAAGTGGAACTTCTTTTGTTCAACTGAAGATCCCCATAGGAAGGAGATGATCAAATACATGAGTTTGTCCAGGACAGAACTGGGGATGGGGACCAAAGCCATCCAATACACAGGTAAGCTGGATAGAACAGCTTTAATTAAGACAAGTCTACCTCTCAGAGAGAGCAAGCGGAAAGTCCATTGCTGAATTCTTCTTTCAAAATTTTTAATAAGTCACTGCCAGTCTTTAACCCTGTAGTTAAGTGGTTTGATGAAGAAACCCAAATATTTGAAACCCATGGCGATATGCTCAAAATTTACTGAGAGGGTTCTAGAGATGCTATTCAGAATCCCTTCATCCACATTGTTGTATAAAAAACAGGATTTATCCAGATTAATCCTCATGCCTGAAGCATCACAAAAAGTATCCAAAATAACTTTGAAGGCAATCCACTCCTCAAAAGTGCCAACACCAAAAAGAATCACATCATCAACAAATAGTAAACAGGTAAAGGAGAGATGTGGTGAGATTCTGATACCTCTAAACTTTCCATTAGACTGAGCATCCTTAATTAAAAGGCTGAGCCCTTCTATGACAAGAATAAACGGGAGGGGTGACAAGGGGCAGCCCTGTCGAAGACCTCTAGAAGCAGTAAAGAAAGAGGAGGGGCTTCCATTAAAAAGCAATGCAAAGTGTGCAGAAGATAAGCACCCCATGATCGAGTTGACTCCAATCAGAGGAACGCCAATTTGTAAGAGAATCAATCTCAAGTAAGTCCAATTCACTCTGTCAAATGCTTTGGACAGATCCAGTTTGAGGATGATTGCACAATTATTCCTGGTTTTGACTGAATGTAATAACTCCTGCGTGATAGCAATAGGCTCAGCAATTTGTCTACTTTTCAGGAAGCCAAATTGTTGAGGAGTGATGAACTTGTCAAGAAAGGGCTTCAGGCGAAGAGCAGCTATTTTGGAGATCAGCTTATAAACAAGGTTGCAGAGAGAGATAGGTCGAAAGTTAGCAAAGGTAAGGGGCTTCTCTTTCTTCGGGATAAGAGCAAGAAAGGTAGAGTTTAAAGAGGGTAAAACGCTGCCTTCCAATCTGGATGACTCAACCATATCCAAAAGATCATTCCCAAGTAAATCCAGAAAAGCCAAGAAAAAATCCACAGTCCAACCATCAGGGCCCCGCGATTTGTCCTTTTTAAAAGACTTCAAAGCAAGTTCGACTTCCTCCATAGAGATCTGATTTGTGAAAACCAACCTGCCTTTCTGGAGATGAAGGAAGGAAAGAGACGAATCACCTTCATCTGAGCTTCAATATTTGTAAGACCATCATCTTTAAAGGTCTGGGAGAAGAACCTGGCCCCTAAAGCCTTTAATTTCTTATCCTCCTCCACCATAAACCCCCTTTCATCCTGGAGACCCCAAATAGCATTATGATTCTTGCGGGCAGAGGCAACCGAGTGGAAAAACTTAGTGTTGGCATCCCCCAAAGATGCCCAAGAAAGTCTGCTTTGAATCATAGCAGATCGCAGCTCATATTCCAACAACTTTTTTAACTCCAACTTCAAGGCCAAGAGCCTGAGGTTTTCACTAGAACTGAGTAAACCAAAATCCGATGACCCCAAGAGATTTTGAATCTCTTCTTCAAGAAATCGGATCTTCTCTTTCTTTTCTAAAGACTTTTCATAAGTCCAGCTTCGGACTTTTTTTTTAACAGACGGAGCTTCAAAGAGAGAGCCTCTGGGGCAGGCAGGTGAACATCTTGTGCCAGAAGAGGCCATTCATTCCTTACAAAATGAACAAAGGAAGCATCAGAGAGCCATGAATGGTTAAACTTAAAAGGGGGATAGATAGTGACAGTCTCCTCCGACCATTCAAGAATAATAGGATAGCGATCTGAGATCACTGAGGGAGCAAACCAAACGCGATGTCTAGGGAGGATCTCAGTAAGGTTCGAGGATAGTAAAAACCAGTCCAGTCTTTTACTGATGCTGTCCTCCCCTGACCGTCCATTGCGCCAGGTAGGTCCAGCGCAGAAGGGAGCAGTGTCCACAAGGTTGAAAGAATCAAAAAGACGGGTAAAGTTAGGCTTGAGTGGGTTGATTTGGGCTCTTTTGCCCCACACCTCAGAAGCGTTCAAAGTAAGATTTAAATCCCCTGCCAAAATAAGGTTAGGAAGGTTAAGTAAGCCACCCTTAGCAGTTTCATCCCAGAAGGCATCACGATGTCGATACGGCCCATAGCAATTTAAAATAGAGAAAGAAAGATGGGAGCCTCTGAGACGTGCTTCAAGTAGAATGCCAGCCAGTGTCTGAAAGGCTTTACATCTAACCTTTTGAGGATTCCAGCCCGAGAGAAGACCTCCCGAGAGGCCGTTAGCACTAACAGCACAAAATTCCCAGCTAGGGCAGAGTTTAGAGAAAGCAAGTAAGGCCGGGTAGGAGCTTTTCATTGTTTCCTGGAAGAGGACGGTATCCAGAGAGACAGAGACAAAAAGATTTTTGAGGCTTTTCTGCTTGACCGAGCCTCCTAGGCCACGAACATTCAAAGTGAGAATTTTCATTACAAGACGCTGGTGTCGAGAGCCATCGCTCTAAGGGCCCGAGAAGGAGACAAAGGGGGGTGTCGTGCTACGTTTTTTAATCTGGTAGAGAGCGGAGTATAAACGGAGGAACCTTGGGTGGCGTCCGAAACCAGAGGAGGGGATTTTTTCTTTTTTCTAATGGTGACATTCTCAAAGCGAATAGAATCCAACGGGATGACGAATGGAGAGAGGGAAGTCTTTGCAGAGAAAATCTCCAAAGATTTTTGCAAGGATGGATCCGCGAAAGAGGGAGAGTGAACAGGGCTCTGTGGGGGGGGAGAACTGAGTGGGGGATCCGAACCGGTGAGAGGTGGAAAGTCCGACTCAGAAAAGAGGGGTGCCGGAACTGAAAGAGGAGGAAAGTCAGCCTCATGGGAGGGGGGTGGAGAGGGAGTAGGGTCCAAAGAAGGCAAAATGTGGGCAGGAGCAGAGACCTGCGACTGGGAAGCCGAAAGCGCCAATGGTAGGTGAGAAAGAGAAGAACCATGCTCTAAGGAATCCAAAAGGAGTAGATCCTAATCCGAAGCATCCTGAAAGAGAGAACAAGCGTTATGATAAATACCTTTTTCCACAGGAGGAAGCTTCGCAGAGGAAGGACTGACCGGCGAAGTCTGCAAGAGAGTGATAGGAGACTGTCGTTCTGGAGACGAAAGTCTAGAAGGTGTGCAATCCAAACCCTTGAACAAAAGCGGACAATGAATCCTAAGATGACCCACATCTCTGCAGCAACTACATCTGAAAGGTACATTGAGGTAGTCTAACCATTGCAGGAGCAGGCGTTCATGGCACAAGATCTCTACTTCAACCGAGAGACCCACAGAGATATCCAATTCCACCAAGACTTTGGCCATACGTTTGTCATAAGTAAGCATGAAATCCTCTTCCACCGCAACAAATTGGCCAATAGTGTTAGCAATGCCCTCCAGGAAGCTACGACTCCAAAGAGGGAACGATAGAGATGGTAGCAGAACCCACAAATGTCTTTTTTTATCCTTTCCCTTAGTGGATCAAAATGAAGATGCCAGCGATGAAGAACCAAGGAGCCTTCCTTTGTCCTCCAAAGAGAATTCAGCACAGAGGTGGCGTGAGAGTCTTCCAAAAAAACAAATACAATCCAGCCCCTGGCCAATAAGCTGATGGTGGGGATATACGAGAGAAACGGCTTCCAGTGCTCCGAAGCCCAAGCAATCCAATCTTGCTTCCCCATCTTACAATACTCCAGCCTGCCCACAAGAGCCCGGGAGCAGAGCGTCGCCACTCTTTCCATGTAAATGTCACGGCCCACAACATATCTAAGTTTTCCATCAAGCACATTTTGTGCTTTGGATTTCCTCCTATACCGTGAGTGCTGACGAACAAGCCGAGGGTCAACTCCGACAAGAGGCGAAACCCCATTTTTTTGGCCCGACAAAAGAGGGGAAAGGACAAACCACAACCAAACACCAAAATTCAAAGACCCTGACAAAACCCCAGGACAGGAAAGAGCAGTCCTAACCCTAGGGTTTGGAAACCCTAAGAAATGGATGAGGAAACGCCTTAAGAAACCCTAGAGGAGTGAAACGAGCAAAAACAAGAAAAGAGTGTTAACCCATGAGACTGACAGGAGCAAGAAACAAACCAAAGGATAAAGGGACCAAGAAGCCCGAAGAAAACGGGTCAACCCCTATGCCCAAAAACAGGAACGGGTGCGTGAAAACAGGAACCCTACGTCAGATGCACAGACAACATAATGTTTCAATGAGGAGACAGCAAGAAGTCAACCCCCGAAGACACAGACGCTCCAAAAAGAAGGAAAACGACGTAGAAAGAAAACAATAAGTCCACCACCGAGGCGCAGGAAAAACGCAGCCTGTGGCAGCAGCTCCACCCTACGATGACCAGCAAGAAACAAAGAACAATACTTCCCACTTTTTAATACATTGGTTCGTACTAGTCCTCCGCGCAAGAGGAGTGACTCTAGTGGTTGGTTACCGAGTGAAGACGTGGTGGAGGCAGAGCAAAACAGTCTCTGTAAACAGCAAGATACCAAGAGATGGGTAGCACGAGGCACCAAAAAGCAAGGAACCAAAAACAAAAGGATACTCAGAAACCAGCCAGAAGAGACATAAAACACACACAGCATCACCCAGAGAATCACCCAAACATACGCAAACAAAACGGAAGAAAAGGTGACGAGCTGAAGCTCGTTCAAGACGACCCCGTAAGGAGGTGAAGGAGTGAAAGGATGCCATGAAAACGCAAGGAAAAGAAGCTTGGGTAAGAAGTTGCAGCGGGGAAAACCAGAGCACCAACCTTACAAACCCTAAGCTCCATTTTCATTTGCAGTTTTCGAGTGGTCGTATAGTTGCCAAATCATGTTTCGTCAATTTCTTTTGGGAAGTGGTTGGGATTCGTTGTCATGTCTTAGACATTTCTTTTGGTAATCTCAATTGTAATTCATATTATTCTCCCTATTCCGAGGTTTAATTCAAGACATTCAACATATGATGTATTCTTCCAAGGTTGTTTTGTATTGTCATATGTTGGGGAAGCTTATTATGCAGTAGAAAGCAGACATTATGGGACTGTCACAATATTTTTTAACTACTAGCAACAACACTGTTTAGGGATCCCCAAATCAGGCATAATGATTTTGCAGTGACGGTTTCTTAACCGTAGCATCATATTTGCAGCTCTTAAATATGGGAGCCTTTTATATTTCCTACCTTTTTGGGGGAATTCTTTTCCATAGCCATTGAGTCCTTTCCATTTAAAACCCTTTGAGGGCTCTGCCAAGAATCCCTGTGCGATCTTGTCTAGTGCATTTTTTTTCTTTATGTTCCTGGCAAAATGTTTCAAGGAACGCTCAATCAACAAATTACTACTTTTATTCGAGATATGTTGTTCGCAAATATGATGTTCTTTTCTAGTTCATGATGTCATTTTTGTTTCTGCAGTCCCTATTGTGAATATACTTTAAGTCTAAAGATATTCCCTTTAATATTTTTTTAAAAAGGCTCTCCATGTGATAAGCAAAGGGATGTTGACCAAAGTTCCTACTATTGTGCAAGTTTCAGGGCGAAAGATGCACCTTCCCAACAAATGTACTTGGCAAATAGAAGCTAACTAATATATTATGATTGATAAGAGTGAATGAATTGTGTGAAGAGAATTCAATCATGCAAGAACTACTAGACAAATGTAATCAGCATGACTAGAGGTCAATAGCTTGCTAAAAGGGTTGAAGTGAACTTTTGAAGAAACCAACCTAATGCAAGTCTTGCATAATGGGCTGGAGCTCTGAAATGGCACATACTTTATCTATGCTTTCCCTCAACATCTTATCTCATCTAATACGATATTCATATACCTGTTAGGAGCCCAATACATTGAAATAAGGAACAGATGATACCCAAGATCTCTCTTCCACTCAATAATTTTTTTGTATAGTTTGATGGTTGAAATCACTCTTTTATCAAATTCTGGACTACAGTCAAAATACTGATATAAGTCAGAATTATTTGGAACATAGCTTTGTTTTAATGCTTAATGCACAGCTGGAAAATGGGCATTGCATCCAATGCAGATATATTAATATGAAACAAAGAAATTGTAGAGTAAAGGTTCAGTATCTAGTTGCCATATATCCTTTCTTAAACCCACTATTTATTTCCAGAGTCGCAATCTTCTTTACTTGGATATAGATGCTATGCTTCTTATAATAATTGTTTACCGACTCAATTATTCTTCCAAGGTCTTCGTTAAAAATGTTTGTGACACCAATTTATCTAAGTCGATATAATCTGCAAATGTTATTGACACAACTGAGTACTTCAATATCAGGCCATAATTCTTCTATTTATCTTAATTATCACATTGCCAGTGTCAAAAAATATCAAGGATTCAAGACGAATATCTCAAACCTTGTACACAGTATTGTACACGATATATACCTAAAGTCTAAAGATGATTGAGTAGGGAAAATAGTTTGCCAGACTAAGCAGCCAAATTTGCAGATTGAATGGCAAGTTGTTGAACATGCTTCTCTTTTAGTAATTAGAGCTTTTTCTTCCAGTCAATTAAAGAACCCTTTCACCCACAGGTTTCCTAATCATAAACATTCAATGAGATTGTGGAGAATTGTGCTTTCGAAAGCCTGAGGAGTGGCAATAGAAGCTAATGTTGTATAGCTATTAAAGAAGCCAATATCTGGCAAAGTGAGATTTTCCGGAGGAGAGAATCCAAACTCTAAATCTAGTTGTTCTAATTGCATTCATATGGATGTTTGAAGGTTCCATGTTAGTATAGAAGCCCTTCTCCCTGTTTCTATTTATAGAGAAACTACCCAATGTTTTCGGTTGGAGTTGGATCGATTTTTTAGATCCGAAACGAGATTCAAACTGGCAGGACATGTTGATTCAGGGACTATTAAGTATAACCCATCAAGAAAAGAAATGTGTCGAGGATAGGAATATTGAAATTGAACCAGAGTCACAAGTGATGAAAGCACATTGTTTGACCAGAGGTCAATCTACTCTGTTTATGATCCATGCAGATATAGCCAGACATTATGGCCAAGGGAAGAGTCTAACTCGGCGATAGCTATCATGGAATTGACCTGACGAAGCAGTTTACCCTTCTTGGAGATCGGAACTACAGCAGTTGGCACCCCCACCGTTTGAAGCTAGAACTCCTTCGATGGTGAGCGCAGAGAGGAGGCATCGAGAAGAGGCAGGATGGTTGTTTGAATTGGGGATCGTCCAGGGAGAGGAGGGACGTAGGTGGGTGGCAAATTAATTGCATGGACTGAGACGGTGACGGACAGAGGGAGACGGTGAAGGGGCTAACGGCGACGGAAGGGGTGACAAACGAAGTGGCAGCGATGGTGGAAGAACAAGGAGCCGGCGATGGGGAGGAAGGGGGGGTCGATCGCCGAAGGGCCGGCGCGACGATTACCAGCAATGAAAATCGTCGCGCCGTTAGACTCTTCCATATTCTTTACGTTTGAAAATTTTAACATAGAACTTTACCAAAGTCGTGTGTCTTATATGGAGATATAAGATAAAACAAGCATTTGAGTTTATCTTTAACTACATCGCATGAAAAAGATAATACATGTATTTTTAGCAAGAATATCAATAGTCGGGAATGGCTAATCAACAAATCTTGACTTAATATTCCAGTCATTGTTCCTTTGTTATATTGCAATCCATGTGTGTCAAGGTTGACCTGTATTTTTAAGTATGAGGGGTTTTCGCAGTTCGGCATATGATATATCATTTTTATAATAGCTGTCTATTTTCACACATTGTGTTGATCATTTAAAAATCAAACTAACACTCAAATAGGTCATTTAAAATATATATATGTTGTAGAAAATAACCAGAACCCTTTTATCCCAATCATCTAGTAAATTATAAAATTATTATAGCATTCAACTATCTAATAAATGTCATATTTTAATACAAGAATTACTTGATTACTTTATATCACTTCCAAATTCTCTCTCTCACCCAACTACAAAGATGTCGGAACCCACATGGATGCTATATTTTTTTGGGGGTTAACTACTCACACACCCAACCAAGAGATCGCACAGTTGGCCCCATATATACAAGTCTCCCACACACAATGCCACCAAGGCAACCCCATGGGATTATGGATGCTATATTTGCGACTCTTCCTCCTTGAGTTTCTTTTAGGTGCTTCACAATATGTAGTGTCGATAGATTTATCATGCCAAGCCCAATCATCCAAGTATAGTACAAATCAAGGTATAGATTTCTGCAATCAACACAGTGAAATGTATAAATAACAAGAGCTTTCTGTCCAAATTAAAGCTGAAGCACGAGTGAGAGCACACAGACAGGGAATGAAGAGATAACTTAATCACTTGGTTTGACTTAATATATGTTATTTACACCTTCTCACATGATGACCTAAAGAAGAATTGAACTATGCTGATCCTATACATATTGCAGAAAGTAGGGCACTATGCTGAAATAATCGTTGGCTCCAGTGTCATGCAATGATAGAAACTCATTCCAGAATTTGTGGGTTTGTTAAGGCTAACACTGAACCTAACCTGTTGTAGAAAATGAATCTCAACTGTTGCAAAATGTACCCCTTTTTATAATCCCTCAATTCTTCAAAATTATAACAAACAAAAGTTTACTGGGTCAGAAAGAAAACTTTACAAGCTACAATGTACCATTGCTGCACATAATTTCCAAATCATGGAAGAGCTGAAAAGGTGTAAAATACTTAATCATCTTAATTAGCAGATTTTTCTAAAATGGCATCTTCACGTTATGGCCTCTACTCGTGTTGTTTGTCAAATTCATCTCTAGAGAGATTATGATGAGCAGCAAAGCCTTCAATACGCCTTGTGAGCTGTGATATTGTGTAGTGTGAAGCAGCTGAAGATGCATAATATGACGAAACTGAAGCTTGTGCAAAAGCTGGTAAGGCGCTGCCTGGAAATATGAGATTTCAAAAATTATCAGCATTCCACACTCCTATTTTCGACTAGTTACCAATAAATGTAGTGACTAGAGACCATATGGACAAATAATATATGTAAAATTCAAAACAGCAGTGTAGCTAAGTATAAAAAGTTAAGAGAGATTTGGAGTATGTAATATAAAACTAACAAGGTAAAAGAGGATGTATTTTCTATCTTTTCATCCAATTTCTTTGTTGTCAAAAAAATAAAACAGACTACTTCTAATGGCGCCTTCACCCCTAGCATAGAAAAACCTTAAAAAGACATATTACTCCACTGACAATATTTTGGAACGATTAATGTGGTTTCACAGAAACGTGAACATGCAAAGAAACATTTGGAGCATCAAATCAAGTAGCATAGCAATGAGTTACTTGAACAATTAAGCTTCTCTTGCAATCAAGATTAAAAACTCTTGCCAAGGCAGCAAAACATGGAAAGAGATACACTACATCAAAGAAAAGGATGGCTTAGGCATAAATCTATTTTGAATTAACAGTTATCAATAGAATTTTGGTGAATTGACAATTATGGGAATGTCTAGGACACTCGTAACAAAAAAAAGTACAAGAGATACAAATGTTAAAGAATGAAACAGAAGAGCCTGTGCCATCTAGGACATGAAAAACCTAAAATGCGAAAAGCTCTAACTCAACTCAAAGATGGATGCAAAAGTACAAGTAGAAAGAGAGGTAAAGAAAAAAAGGTATACCTACCATCCTCTATCACAGTTAAGGAACCAATGCAATTGCAAAGTCTGATGATATCCTCTGGGGAGAACCCAAGTACGAGGGGGGCTACCTGGTTGCTCATTGGACGAACTCTAGAATGAAAGGAACTATCTTGTAACATTTGAGAAAGGGAAAGAAAATCTTTTGATAGAAATTTAGCTGCTCAAGCAGACTTGGTAGGAACAAGTCCATCTCTAAGGTCTCACAAAAGTATGTTGATGTATTTGTAACTTCAAAATGTATTCACTTGTATATTTTATATTGTATTTCATTGTACCCCGACGAAGATGTTTGTTCCTCCGATCGGGAGAGTCATTAATATAATAAAGTCATGTAAAGTCATTGAGGTTAACCTTCCATTGTAAGTCGGGGCATTAGTCCCCACAGTTGAATCATATTAGGGTTATTAGACTCTCCTAGTGAGGTCAGCCCTGTAGAGTATAAACAAGTATAAATAGAGAGTGAGACTCTCTATTTGGCACACACACTCACTCAACAGTAGCGCATGAGTGAGAAAGGAGTATCTCGCACAAGGGAGAGAGAAAACAACTGTCGGAGATCATCTTTGTATCTTTGAGTTTTACTTTTGCTTTTGGGTTTTACTTTTGCTTTTGGTGCTCATTCTATCTCTGAGGAAGTTGCGGGGTTTTCTCCTTTATGGTTTCCCTAAGGAAAATTCTTTGTCTCTTGTCTCTTGTGATTATTGGTGTGCATGTTATTCTCTCAAATAAGATCCTAGATCATATTGATTAAATGATAAAAATCTAACATGGTATCAGAGCCTCCCTGAAAAGAAGACACTATGCAGCTGCGGGAACTAGGGCTTCCTAGTTGAAGGTGTTCTCTCCACAGATCATCAAGCAAGGAGGTCTAGGCTAACTCGCCTCACGAGGGCGCATCTATTGGTGGTAATAGTTTATGAATCACAAAAGTTTCACTGTACAGCCGAAATACAGCTGCAATGGAAGCTAATGGAAATTAGGGTTTCATGCCTGGAAACCTTAGAAGACTGAATTTAGTAATCCTAGAACTTTCGCTATAATGCGAGATTGGAGTAGGCTCAGAAGCCGAAAATTTTATAGGCCAAAGAGAAATTCATTCCGTACACTGTGTAAAAATTTCAGCCTCCGATTCACTATACTTCAAGAGATATGGTTCCTCCAAATCAGGGTTCCAGCCTCCTCTAGAATAAAGTCATAAATAGGTGACCTAGGGAGATTTGCTATATCTCGAGCTAGGACAGTCCAAACGAAATTTTGCAAGATGTTGCAGGTAGGGCACAGACTGTAGTTTCTGTGGCAAGTTTTTCAGACACATAATGTGAAACAGTGACATGTGGCAGTCCGTACAATCTCGCTATCCTGAACAGTCCCAAAAACAGTCACCTTGGAAAAATCCGAATAAGTCCCACTTGGAGAATCTATTTCTGCTCTAACTTGTGGGGTTGGAAAGAAGACTTATCAGGCTATCACAGTCAGAAGTTTCAGACCTAAAGGATCTGAAACTTCGGAGATACAGCGGAAGCAATATCAGTCAATTCTGCAGAAGAAATTGGAAAACTAGGGCTTCCTGTTCCGAGAGCTTCCCTCCACTGTTTTCAGAAAAGGAGTACATTGGACAACTCGCCTTGAAGAGGCCCATCTTTCTATCCAATGAGAAGTTTGAAATTCCAAGTTTTGAAAATTAGGGTTTCTCTGACCAACCCTAGATCAGCCAGCTCCGGAACCAAGACAGACACCTCAAATCGGTAGGATCTAAATTTTTGCTATTTACATTTGAGGTTCTCATTTCAAAATGACTAATCACACCAGCTTGATGACAAACTTAGTGAAGCTGACAACTTCCAAGTATGGAAGTATAGGAACTCCATGATCCTTGAAGAAATTGACTTAAATCAGTATTTCGGTAAAGAAGTTCTAAGAGCCAGAGGGAGATGAGGCTAAGGCTAGAGCCAAGAGAATCATTGCAGATTCTATTAAAGATCATATCATCCCTCATGTGTCATCCTTGAAGACACCAAAAGGAAGTGTTCGATGCTATGACGAAGCAATCGAAAAAGAATAAGATATTATTATAACCACCTTGAATGGCCTCCCGGGATCATGGGATTCATTCATCCGAGGAATGTGTGTCAGAAGGAAGTGATTACCTTCAGCAGACTCTAGGAAGAGTGCACACAAGAAGAAGCTCTACTCATAATAAGAGAAGAGAAGATGGGAGCAACTGAAAATCAAGCCCTCACGATTCAAAGAAGATCCCTCAAGCGATGAGGAGTATGAAGGACTCAATTCTTGAAGAACCTATTATCCATCTTGGCATTTGGATAAGAAATGATAATGTCATGAATGAAGAAGATGATGAAGCTGAAGGCTCAAGAAGGAGTCTACCCACGAAACAAATAAAGATAAGTACTTGAATTGTCTTTTCCTATATATCTAATTGTTTATATGACATTGTTTAGTAGTGAAATGTATTATGCATGATAGAATGTCTACATTAATGAACAATATACTACTAATATGCATGTTATGGGTAAGTAGCCTATAGTGCTATACAACACTCCATTGCTGCTTATCTAAGATGAAACCTCTTTGCTGACATATTGGGATTAGTGCACAATCTCAATAATGTTATGGTAGAGATGGAAGGCATCTGGAAAGTTTCTGTATATACAAGATATGGATGAATGTTCTATTGGCTAGAATAGTTGCATGATTATATCTCTATGCATAAGAATTTGCCATTGTAAATATGTCTTATGAAATGTTTATAACCATACAACTGGTGCATTTGACTTGTAGGAAAGATCGCGTACAATCGCCTACAAGAAAAGAAGGATGAGACTTGTTCCAAAGAACAAGTGACAACATTTCAAAATTCGTAGCACAAGGCTTCTCACAGAAAGAAGGCATAGACTACGAAGAGACATTTGCATCCACTAGGAGTTGAGACACATGACAGGCAGACTCGTGTGCAAATTAAAGAAAGCCTTGTACGAGTTTAGAAGGCACCCATGGGATAACACATACATGAGGAGCTTGAAGATCACCTAGAGTGATGAAGATCTTAACCTTTGCTACAAGGTTGAAGATGAAAGCCTATAGAGGATTACAAACTCACAGATGGGTGCGAGAAGAATTTTTCAAAAGGTTCAAGATAGAGGATCTTGGTATCCAGTGACCCTAGATGGATACATAGAATAATAGTAGCAAAAGAAGCTACTTGTCACTCCAGTACAGAATGTTTCAATACATAGAGTACGAAAGGCAGAGGGAGAATGATGCCCCGCTTCAGAGGGAATGACTGCAGAAGATCTTGAGGTTCGACATGGTACGACAGAATGGACAGCTTACCGATGGCTCTAGGCTTTACTGAGAGTAAAGCGGATTCCAACCTTTACTTCAAGGTTGAAGGCGGAAGACCAGTGATGCACCTGTTATATGTCGATGACCTGTTCCTGACAGGAAAAGAGGAACTCATTAAAGATGCAAGAAGGAGACTTGCTCCCGAGTTCAAGTTGAAGGACTTGGGTATGATGCACTACTTTCTAGGCATGGAGGTGTGGCAAAGTGCGGATGGAATCTCCCTTGGACAAGGGAAGTATGCATTGGAGATCCTGAAGAGGTTCAAGATGATGGACTATAGGGTCGTGGCCACACCTATGGTATCAAACCTGAAGCTATTGACTGATGCTTCATCAAAGACGATTGATGCCACGTTGTATCGTCAGATGATTTGATGTGCCTGACGAATACAAGACCAGACACATGCTTTGCTGTGAACAACCTGAACCAGTTCCTGACGGATTCGAGACATGCTCACCTGGCATGCAGTGAGGTACCTGAAGGGTACAGTTGAGTATGGGCTATTGGTTTGGCAGGATGCAATCCTGCATGGCGCTGAGTACAGCCGAGAGAGGAGCAATGAAACTCCAGTATGTGATCCAGATCGAGATCTCTCAAAAGAGGGAGTGAGGAGTTATAGCATAGCCAGTGAGACAGGATGTCTGAGCATAAAATCCTGGCGAAGCTCGTAGATTGCTCAGACGTAATCAGTCCTGTAGGTTGTCCTCGGATGTAATCAGTCCTAGCAAAGCTCACAGGTTATCCTTGGACGTAATCAGTCCTGATGTGATTCTATGCTAGAAATGGCCAAAGTAAAGTTTGAATACTTCAGAGAGAAGCTTGGTGTACTTCAGATAGAGATTCCTTCCAAGAGGAAGTGATGAGCTCGGAAGACGCAGATACACATAAGCCTTTCCGACATGGTGGCAGGCTGGGCCTCCCATGGTCGTTGATGTAAGTGCTCAGAGCCTTTTTGACATTTATGGTGGCAGGTTGGGCCTCCCATGGTCATTGATGTAAGTGTTGTGTTATGCGTATCTGGGCTGTGCTCCGTGTGACGATGAGATGATCTGAAGATGATGAGGTAATAGTAGGGTACACAGGTATTGTAAGCAATTTAATCAGTCCTGGGATGCTCCTTCAGGTTTTGTAGTGGCATATAATCATTTCTGGGAGATCTTGTAGGTTTTGCAAGAGGCATATAATAAGTCCTGAGATGTACCTACTTGATGGCTTGCTTGCAGAGATGATAAAGACCTGGCAGAGGGCTAGGCCTACATCCAGCATAAAAAAGGGTTGGCTCTGTAGAGAAAGACCTTGCAGAGGGCAAGGCCTACATCCAGCATGAAAAAGGGTTGGCTCTGTAGAGAAAGACCTTGCAAAGGGAAAGGCCTACATCCAGCATGAAAAAGGGCTAGCTCTGTAGAGAAAGACCTTGCAGAGGACAAGGCCTACATCCAGCATGAAAAAGGGTTGGCTCTGTAGAGAAAGACCTTGCAGAGGGCATGGCCTACATCCATCATGAGAAGGCTGGCTCTGTAGAGAAAGACCTTGCAAAGGGCAAGGCCTACATCCAGCATGAAAAAGGGCTGGCTCTGTAGAGAAAGACCTTGCAGAGAGCAAGGCCTACATCTAGCATGAAAAAGGGCTGGCACTGTAGACCTACATCCAGCATGAAAAAGGGTTGGCTCTGTAGATGGAGACCTACATCCAACATGAAAAAGGGTTGGCACTGTAGACCTACATCCAACATGAAAAAGGGTTGGCTCTGTAGATGAAGACCTACATGCAGCATGAAAAAGGGTTGGCTCTGTAGATGGAGATCTACATCCAGCATGAAAAGGGGTTGGCACTGTACACTTACATCCAGCATGAAAAAGAGTTGGCTCTGTCGATGAAAACCTACATGGAGGCTAGGCCTTCATCCAACATGAAAAAGGGTTGGCTCTGTAGAACTTCCTATGACGAGTAGATTTGAGAGATAGCACCATTTGCTCAAGATAGCGGCAGTAGTGTTGATGATGATCCAGTAATGAAGACTTGTGCTAATGAACTGTGTCAAGAGAATACCTTGTTAAGAGGGAGTGTTGATGTATTTGTAACTTCGGAATGTATTCACTTGTATATTTTATATTGTATTTCAGTGTACCTCGACGAAGATGTTTGTTCCTCCGATCGAGAGAGTCATTAATATAATAAAGTCATGTAAAGTCATTGAGGTTAACCCTCCATTGTAAGTCGGGGCAATAGTCCCCACAGTTGAGTCATATTAGGGTTATTGGACTCTCCTAGTGAGGTTGGCCCTGTAGAGTAATTGTCAAGTAGAAAACAAGTATAAATAGAGAGTGAGACTCTCTATTTGACACACACACTCACTCAACAGTAGTGCATGAGTGAGAGAGGAGTATCTTGCACAAGGGAGAGAGAGAACAGTTGTCAGAGATCATCTTTGTATCTTTGGGTTTTACTTTTGCTTTTGGTGTTCATTCTATCTCTGAGGAAGTTGCGGGGTTTTCTCCTTTATGGTTTCCCCAAGGAAAATTCTTTGTGTCACTTGTCTCTTGTGATTATTGTTGTGCATGTTATTCTCTCAGATAAGATCCTAGATCATATTGATTAAATGATAAAAATCTAACAAAGTAGAATATTTATCAGCTTGGCAAGAGGAGCTTCAGTGTCTCACATAACTACAACCAGCAAGAAGGCTAATGAATCTGCTTGACATTTGTTATCACTCAAACTAGAAGGAATTGACTGACACTTGGGGAAAGTACCAATGTCAACTTGCACAGCCACTCTCTCTTCAAGGTAGTGCTTGCAAGCCTCAAGGGGGCATCACTAATAGAACTCAAAAATTGAAATCAAGATAAAAAAAAGTAATTGGTGCCTTTAGTCCAATGGGCATAGAAAGGAAGAAATGAAAAAGTGTTGATTGGGCAGGAAACATAACCAAGGCCAGTCAACTCATAAATACTCTCAAGCTACTAAAAAAACACCGAATACTTGTGAAATTTGCTGCTAAGAAAATGATTATCTACATTACCAAAGCTGTGACTACAAGTACAAGGTTTATTACATCAGATTAAAACATAAATCTTGAAGGGATATACTGTCACTGCACAGGATCTCTCTCTCGTGCCAATCAAGGATAGATACAATCAAGTGACTAACAATACGAGGCACCAATACCAATTCTCTAATGAACTCTACAATCTAGCATGAAGGGAGTAGCATGTTGAATACGAAAAGAAAAGTTGGACTCAAGAATAACCTATGAGAAATCTAATGGTGAACACTGAAGAATATGTCAAGCTAAGGATAGATGACACCCTAATTTTAATGATTTTAGAGGCCCGTTTGTATAGAATGAGGTGAAAAAACTAGATGATGATGTGAAGGATTTTAAAAATCTTGGACAAAAATGGGACAACCATCATGTCCCAAACCATAATTAATTTTTTCATTTCTTACCCACAAGGAACAATGTTTATAAAATTAGCAAGATGCATCTAGCTAGGGGATGTTGAAGTTTGTATCTTAGACAAGCATTTCCACATGGGTTTGTGTCTAACCTCTGGAAATCGTCATTGATGAAGAAATTCTGCGTTTTACTGTTTGCTGGTTTATGTCAACATTTCGTGGTTTTCACATACAGTCGGTTTTGCATTGGCTGTAGGTTACTTATGAAATTTTACTAAACAATTAAACACACAGTAAAATACACTAACAGGCTGAAAAACACATTTAACAATCACACCATAAAATGATAGACTCAGAGATTTTTGGCCAAAATCAAGCCCTGGAAAAACCCCCACGAGGAAACCAGTTAGAGAGAGAGAGAGATTTTATTATCTTCAGCAAAATATCAGAACAGAAATACAGTGAAAATTTAACTTATCTCCACCCAAGATTTCATCTCAAAATCTTGAAAAACGTGCCCAACAAAGCCTTGAACACTGTGCAGAAAAATAACAGCAGTCCGTACAACTGTACGGCCTCTATTTCTGTGCCCTGTTTTATCTCGAAAACTGTGCGGAGTTACCTCGATTTCTGTGCCAAAAATCTGCCTAGAAAACTGTGCCAAAA
Organism: Pseudotsuga menziesii; assembly: GCA_001517045.1. Classification (NCBI taxonomy): domain Eukaryota; kingdom Viridiplantae; phylum Streptophyta; class Pinopsida; order Pinales; family Pinaceae; genus Pseudotsuga; species Pseudotsuga menziesii. The sequence continues at coordinate 43,499 of LPNX011118196.1, forward strand.
TCCGTACTGTACGGAATCCGTACACCTTGAAAACTGTGCAGCATTAAATGCAGTCCGTACACCTCTGTTTCAATTTCTGTGCAGCATTAAATGCAATCCGTACACCTCTGTCTCGATTTCTGTGCAGCATTAAATGCAGTCCGTACACCCTCGATTTCTGTGCAGCATTAAATGCAGTCCTTACACCCTCAAAAACTGTGCCAGCAATTAATGCAGTCCGTACCCTCGATTTCTGTGCAGTCTCTCTTCTTGGGAATCGTGCCAATGCCCTAGCTCGACCTCCTTCTCTCTCAGCTCAGTCTCTCCTTCTCCAAAAATGAAAAAGTCAAGTGTTTTGCCTCCCTCAACCCTTTTTGTCTAAACCCTAAGTGGGAATCTAATCCAACGGTGGAGAAAGATCCAATCCAATGGCTACGATTCAATGAGAGTAAAAATCACATTTATTTAAATCACTTAAATAAATTTACTCACCCACTTAAATTTATCAAAAAAGTGACTTTAACTTTATAAAGTCTCATTAAGTAGCTTTTAATGTGAGGGTCACATTTTTCCCCTTTCTAAGTGACTTAGGCAAAAAAAATCACTTAGGGAACAAATTCCTAGGTACAAAACTAACAATTGATACCTTTCAGAACTTTTGGAAATCACTTTAGTAATTTAATTACTAAAGTTTATGTTATTTAAGAGTTGATTGAGGTTAATTCAATAAAATGTTGAAACTTTTGGCATTAATGATTTAAGTTAATTAAATGAATCTTAGCCATTGAACTGAAGTGAGGGGGGGATTTAATCTCAGCCATTGATCTCTTAGGAGGTTAGGGGTTTTGGCTCATCTTAAGATTATAAAAGGCAGCCAAGGTGAGAGGAGAAGATAACACTAAGACAGAAGCAATGACTGAAAAACTCAATTTGAGGAGTGAAGAAGGGCTTTCATTTCCCAGATTTGTCAAAGAGAAGAAGACAGCAATCAAAGAATCATTTGCAGGAGGGTCGTACAGCTGGGTAGGAGTTACATATTTGCAGAAGCAACCATACAGCCAGGTTGTACAGCATGTGTGCCAGTCGTACATGCCAGTTGTGGGTCATACAGGCCGAGTCATAGCAACAGCAGATCTGTACAAGCCATACGGATCGTACAGCAGACGACACAGATCTGTGCACACTGCAGGGCCATACAAATCGTACAAGGTTGTACAGGTTGTACAGAGGCCATACAAGTCGTACAAGTGCAGAAGGGTTTTCTAGGACATATTTACAGGAAAAATATTTTCTCAGTGGAGCAGATTTGTCAGGTTTGCTGTAGATTGTATTTTTCTCACTGGGCCACTTTCCCAATAGAGGAGCCCTTGTATGCTTGGATATTATTTTAATGAAAAGCAGATTTGAAGGGCGCAAATTTATGTGCATGTGTTATTTTATAAATCTATTTCCAGTTTTTGCTTCCACTATTAATTTCTCTTAAAAGATTCCAACAAGAATAAAAAAAATTGTACTAGGGATATCGACAACTGGGGTGGGGCTCGTACTCATGTGACACGAGATCAATTCCCGTCGGCTACCACTATACCACCAAGTGCACCCACATAGCCCACCAGCATGGGGCACAGGTTCTTCGGGGTTTCAACTTGTGACCTCTTTACAATGTGTCATGTCATTTCATTCATTTTCCAGACGTTCTACACCCTTGCAGGCCCTAGAAAGTATAAATTATTCAATGAGCTGCAATTTAATTATTGTGTGAAGGAAATTACTAGGAAATAATTATCTAGAGCTAGGGTTAAAAAAAATATGGTATCATAGCATTCACTCTGAGAAGGAGACATATTTGAATCTTACAGCAGTAGATCTTGGTGGGTGCTTGAGGGAATAAGCACACAACAGTTAGTTTAATTAGATCTAGAAATGGCAACAATCAATCTCAGATTTGAAGACAGGTTCGATGGGGCATCTAACTTCCTATCCTGGAAAGCAAGTGTTACTTTGCTTTCAAAGGAACATGACCTTGAGGAGATAGTGGAAAAGGTTGTTCCTGCACCAATAGATTCAGCTCAGCTGGCAACTCATGAGAAGAAGAACATCAAAGCCTAGAGAGTTATCTTGGATGTTGTGAAGCATCACTTGATTCCTCATGTGGAAGAGAAGACGTCGGCTAGAGAAATGTTCAAGGCTCTAGTGGATTTGTTCCATGGTGACAACATGAAGAAGAAGATGATCTTGAGGAATAAACTCAGAGATGTCCAGGTGTCAAGATCTGACAATGTTACCAGTTATCTCATGAAGATCACCCAAATGTGTGGAAATGTTGCAATCCTTAATCTTGAAAACTTTTACGCATGTTGAATTGTGAATGCGATCAAAAATTCTACTTTTTGCATATGAAGTCCGATGAGGTTGGAACCACTCTCAAACATCCTAAAACAATTAATGGTAATGTTAAAAATTTAAGGAAATGCATAGAAAATGAATGTCACTTTTTCTTTAAGAATTTAATGTTACCGTTTAATATCACCAATGATGACTACGTCTAGGCTTTATCTTTTTTTTTTAATTTCATGTTCTCTACCTTCGCATATGGCTTTCTACCAAACTGGTTGGTTCTGTATAAAATTGCCCGATTCAAGCATTTCAGGCCAGTTCCGTACAGAACCGAGCATTCACGTACAAAACTAGCTGGTTTGGTAGGGAATCGACCATTTCCAGTTTGAGGCACTGATTCGGATCGGAAAACCTTCTAAACCGATTGAACCGACTGATTTTGCCAAAACTGATTCGTTTGATAACATTGGTCTCCACTCAAGCTCCCTAGAAAGTTGCATATGGAAGATGATAGTATATAATTTGGAAAAAGTGTGACATAACATGATCGTCCTATAGTTATTGGGATCTATACTAGGACCCGATTTATGAATCGGGTGAATAATATGATGTGACCATGGTTTTGGAAAACCTGTACAGACCATGTGGTTAAACAAATATGCTAGGTGGCAATTGAGTGCACAGAGACCATGCTTGAAAAGTTCAACCTAAAACCCCTCATTTCTTTCTCTACTAGAACCCATGACCCAAACAGCCTCTCGGATATCATGGGGGGTGAATAATAGTAAGTGGGGAGGGGAGAGGTAACCTGGACTAGGAGATACCTCGAAATGTCATAGAGTCAATAGGTGTGGGAAAACAGAGAATTTGGATCAAAATCAGGCAAGAGATGGGAGTGGTGGGGGGAAACGGTATGCCGAAAACTTTTGGGGGAGGATGTAAGGGAAATACTCAGTTCACATCTCCTAGGGGAAATGAAGAAGCGTTTCTTATGGTGGAGGCAGCAGTAGGAAGCTCTAAAAAGGGGGTAGGAGGGATGACCATGAGTGAAGACATACGGAAGTTGGATGTGGAGACACTTGCAATCCTCGTTGTACCATTGGTTCATGGGGTAGGACCCAATCTTTAGGAAAAGGGGGGTAGAACGAGTGAAGTAGGGATAAGACTTAAGCACAGCATCCTAGATAATAGATGAAAGATAGGTGTACTTGGCGGAGATCGATTCGAGGGAAGCAAATTGAGACTCGAAAGGGAGCATTTGGTGGAGGGTAGAAGTGAAGATGCTAGGATTGTTGAAAAGTTAACAAGGAAAGATGCAGAAGTGTAATTTTGCATGAGTGAAATTAGGGTTTTGGTGACCTAATTTCACAGTGAATTATAAAAGACTCTCAGGGGGTAATTGTCACCGAGCTTTTGAGTGCGCAAAGAGCTTATCTTCACAGGAGAGCAGATCAGTGTGGGAAGAAAGAGGGGCGCATTCCTGAGAGAGGGGACGCACACTTTCTAAGGAGAGGTGTAGATCTGAGACAGATCTAATAATCGTCATCTGAGGCAAAGGGGGATTAGATCGAGAGTTGTGATAGCTACTAGATCCGGTTCATCTAGTAGCAGAGACGCATTGATCCAATGACAGACTGAGAAGGGCGAATTCTGAGCAGAGGGGGTGCACTTTCTAACTAGAGGTGGGCACAGATATGGGATAGATCTATTGTTCTTTTTAGATAATGAGGTAGGATTCATCAGAAGGCAGAGTAGGCTTCAGAGACTGATTAGATCCAATAGCAGTCAGATCAGAGATTGATCTAGCAGAGAGGGGCACATTACACTGGAGGAGGGAGAAACTGAGTTAGGGTTCATTTAGATCTAGATAGAGCATCACTTAGATAGTGAGGCAGAGGATGAGGGGCATGAGTCATAGATCAAGGAGCAGTGATACAGAGTTGGACACGGTCATCAGGCAGAGAGGCGCATTACCAACTACACCAGTTATTCTAGCAGTTGAGCAAACTTGAGATAAGTTTGAGCTAGTATCTCTCAAATCGTATTGTAAACTACTTAAGATTATAAAAGCTTCCATATCTCTCTCACTGGTTTTCCCTTTGAGATTTTTCTAGGGTCATTTGACCAAAAACAAGTGTATCAAATTTCATGTACGATTGCCATATTATTCGTTAAGTTGTAGATAGATTTCATGTGTTTCAAGTTATAAGCAATTATATTGTTGATACTTTCTCTAGGATTGAGGAGTTGGGTCTTAGTATATGCATGTGGCCTATTGAGACTTAAGGTTGAGCTGGGATTTGTGATTTTCAAAGTGAATAGTAACCTCTGGAAAATCTATATGGTATCAAAGCCTTGTTAAAGATCAAGGAAATCACACTCAAATCTACAAGTTGTATACTAGCTCTATGTGGGGACACAAACGAGATATAAGATCAGTGGGATAGAGACTAGATCTACCAGATTTGAAGAGCGGAGTTTAAATTTGTGAATGTAGAGGTCAGATCTATTAGATCTGTGAGTCCATGGTTCAAATCTACGAGTATTTATACCAGATCTACGAGGACTCATATTAGATCTATCAGATCTGTGAGGTTGGAGGTTAGATCTGTGATATATCTTCCAGATCTATGGAGGCAGGGGCCAGATCTGTGACCAGAAGGAGTTCCTTGTTCTCCAAGGTCATTCTTGATACAGGTTTTGTGAGAAGATCATGGCCACAAATTTAAGAGTGGTTGACAGAGTGCAAGCCGCAAATGGCAGCAATAGTTGTAATTAATAAATAGACAAAGATGTGTGACAGGGAGTGTTCTCTCATTACTTGTCATTCGTGTACTTCAGCTAATGTGGATATGTATTCCACAAAGAAGCTTGACAAGGACGTATCGTTCATTTCTCGTCATTCATCAAGTGCTTCTACTACCAGTATGTGGTATATAGACAACAGGGCCTCCAATCGCATGACAGTGTTCAACAGCATTTTACATATCTTACTAAGACAGAGTTAGACCTAGAGGTGGTGCTGGGAGACAGCACTTCAGTCAAAGCAGTTGGACGAGAGACAATCTCCTTTCAGAGGGAGTTTGGAGAGTCCATGAAGTTAAGGGATGTTTCATACGTTCCAAGGTTGAAGAAGAACTTGATATATGTTTCTACTATAGAGAATAGGGGATTTTGGGTGATGTTCCGAGATGGTCATGTTCTCATACATCCTAAGGGGTCTGTTGTGGGAAACTATACAAGCTCAGCTTTCAGCTTCATCATGCCTTAGCACATGACAGCAACAATGATGGCTGCAACTTATGTGAGATGTGGCATAGGAGGATGGCCCACCTACATCATCCAACTTTGAGGATTTTGAGGGAGATAGTGACAGGTGTGCCAGAGTTCAGCACAGAGCATAGTGATGTGTGCAAAGGGTGCGCACTTGGCAAGTATGTCAAGACTACTTTTCCAAGCAGTGATAAAAGATCAGCAAGGATTTTGGAATTGATACATTCAGACCTTTGTGGTCCAATGTAGACTATATCATTGAAGGGTTACGAGTACGTAACCTTCATTGGCGATTTCTCCAAGAAGACCTAGATCTACTTTCCAAAGAGTAAGGAATCAAAAGAAGACTTGCAGAATTTCAAAGAGTTCAAAGCTCTAGTGGAGAACCAGACAAGGAGGAGAATCAAAGCATTCCGGTCAGACAATGGGGGCGAGTACACCACCAAGGAGTTTGATGCTTTATCTGTTTAGGAAGGACTCAAGAGGCAATTGATTGTGCCTTACACACCTCAGCAGAATGGGGTGGTAGAGAGGAAGAATGTGACATTAGTTGGTGAAGCAAAATCTATGTTGCATGATCAGAGTTTTCCTTTCTTTCTTTGGCAGAGGCTTGTAACACAAGTGTGTACATTCAGAACAGGAGTCCCAATAAGGTTTTGGGAAGCAAAAATCCTGAAGAGCCTTACTCAAAGAAGAAGCCTGAGGTAGGGCATTTCGGGATCTTTGGATGCCTTACCTACTCTCATGTCCCTTTTGGGAAAAGGACAAAGTTGGAGCCCATGACAAAGAAGGGTATCTTTGTTGGGTATGACAAGATTTCGAAAGCCTACTGCAAATATATCCCCGCAAGGAAACAGGCAGTTGTGAGGCGAGATGTGAAATTTGAGGAGGACAAGGCTTTTAGTAAGTCTCGTGAGTTAGAGAAGGGGGAGCAGCAAGCTCCTATACCTTAGGTTGATATTGTGCAAAGTATAGAAGAACAGAGACCAAGGTCACAAGTATCAAGGGTGACAGGTTCATAGGCACATGTATAGGGTCACAAGGTGGTGGTCCCACAATTTCAGGTTCACAGGTTGCATGTTCACGAGCTATAGGTTCTCAGACCACTAGAGCTACCACATCCAGTACGCAATCTCAGACAATGGATTGGGATGTGGATTAGCAGTTCTCCCCACATGAGGTTACTTCAGGGAAGAGGAATCCCAAGTGGCTTAAAGGTACCTTGAAGGAAGCTCAGACAGTGGGGACTTCCAAGAGGGCCATCAGAGAGAGTAAGGTGCCAGAGAGGTTTTGTAGCTATTTAGCTATGGTGAACAGTTTTAGTGAGTTTGATCCATCTTCTTATGAGTAGGTAGCAGGAAAGCAAGTCTAGAGAGATGACATGATGGAAGAGTATGCTTCCATCATGAAGAATGATGTTTGGGAGATTGTGCCAAGACTTGAGGGGAAGTCAATGGTGACTTCCAAGTGGCTCTACAAGATTAAATATGCTACAGATGGCAGTATTGAGAAGTACAAAGCTAGGTTTGTGGCAAGAGGATTCTCACCAGTGTTCCACAGGGATGCGCCCCCTTGGTTCCTCATGCTTCCAGGACGGGGAAACGTTTCCCCACGTCCCCAAATTGGGAAAAACTCCTGGGGAAATGTTTCCCCACGTCCCCAATTTGGGGGAAACTCGAGGAAACTCGTTTCCCCAAGTTTCCCTAGGTGTGGAACATGTTTCTTCCCTAGGGGGGCTTCTAGGTGTCCCCCCCCACGTCCCCCTTCGTGGGGGGACGCCTAGAAGCTCCCCCCTTAGGGAGACGCCTCGAAGGCCCCCAATTTGTATATGTTTTATTTTTCAATAAAAATAATTACATAAAATTAGAATTAAATTAAATTAAATGATAAATGATCAATTAAATTAAAAGATAAATTAAATTGAATTAGATTAAATTGATAAAATTAAATCAAAAAGTTCAAAAAATATAAAATTTCGACTTTTCACTTTTGTTTATTTCAGTGTTCTAACTTCTCTATGTTAAGTTGTTAATGGTTCAATATCTATTTGACTATTTCAAACTTCAAAGTATGTTGCATTATCTTCTATAAATGAGAAATCTGAATTTAGATACACATTGCCTAATGATAATGATGATATTTAGTTTTCAGTATTTAATAATTTATTTTTTACATGGTAACAGTCAATAGTAATATACTTCAATATCATTTACAAATTAAAATTTGAAATTTAATGATTTCCATAATGATTATTTTAGTTTTTAGTTTTACATTTTACATGGTAATAGTTTTTGTTGGGATTTATCATTTTATATTTTAAATTAATTTTTATGACTTCGACATCCCCCCATTTCCCCGAAATTTCCCAAAAATTTGGGGTGGCTTCCACGCGCCCTCCTTTTAAGTTTCCCCACTCATGCTCTCTCCTGCCTCGGAAACTCCGTGGAACATTGGTTCTTACAGGTTAAGGGAATTGACTATGATGAGACTTTTGCACCAATTGCTAGGTACACTTCGATCAGAGCAGTGATCTCCATTGCAATAGAAATGGGCTAGAAGATCCACCAGATGGATGTGAAGACAACATTTCTGAATGGATTCATAGAGAAGGAAGTGTACATTGAGCAACCAGAGGGTTTTGAGGTACATGAGAGAGTGTCTCATGTGTGTAGGGACAGGTCGAGGAAAGTATTGTATGGATTGAAGCAAGCTCCAAGAGCTTGGTATTCGAGGATAGATGCCTATTTGCAGCAAATGGGTTTCCAAAAGACTGAGGTAAATCCAAACCTCTACTTCATTGTGGTTGATGGGGATCCACTCATTCTAGTCCTATATGTGGATGACTTATTTATTATACGAGCAAAAAGACTCATAGCTACCTACAAGAAAGATCTTGCTTCAGAGTTTGAGATGAAAGACATCGGCTTGATGCATTATTTTTTGGGTGTGGAGGTTTGGCAAGAGGATGGGCATATCATTCTGGGATAGGGAAAATACGCAGTTGACATTCTGAAGAGATTCCAGATGGAGGACTATATACCTATGACCACACCTATGACAACCAACTGGAAGCAACTAGTGGCTTCTGAGGGAGAGTTGGTTGATCCAACTAGGTATTGTCAATTGATCAAATCATTGATGTATTTGGTCAACACTAGGCCAGATTTGAGTTATGTTGTCAATACCTTGAGTCAATATATGGTGGATCCCAGGAGTGTGCATTGGGTGGTAGAAAAGCACGTGCTCAGGTACCTTAGAGGTGTACAGTAAACTGTGGATTAAACTAGTGTTACCAACATCGGCGAAAAATCGGCCGATTTCCGAGAAATCGCGATTTTTTCGCCGCACCGATTTCTCTTCAAAAAATCGGCCCGATTTTTTCCAATTTTTTGCCGCTTTTTTCCCGATAAATCAGAGTCGATGGAAAAAATCGGCCGACCGCGGACAGGGACGGAAAAAGTGGTTTTTAAGTTGGTTTTTTTCATTTTTTTTCTCATTTTGAGTCCAACAGTCCACTAGGAGGTGAGCTAAGAGTTTGAGAGAGCAAGTGAAGAGGATTTCAAGAGGCCAACAGCAAATTTAGGCAACATTTTCTTTGCCATCAAGCATCAAATTGAAGATTGGATCTTGCCATTTGGGGTTTTTTCCACAGCTAAAGGTAAGTAAAAAAATTGCCCATCATTTCTCACTTTTCCAAGAGGGATTGTTGTTGATTTAATTTGCCATGTAATTGTCTATCTTCAAAAACAATTTTTATGGGGTTTTAAGCATTTTT